>JAPPVO010000029.1:109566870-109971280 GCA_030407325.1 Camellia japonica | reverse complement strand
GGCCGGCCAGGGGTCAAAAAGGCCAAGGTGAATTAATGGCCGGCCACCACAAATTGGTGTCCTCCCAGATGCCCTCAACACAGCCCTGTGGTCCAAAATTGGAGGAAGTGAAACATGAGAGAGAACAAGCCATTTTTCAAAGGGGTTCAAAAGGTTCAAATGGAATTACTGGCCGGCCATGTGATATTTGTGTCCTCCCAGGTGTGTACAACACAAATATGTGGTTTGGAGCTGAAGAAAGTGGCCTTAGGGTGGTCAACATTGGCTTTGAAGTGAGAAAAATGGGCGTCGAAGGGCGATGAAGGAATATAACTGGTTGCTGAAACAATTGCTGGCCTCCCACCCTTCTATGACCTTCCTGGTGATAAAACAGAGGTCCCTGCCAAAAATGAACGAAAACCGATGCAAAATGAAGGTTCGGGGGCCGAAACGCGCAGTCCGAGGCCCCGAAAACTGACTGTTAGGCACCGGGAGTGGTGTTCGACCACGAAGTAGATCTCTCAGACCACAGTGTCCCTCAAAAGGGGGTAAATAAGATGCATGCCAAAAATCGGAGCAAACGGAGGTAGTTAGGCAGTCCCGAACCGAGGCACACGGCCTGACGGCTCCGAAAACCGGGAACCGGGCTCCGAAATGGGAAGAATGGCCTACGGCCACGAAATGTAGCCCACGGCCACTGAGAGATGATCTACGAGACCTCTCCCTCTCTTTGGGAAGAGAAACAGAGAAAACCGAGTCTGGTTCGCAAACCGAGGCAAGGCACAGAAAGAGGGTTCGGAAGTCCGGAGGCAAGGCTCACGGCCGAGACTCTGAGACTTCTGAATGAGGGTCATATGCAACATCACCGAGCGCTCAATCGGTGACGTCTGAGTCTTAAGGTCGGTCAAAATGGGGTGTCTACAACATGCGCAAATGATGGGTTCTTTTAGAGGGCATACAAAGGAGTTATTAAGCACATGCATCAAGGACACTTAGCATGGCACAAAAAACTCTGAAAATCAAATATGATAGCCCTAAAACTCATCAAATTGGCCCTGAAATCAGTCAACAAGGCATGCAAGATAGGGCCCCTTTGGAAGGCCAAAAAGACCATCAAACAAATCAAGGTGAGAGGGGGTCATCCCCCTCTGATTTGGAGGCTCAAAACAGTGTGCTAGCCACTGAAAATCCACTGGATTTCAGTGGCTAGATGACCAAACAAAGCGTGCAACAAGAGCTTAGGTGTAAGGCTCAAAATAAGAGACAATCAAGCATACAAGGAGGCATATGACCTCAAAAAAAAATGGGACCTTAAACAAACTTGAAGATGAGATTAAAACAAGATATTTTTCAGTTTATGACAACTCTCAAAAATGAACACAAGTAGGGCTAATCTATCATGCAAAAATGGCCCTACAAGAGAGATTAGAGACAAGGGACAGTAGCTGGCCCCCGATAGCAAAGAGCCCTTCAACAAAGTTGAAGAGGGGCTCAAAATAAGGCACTTTATAGTTTATGAAAAGTCACGAAAATAATTACAAGTAGGGCTAAAATATCATGCAAAAATAGACCTACAAAGAGAGATAGGAGACAAGAGGTAGTAGAAGACCTCAAACAGCAAAGAGTTCTTAATCAAAACATGCAGAGGAGCTAAAAAATATGATCTTTTTCAGTTCATGACAAAGTCCAGAAATACTTGCAAGTATGGCTTATAAATGAAGCAAAAAAAATACAAGTTTAAGGGAAATAGGTGTTTACCCTTGAAGAGCAGCAAACTAGCAGCTTTTGGATCAAATTTCTGAGCTTCCAACCTCTTCAATGTCTCCAAGGTGCTGGAATGAGTGAGGGAGGTGTTGTGCTTATGGGTTGGTGTGTAAATGGTGAAGAACCAAGGTGTTTGGAGGCTTGGATGAGAGAGAGAGGGAAAGTTGTATACAAAGCTCCAGAGGATTTTTTCTAACCCCTAAACATGGAAGAGGGGTGCTGGTTATATAGAGGGAGAGGGGTGAAGAAAAGGGGGGAAAAAACAATTCAAATTTCCCCCCAAAAGGGCAGACCCTCGGATAGTGGGTCAACTGCAGAATAGCTGGCACAGCTGGAACACACTCAGGAGGGCAAAAATGGCCGACCAGGTTCAAAAGGTTCAAGTGGCCGGCCGGCCAGGCAAGGTGGCCGGCCGACCAGGTCAAAAGGGTCAAGGTGGCCGGCCACCCCCTAGGATGAAGCCCCAGAAGTTAGCTTTCCAATGCCACAAACCTTGTATCAAAATTCCTCTTGTGCAAAAAGTTATGCCTGTTTTGGTGAAGCCGCGCAGATTTGGTCCAAACGGATTTCAACCAACCATATCTCCTCCACCCGGACTTGGCTCTAGGAGATTCTTGAGTGAAAAATGAAGCCCCGGAAGTAAGCTTTCCAACAGTGGTGGCCTCATATCTTAATTCCTCCTGTGCAAAGAGTTATGCCCGTTTCGGTGAAGCCGCGCAGATGTTTTCCTCCTTCCCGGATTCATGCTGAATCACTTTTGACCAAAAAAAAGCTGGTTTTTCAGAAAAATTGCTTGCCTCCCACTCTCCTACAACCTTTCTAACAATGAAAATAAGGTCTCCACCAAAAATGAACCAAGACGGATGCAAAACGGAGGTTCGGGGGCCGAAACACGCAGTTCGGGGCCCCGAAAACAGGCTGTTAGGCACCGGAAGTGGCGTTTGACCACGAAGTTGGTTTCTCGAGCCACAGTGTCCCTCAAAAGGGAGGAAATAAGGTGTATGCCAAAAACCGGAGCAAACGGAGGTGGTTAAGCGGTCCCGAACTGAGGCACACGGCCGATGGCTCCGAAAAATCGGAAACCGGGCTCCAAACGGGAAAAATGGCCTACGGCCACTGAGAGATGATCTACGAGACCTCTCCCTCCCTTCGGGAAGAGAAAACGGAGAAAACGGGCCTTGGTTCGCAAACCGAGGTAAGGTACAAAAGAGTCCGGAAGTCCGGAAGTAAGGCTCGCAGCCGAGACTCCGCAATCTCAGAACGAGCACAATATGCGACATCACCAAGCACTCAATCGGTGACGTCTGAGTCTTAAGGTCGGTCAAAAATGGGGTGTCTACAGCAGGTATCAGATGCGTCAAGTGCATTCAGTACACTGCTTTTGATTTTATGTAATCGTTGTAGACTGGACCCTTTTTTTTTTTTTTGTATGTGCGTGCGTGTGTGTTTGGCATTGTCTTTTGTTGTTCCTTAGATAAACAAGTTAATTTGTTAAAAATTGAGAAGATTAGCTTAGAGCATTTACATGCTAATTTCTCTCTACAACTTGGACATTTATTTGAATGAATACTTTCTGCCTCTTGAATTTTATACCACAAATTTATGTTTGTTACTGTTGGTGAAAATACCAGAAGAATTATATTTTATTGATAAATAATGCAAAAAAATGAGATACAAATAGATCAGGCTGAGACACGGATATCTTGTTTTCTTTAAGGAGATCAAGCCTACTGCGGTAGGAAGAACCCAAATACCGATGCAGCAGTCACAAAACTATGACTTGTTCCTCTAGGATACAACAGCCCGACCACTTGTCGTATAGTTCAGGCCAACTCTGCACAAGATAGAAAATCCAAAGCTCCACTAAGAAAAAAACACCATTCTTTGGCTAGTAATCTCCCAAGTATAGAAAAATAGTTGGTACAGAAAAGAGTAGATGAGAGGAACAATTTATAGGCCCCAGGACCTTACAATTTACACCAAAAAATAATAATAACCATTAAATTAGAGAAAATGGAGAGTCTCCAAATATTAACTCACCACCAAGTTCATGAACTTCCAATTAATCTCCATTCATGAACAAGACAAAAGGTCACTAAAAAAAAATAATAATAACTAAATAAATAAAAAAAGATATTAAAATGGTCCAACAATCCCCCACACATTTTAATATTAATAAGGACAAGAGAGATTACTAAACAAAGATAGACTAGTATGCATCATGAAGGTGTGCTATGCATTGAACCTTCATTAGTGAAACAACAACCTCTACTCCAGAGTCAGTAGTGGTCTCAGACTTGAACTATGACTACTTAGGGGAAATAAAGTATTACTGCTCACACATAATAATCCAGGTATTGACATGAGCTTTTAATAGCCAGCACATTACGGCCTTGTGCTAATCCTAGTTTTCATGAATATATTTGAGAATAAATCTTATTCTCATAGAAAACGGCCCCACTTCCATGCTCACATAGGTGAAATCTGTCAAGGATGTTCCTGTAATTTAAATATCCCACTCAACAAGAACTACATAATTTCATTAAGGGTGTGTTTGATTGAACGGACTGGATAAAGGGGGATTAGAATCTATTAGACTTGAATCTTAGGACTGTGAATCCCCCGAACTATTTGGTTGGATTAGATGTATATCCCCGTGTTTGTTTTCTCATGGGATTAGATGTCTAGAAGTGATTAGTTTTAGTGAATCCAATGTTTGGCTAAACGGACTGGATATGATAAATGAACAAAATACTATTTTACCCATTTTCAATTGTTTACTAAGTAATAGCAATATTAAACATATCTTTAATATTTTAATTATTTTTAGCTAGATTAAATAAAAATTTATTTATTTTAATTTTTTACACAGCTAAATAAATTTATTTTTTTAATTAAAATTTAAATAAATTTATTTAAAAAAATAATAATAATTAAATAATGAAATTAAATAAAACCTCTATTAAAATTTAAATAATGAAATTAAATAAAATATAAACAAAATTTTAAAATAAAACATCAATAAAATATTTATAAAAAATTATTTTCAAAAATTAAATAAATAAAACATCAATAAAAATTTAAATAAAATTATTTTATTTTTAAATTGAGATATTTAAATTTTATTGAATTTTAATAAATATAATACATAATTAAATAGTAGAGGGTCGAAATGGTCATTTCATCACCTAATCTCAACAGTAAATAATCCCATGAAAATAATCCCCCCTCCCCAAGATACAATAGTCCCTCATATGAGGGATATGAAGTTGATTATTTACTGTGCGGATTGTAATCCCGGGGAAGCATCCAATCCGCCGTTTGTTTTTTTTTTAGTCCGCCGGACATAGAGTCCGGTCGGACTCCTTATCCCTCATATGGGGGACTATTGTATCCCGGGGGGGTATGGGACAATTTTTGGGGGACTATTCACTGTTGGGATTAGGTGGTAAAATGACAATTTTGACCATCTACTATTTAATTATGTATTATATTTAATAGAATTTAATAAAATTTAAATGTCTCAATTTAAAAATAAAATAATTTTATTTAACTTTTTATTGATTTTTTATTTTTTTAATTTTTTTAAAATAAGTTTTTATAGATATTTTATTGATGTTTTATTTTTAAAATTTTGTTTATATTTTATTTAATTTTGATTATTTAAATTTAATAGATGTTTTATTTAATTTCATTGTTTAATTATTATTATTTTTAAAAACAAATTTATTTAAAATTTTAATTAAAAAATAACATATATTTTTATTGATATTTTATTTATTTAATTTAAAAAAATAAATTTATTTGATTGTGTAAAAAATAAAATAAAATAGATTTTTATTTAATCTAGCTAAAAATAATTAAAATATTAAAGATATGTTTAATATTGTTATTACTTAGTAAACAATTGAAAAATGGTAAAATAGTGTTTTGTTCATTTATCCTATCCAGTCCGTCTAACCAAACGTTAGATTCACTAAAAATAGTCATTTCCAGACATCTAATCCCATGAAAAAACAAACACATGATACATATCCAATCCAACCAAATAGTCCGGGGGATTCACAGTCCCAAGACTCAAGTCTGATGGATTCTAATCCTTCCTTATCCAGTCCGTCCAATCAAACACAAGTATAAAAACTTAACCCTCCAACATTACAGAACAAATGTATTTACATCATAGGGATAACAATAAAATATTAAGGAGTGCATTTTTACAACCACCATATGATTCGTTCTTCCCATTAAACCTAATTACAGGATTTCTGGTCCCTAGGTTGGGTATCCTCATACATGGTTTATGATTTTATAGGCTTCAAACCCATCCCTCTTGATATATTCCAGACCCTATTGTAGACACCCCATTTTTTACGGCCATTATGACTTGGACACCATTGCATGCACACTTGATGATGAGTCTAAATACTCGTCTAGTGCTCGAAGTCCTCGGCGAAAAATCGTAGCTCTGAGCCCTTCAAACCTTGCACATCTATTGCTCTGTTTTTTGACCAAACCCTGTGCTTTTCAAGCCTGCAGCTCCTGGTGGGCTGCCGGCCACCCTTATGGGCTACCGGCTATCACTTTTTGGCTGCTGGCCACTAATGTGGCTTGCCGGCCATCAGTGATGGCCGATCAGCCACCAATTTCTTTTGCAGATATTTTATGGCATTTTTCATCATACACTATTAAAAAAAGTCAATAATTGTTAATTTTCAGTGACAATTTGAAAATTTTATCATAAAAATGTCACTAATTATAAGTTTTAGCGACAGTTTAAAAAATCGTTACAAAAAAAGGTCGCGAATTTTTAAATTCTAGCGACAGTTTAAAAAATTCGTCACAAAAAAGCCACTAATTGTAAGTTTTAACGATAATTTATAAAAATTGTGACAAAAAAAAGTCATTAATTGTCAATTTTTAGCAACATATGTAAAAAATCGTCATAAAAAATTATTTTTAACGACGATTGTACTAGATTTTATTTTCAATAGGACTTAATAAAAATTAAGTCCAACTATTAAGACTTATTAATAATTTATCCTAAATCGGTCTCATTTTAGTCATGTATTTTCTAATATTAAAAAACATATAATTCGTTAAAAGAATTAGTTTGAGAAAAATACTAATAACGAGGCAATACAATAGTAAATCTAACTATTTCTTCTTTTGAGAGTAGATTTGAACAATTTTAAAAAGGTTATTTTTTATTTAATTTTGAAAAATTGAAATCAATGATAATTTGAAACATAGGAATTTTTCAAATGTTTTCAGATTTGTTTTCTTAACTAAAAGTTTTTCACAAATTTATATAAATAAGAAAAAATAAAAATACACCAATTGACATATTAAAAAATCAGATTCTACTTCAAATGCATGCATTATAATTTATTTTTTTTAATAATTGGGAACTGTATCTTAATTAAAGTCTTTTGGGCTCATCTTAATAACGTAATTTCAAAGATCAAGTAACACCCTTAAATTGATCTTAAAAATAAGGGCAAATTATATATACCCCCTCGAGATTTAGCAAAATTACAGATACTTCTCTGAGGTTTGAGAAATTACAGATACCCCCTGAAGGTATTATTTGCATAACAAATTAGGGGGCAAATTGTTATGAAAATATAAACCTCAAGGGGTAATTTGTTATGAAAATATAAACCTTAGGGGGGTATCTGTAATTTCTGAAAACTCAGGAGGGTATCTATAATTTAACTAAACCATGAGGGAGGTATATGTAATTTGCCCTAAAAATAAAAAAAAATAAAAAAACAATAGCAACAACACCCCTTAATATATGCGTTATTTACACAATATTACTAAGTAACAATTAATTTTGAGTAAACAAAATTTTTAAAATTAAAAATTGATAAAATTGTACCTAAGATCAACTATGTCACAAAAAAATTTGAATGAAATAACTATTTTATTAATTGAAAATACATATTAGAAAAATTCAATTACAAAAAATTAATTAATAATTTTGCATTAGAAAAAACAAGCAAAAGTATTTTCAAACGAAAATGCCTCACTTTAAAATTTTGCCCTAGGCCCCAAACGGCATTGGCTCGCCACTGGGCTTTTCCTTACAAAACTTTAGTGCCCGTTGGACCCATGCCTAAGTGTCCAACTCATCTTATAAAAACATCTAAAGTTTTTCTAAAAATTTCCTTTGTGAAACAAGAATTCAAAACTAGTTGAGAACTTCACAAAACTAGTTGAGAACTTCACAACCATATATCATGTTTATTAGGCTCACTTAGACGTCAATTTTTCACCCATTCGAAAATGATTATGCTCAACTATTATATAAAGGGTTCCTATTAGTACACCATAAATTATTCTATTTTTTTGGACCTTCATTTATAAATTGTAAAATCTTTAAAAACAATTTCTCCTCTCAAATAATATCAAAATTATTCTCGTAAAAACATTTCACTCATTCAAATGCACACTCCCACACTTTAAAAAGCCTCTCTCCTAAAACCCTAATAAAATCCATGACAGTAGAACCTCCCAAAATCAGTAGAAAAATTTGTGGTAATTATTATTATTTTTTTTTCTCTACTTCATTGTGAGGTTTGTCAACCTATTTGATTTTTTTTTTTTTTTTCTATTACTTCTTTACACACACATAACAAAATCCACTTTCATGCTTCTGTAGTTGGTTTTCTGTAATTCACCCACGGTCTCACTGTACTTGTATACTCTCTATGTGAGTAAAACTGGGTAGGATTTCACCAACCGATCGAGCACCCAAGGGTAGTCCGACCTCCTTTGTTTGCTTGTTTATGTTGCTACTTTAGTTATATGCTCTCAAAAAAAAAAAAAAATGATCGGTTACTTGTTCCCAAACAAATAAACAATGTTCGGGTCTGTGTTCTCGAATTTCGATCATATGTTCGGGAGTTCAGTCTCAAAAAAATGATGAACAACTTTTGTTATTTTTTTCATTTTTTTCAAAAAACTTATTCTTACAAGGTCAATCTTCTCTAAGTTAAAAATATCATCAAAGCTATGAATCTTTTCTGAGTTTTTATTATTGTACTCTTCTCGCTTCATAGAGTTGTGATTGCCAGAAAAAATTCCACTCATTTTTATTGCCGAAGAAGTGTATGTAATCAAATAGTTACCACCATTGCCGCCGGAATATTGTCGCCAAAGGATTTTCAAGGTTTGAGAGTGGGTAGGTTTTCAAGGTAAGATTTGAAAAAAATAGATGGATAGTGATGGAGGTGGGTATTTTCATAAATCCTAACTCATGATGTAATGGGCGTATGGGCTTAATTGTGAGATAGGGTGTCCCAAAATTATTGATATCTTTTTTAGTAATTTCATTTGAGATTATTATTATAATAAAAAAACTAAAAAATAAAGAGTTCAAAATAATTGATAAAGTGTTAATGGCAGCACTCATTATATATTCTTGTTCACTATACGGTAAAGGAACGCATCACTGTTCAAACTTTAAAAAAATAAATAAAAAATAAATAAAAAATATGGATCCTACATTAAGTAGAGGGTAAATTATAAATACATTTTCTGAGATTTGCTTAAAATACGAATTGCCCCCTGTGATTTGAAAAATTACAAATATCTTCATGTCAGAATTTTTTATTTAACAGAATTAATTGAAAAAGTGAAATTTCTAACTGTTCACCTATACAATAATAAAATTATCTAAATTATTAATTGAAATAAAATTTTAATATTATTAAAAACTGTTAATTAACTGGATGATTTATAATAAAAAGACATATTTGTTATGAAATTAGAAATTTTAAGAGACATAATATAATTTTTAGAATCACATAAAATAATTTATAATTTAAGTAAATTTCAAAGGGTGTGTTTATAATTTTCCCTTAATTATAATTCAAAATTTCTGAAAAACAACGGTTTAAAAACTAATTTTCCTTTCAAGTATAACGGCTACTATCAAATTATGCTTTGGTTGGTGGCTATTTGGTGCGAGTAGAATAGGCATTTGATGTTAAAATTACACTACAATAATGGAACTTTTTTATGTCCAGATTCAATGCACCATTCAGTTAGCCTTTATGTCCAGATTCAATGCACCATTCTTTCATGAAAGATTCTCGTATTTCGGTTACTGTGTGCATGACTCCAATTGCGTAGCTGGTATCACCATGTGCCAAGAATTTAATTTAATTTACTTTTTAATTTTTTTATTGCTAAGGGGTGTCCACGGCACCACTGGATGGATGGTGGTTTCGTGCAAAAAGGCGTTGACCTTCTACACAGAGAAGTAAAGTTTGATTTCTGTAAAATATAATTTGAGTAAGGTTTGGGATTATGAAATATATCATGAAAATTTTTCATTCTTTGATTAGTGTGTAGTATTTTATTGTATGTGTAATTTAAAGGTGAAAAATCTTTCATGATCATCTTCATGACATTTCTTTCATGATCCCTATCATTACTCAATATAATTAGCCTTTTATTTATTTAGTAAAATTGATCATGCTATATTCTGTTTATGATTTTATTTTTTATGTGGGGCGTTGATACATTTCCCGTTTATCCTGATAGTGGTGGATCATTTTTTTTAAGAGAGCTTTTTTTGATAAATCCACTTTCTAAGAGTTTTATTCCATCCAACCCATATTCTTTTTGACTATTCCATTAGGTCCTATTTGAGATAAGAAGACCAAAATACCCTTTTCATCTACTTATGTTTCATTTAGTTCACATTATTTTCTTATGTTTCAATAAGTCCTATGGGTGACATAATTATCAAAATACCCCTAATGTGAATGTTTACATCGTCAATGTGAATGTTCATATCGTCAATGTGTAGGGGCCCGGCCCATGTCGATCCTCGTGGGTGCCCGGAAAAATTCGAGTCGGGCTGGGGCGGGCCCGGCCCATTGACAATGTGAATATTCACATTGACATGTTAACATTCACATTAATAGGAGTGTAAAATTGGCCCGCGTCCCGTGGCGACGCGAAACCCACCCGCGGCCCATGGGTGGCCCCGGGGGGGCCCGGTCCGGCCCGTTGACAATGTGAATATTCACATTGACATGTTAACATTCACATTGATAAGAGTATAAAATTGGCTAGCGGCCTAGGGCGGACCCGGCCCGGCCCGTTAACAATGTGAATATTCACATTGACATGTTAACATTCACATTGATAGGAGTGTAAAATTAGCTCGTGCCTCGTGGCTGCCCGAAACTCGCCTACGGCCCGGGGCAAGCTTGGCCATTTTTTTTTAATTCTTTTTAATTTTTTCTACCAAAATTTTATTATTTTTCACAAAAAAAAACACTAGGCCTCGGCGCGGGCCGGGCCTCGGACCGAGCCTTGAGTGGGCCTTAACCGGGCCGATGGGCCGGGCCGGGCTTCAAAGTGATGGCCCAGGCCCTAGCCTAGGGTCTCGGACTAGGCTCGAGCATGGGCCCAAACGAGCCTTTCCCGGGCCAGGTCGGGCCGGCCCACGGGCCAAAAAATTAGGCCCAGGCCCTAGCCCTGGCACAAGGGTATTTGAGCTTTGGACGGGCCGATGGACCGAGTCTCGGGTCGGGCCGGTGGGCCTGGGCCTAGCCTCGAGCTTAGGTCGGGCTTGGGCGGGCCTGGCCATTTTTTTTTAATTCTTTTTAATTTTTTCTACCAAAATTTTATTATTTTCCACAAAAAAATACATTGCGCCTCGGGCGGGCTGGGCCTCGGACCGAGCCTTGAATGGGCCTTAAGCGGGCCAATGGGCCGGGCTGGGCTTCAAAGTGATGACCTAGGCCCTAACCTAGGGTCTCGGACATGCTCGGGCCCGGACCCAAACGAGCCTGCCCCGGGCCGTGGGCAGGCTTCGGGCAGCCCACGGGCCGCGGGCCAATTATACATTCCTATCAATGTGCATTTTAACATGTCAATATGTGAATATTCACATTGTCAACGGCCCCGCCGGGCCGGGCCGAGCCTAGGGCAAGTTTCGGGCAGCGAGCAAATTTTACACTCATATCAATGTTAATGTTAACATGTCAATGTGAATATTCACATTGTCACGGGTCGGGCCAAGCCCGCCTCGGGCTGCGGTAGGGCTTCGGACCGCCCACGGGTTACGGGCCAATTTTACACTCTTATCAATGTGAATGTTAACATGTCAATGTGAATATTCACATTGTCAACGGGCCGGGTCGGGCCCGCCCTAGGCCGCTGGCCAATTTTATACTCTTATCAATGTGAATGTTAACATGTCAATGTGAATATTCACATTGTCAACAGGCTGGGCTGGGCCCGCCCCGGGCCGTGGGCGGGTTTCGGGCAGCCACGAGGCGCGCGCTAATTTTACACTTTTATCAATGTGAATGTTAACATGTCAATGTGAATATTCACATTGTCAACGGGCCGGGCCGGGCCCGCCCCTGGCCGCCCATGGGCCGCAGGCCAATTTTATACTCTTATCAATGTGAATGTTAACATGTCAATGTGAATATTCACATTGTCAACGGGCCGGATCGGGCCCGCCCCGGGCCGCCCATGGGCCGTGGGCGGGTTTCGCGCCGCCACGGGACGCGGGCCAATTTTACACTCCTATTAATGTGAATGTTAACATGTCAATGTGAATATTCACATTGTCAACGGGCCGGGCCCGCCCCGACTCACGGGCAGGTTTCGGGCCGTCCACGGGCCAATTTTACATTCCTACCAATGTGAATTTTAAAATATGAATGTTCACATCATAAAATTACTAACCGTTCAAAAAATATTTATAAGGGTATCAAAATTAAATATAAGGGCATAAGTGTCCAAGAAAATAGTGTAAATCAAGAAAAAGGACTTTATGGAATAAACTATACATACATGAATGGGTTAAAAAATTCCTTCATGGACTTCTTGGGTTAAAACACTTCTAAATGGGATTTATCAATAAAAATCCCTTTTTTTAAGTTAGGTAAATCTAACCATAATATCGGAACCTAAGGTGGCAATGATGCCTCCAAGAAGTATTTTTTTTCATTTCAAAAAAAAAAAAAGAGGAGGTGTCCGAAGCCTTGTCTTAACTAATTTCTAGCTATATGTTGTCCCTGCCTCATGTTTATAACAAATTACATTTGTATTCAAAAAAATAAATAATTAGTGTAATTTGAAATATAAAATTAAATATAAATATGATTTGATGAAAAAGTTACCGATATTCGATCAATTTGATTTTTTACAGATATGTTCTATTTAATATACTTTAAAAAGTGAATAGTTTAGATACATGGGTCCTGAAATGGGCCAATGGATCTCATTTTAACGATTCAAATTGTTCATTTTTATAGGGCCCTCAGTATATATCAGTCATTGAAAAAAAAAATTAGATTAGTAGACATCTTATTTTGACCAGCCTTAAAACTTGAGCACTTTATTTCGAACACTTGATGATGAAAGTTACAATGTACAGTCTTTTGAATTCTTTCCAACCTTACATTCGTTTTGGCAAAACGATTTTTGACATTTTTTTTTAAAACCCTTTGTTTTTTAAAATCTTTTGGTTGTATAATTTCAAACATTTCTACAACATTTCAAACTTTACATGCTATGCTTTTTTAGTAAATCGAGTAAAGGACAAAGTGGAAATGAGTGGAAAGAGGACTAAAAAACCCTATTTTTCCCTTCAAAATGGTCGTACACTTTTTCTATCTGGCTGTACAAAAAACCCTATGGCTGAATAAAAAGTAGTTGGCTGGCTTAAAAGTGTGTCGGCTAGATAAGTTGTTCAGAAAGCAAAGTATTTTCTGAAAAATTGGCTTCCATGCACGTAAGATATTTTTAGAGATATTTTTCAGAGATATTTTCAAAGATATTTTCTGAAGATATTTTTAGAGATATTTTGTGGAGATATTTTCAGAGATATTTTATGGAGATATTTTCAGAGATATTTTATGGAGATATTTTCAGATATATTTTCTGGAGATATTTACCTTCATCAGTCTATAAATACACCCATTCCCTTCATTCTTAAGAGTTGAAAATTTTTGTTACAAGCCTAGAGACTTGTAAGAGCTAAGATCACCTTTAAATTTCAAACATTCTTAAACTTCAACTCTCTCTTCCTTCATACACCATACCCCAACACCATTGAAGCTTGAACTAAGCTTCTTGCTGAGATTTCAAACCCTGTTCAAGGGTCGTAAGGGTCTTAGGAGTAGAGTTTGACAATCAAGAAAATCTTCCTCTTTTCTAAGAGATAAACTTTGAACTTTTTCATCTCTTTCTCTTCCTTTTGCACTACATTTTCGTTGTTATTGTATTTAAGTCTGTGAGTTAATCCTTGTGGATGTGGAGAGATTTAAAACCTAGCTGCCCATCCACAAATTTGATTAAATGATGTAATTTCTTATTTCTTGTTATTTCTATTGCATCCCTATGGATGTAGAGAGAATTAGGAATTAGCCACCCGTCCACAAGAATGGCTTGTATGATGTAGTTTCTTTGCTTTCATGCACTTTCTCATCACTTCGCTCATTATCCGAGTGTTTTGATTCATGTGTTTCAATCCATACTCAATCTTGATGAATATTTGTGGTTGCCTCATGGAATCAATTGGATGATTCTTCAGGTTAGATGATGAGAAAGTTGTTAGCTTTCATTTTGCTTGTGTTTTCTTTGAAGCCAAGTAAGAGCTACACAAAAATAGAGTTCTTCCATATTTTATGTACGACCAACCATCTAAACCATACGGCCATCAGCTTTTTCATCCGACCAGATCATTTATTTGTCCAGTTAGATGATATTTCCAGGCAAAACAAAGTAGAACAGGGCAATTTTTCCGATGCGTGATCTCCTAGGCATTTATGGCAGTTAATTAAACTTTGTTTTCTATTTTCACATGATTTGTTAGATTTAGCTTCTATTTGGCTGAATCGATTCATTGTTGTAATAAGTTCCAACCCTACATCTTTCTATTCAATTCATTGTTGTAATAATTTCCAACCCCACGTCTTTCTATTCATTCATTATTTACCTACCTTTCTAACCCACGGCTCTTTTCTATTCTTAATTTCATTGTTGTAATAATTTCCAACTCCACGTCTTTCTATTCATTCATTGTTGTAATAACTTTCAATCTCCATTTCTTTATATTCCTTTTATTTACATGTTTTTCATACCTATGTATAGCATTATGTTTTATTTATCATATCCATGCTTCACATATGTTTTTCATGCATTCAGATTCGACTTATCTGCATCTGTGGGATTTGTCATTTGAAAAGTGATTTTGTGTGCTACCTTATGCCTTGAAACGATTCACATGACATGCGTTAGTAACCGAATCTTTAGTGCATTCTTGTGTATGTATTGAATTAGCTATTTGCATATAGGATCATGCATATGTTTCTAGCATATTCTTTTGGCTTACTATGGATACGTACTAAGTAAGCGTTTCCAGTTTTAGCATCCCGATTGTGTATATTATTCTTACTATGTCTAGCATTATACCATGTGACTACTTGCTTATCTGGAATATCTCCATGACTGCCAATGGATGAATGTTGTGTTGCTTAAAGTTGGAATGATATTGATTGCTATACATATGAGCTCAGTTTTCCTTGAGTTGTACATTTTCAAAAAAAAAATTTCAAAAAGGCATGGGATCAAAGCATTCCAACACAAAACATGGTCTATAATTGTTTGCTTCACATAGTAATGTTAGCATTATTAAATAACCAAAACACGAGCATATATTGTCTATAAAACTCATACCATGATTTAGTAAAGGCGGATCTTTTGATCAGGTGAGTGGGAGTGCTTAATTTGTGACCTTTCTTTCTCATTTCTAAGTTCCCGAACCAAGACAATTTGGCTATGATGAACAGTGGCCTTTGGCACGAGTCACGGATTTTCTAGTTTTCCCAAAAGATTAGATAGCGACTCTAAAATCTGGTGATGCAGTCCATCTTTGGCATATTTTGCGATTAAATGGATTTCCTATAGATTTACCAGATCTGGTCTTTCATTTTCTGCTTCACACTACACTAGTGATATCAGATTAGAAAATTGGGAGTCTGAACTGTCGGACGCACTTAGTTATCCTTGGGAGATCCTAAAGTTAGCATGATAATTGTAACATTTTTATTTTCACTTTTTAAGATTTATTGAGTAGAATATTTAAGAAAAAAAATCAAGATGATTAAATATTGGTAACTATATATTTGAATCTCATTTGTATTAAAAGGAAGAAAAAAAAGAAAAAAAAAAAAAAGCAGCTCTCACTATAAGTCTTACTATTTTGACTAATAAGATGAAAGCTTTGTTCAACCACTTGTTAGGCAGGCGTACAAAATTGTTTTTCTCTCTTCTATAAAAAAAAAAAAAATTAGGACAGTAACTCGAGTAGGTTAACAGTCTATCCAAGATCAAGGTTATTATTAGTGTTGAAAAATGTATAACAAATTGTATTATAATGTGTAAAAACAAATGCATACAAATATGTAAAAGCATTTTAAGATATGTGAAAAGTCTATTGAAATTATACATATTTTGACATTTTGTAATTGTTAAACCTAGTCCTTAGGCCCTATTTATTTGGGATTTTTGGCCATAACTCCTTCCTAAAGCCCGTTTTTCTTGAAAAGGACAAGCTTTGATTTTTTAGCTCATAAATTCCTCCAAAATAAAGAAATCTTGTAAGAAGGACAAAAATTTTTAAATTTATATTTTATGTGACAAATTTGCCCATTCACATACACTCTCTCTTTCTCCTCTCTCTCCATCAATTGTCATTTCTCTCTCAGCTCTTTCTTTCTTTATCTCTTTCAAAGAGCTGTCTCCACCACCACCACCGTCTACACCACCATCACCATCTCTATTACCACGACTACCATCGTTTATATTACCTCCACCATCTCCACCAACACTGTCTCAACCACCGCCACCAACGTTTCACTACCTCCATTTCAACCATCAGCGCCATTCGATGCCACTATACTACAGGCAACCACCATCGTCATTCTTAGTCTCCAAGACCTCAGATCAGAGAATGTCAACCTCATATTTGAGATCTATCATATCAGATCTATATTCTCTCCCTCTTTTTCTCTTTGTCTCCTCATCATGCTCTGTTTTTCAGACAATAAAATTTTACTCTGGTTTGAACTAGATCTAAGACAATATATGTGCTCTCTCTCTCTCTCTCTGTATGTGTTTATATTTGTCAATATCAGTTTGAATATTGATTTTGAGATTTTAAACAAAAATGTTATTTTAGTATGTTCAATAGTGAAATAGTAAAATTTTACTCTAATATACTGTAAATTTTACTATGTAAGAGTAAAATTTTACTGTTAACTTTATTAATTTAATGTTTTGACTGATTTTTCATTTAATAGCTATATGGATAGTGGTAATAATTATAGTAATTGTGGTGGTTAGTGATAGCAATGGCAAAATTCCACTATATATGTTAAAATAATAGTAAAATTTACTGTCCAAATTAAATGGTATCAGAGCCATGTTATGTTGTATCCTTTCTAACTGCTTTGTTCTTCCAATTAATCTTTCTATTGTTTTCTTGATTAATCTGGTTTTCAGTTCGTCTTAATCACCCACGAGATCAGTCTGGGTCTATCCACCAGGTTTAAGTCACCCACTTTCAACCCCTGTCCAGAGTAAGTCCTTAGGGTTAGGCAGTGTTGGACATTTCGAATAGGGTCTGTACTCAAACCTCTTTGGTCTGTGATAACCTGACTAGAATAGGGTCTGTATTAAGATATCTGTAAAACTGATTAATTAACAAGAACAATGAATCGATTATTTAGAAGTAACTCATCAGTCAGTTCTAGGTCAACTACGTTGTCCTCCATACCTAATCAAGGATTAGTAATAAATGAAGAAGATGTTGAAATACAAAATGATCAAATTAATACAGGATGGAATATACCAAAATTGCAAATTAAAGAAATTTATAAAACTACTTTTTTACAGAATATTTTTAAAGTTGCATTACATGTTAAAACAATTGAACAAGTTTATGCTTTAGAAAAACCCCGAGAAACCTGTAGATTATTTGATGCTAAATTAATTAAAAGACATTTAAATAATGGTTACAATTTTATGCATATTGGTTTAATTCAAGTTGGTGTTAATCCATTAACCATAGTTGGTAAAAATACCTCTGTTTTATTATGTTTAAGAGATGCTCGTTTCCTCAATTACAATGATAGCTTAATGGGTATGATGGAAACTGGTCTTCATAAAGGTCCAGTACATTTTAATTGCTTTCCTGATTTTACACTAAGTTTACGAGATCCACATATTTTAGATGCATTAACATTAAATATTCAAATACATGGTTCATTTACTAACATGAAAGAAAAAGTTCATAATATTGCTTTAATATATCGTGTTCATTATAAGTGCATGCAAACTAATCTAAATGTTCATGCTTTGCATAAAAGTCCTCGAGATAAAACCCTCCTAATTCAAAGTAGTGATACTCATGAATCACATATTAATGTCCCACAAATGATTGAATGGAAAAATAGATTTACCCGATCAATGGATTACTGTTAATGAAAATTACAAACATAATCAACAACAATCTTCAGAACAAGACATCCAAGATATTCAACAATACAATGATGGTTCTGTTAGCATTAAATTCAATCGTAGTCAATCCTCTAGACATAGTACATCTAGTGTCCCTACTGAAATTGAAACTGAAGACGAAATATTTAATACTCCTTTATTTAGAAAAAATAGTCGATTAATCTTGGACCAACCACTGGTCCTTCAACTCAACATAAATTGAAAGGAATTGATAATTCTACAACTTCCCAAATTAGTAAACCTGTTTATTCTGCACACACACATTTCCCTGAAGAAGAAGTTGCTTCTACTAATTCTCCAACTCAAACTGATTTTGAAGAATTTACACCACCTGTCAACCCTCAATTAATGCAATTAAAAAAGACTTTACTCCTAATCTTGAAAAATTACTTATTGAGTTTAAATCAACACCCAATAGACTCAACGACATGCTTACTATGCTAAATATAATTCTGCTCAAATGTCTCAAATTTCTCGACAATGGTATGATTTTATGATTACATATGGTTTTGAATTACCTTTATTAGATATGTTGACAAATATTACAAACAGCTTAATACAATCACAAAATATAAATGGAAAACTTCTGCCACTACTTCTGTTAGTTCTAGTCATCCTCCTTTAGAAAAAATACTTCTTCATCAACAAGGTTCTGAAATCCCTGCGTCACCTTTCAAATTACCTGGTAATGATAATGAAATTAAAAAAGTCATTGAACAAAATAATTATACTAATCAATGTTTAAGCACAATTGGTAAACAATTAGACAAAATAGAAACTAATTTAGAAACTGTCCAAACTTCATCCTCTAAACAACCTTTAGATTCACCTTTACTTAACCTACCCACTAATCGTTCTAAAAGAACTAGTTTAGTACTAATGATCATTCTACTGTCCAAGCTATTGAAAAATTATTCACTAAATTATCTACAACTGATAATACTTCACCTTCTAAAGATAATGCTTCACCTTCTAAAGATAAAGGTCTTACTGTTCTAAATCAACAATTTGATATGGATCCAACTTCTACTCAATCTGACACTGATAATGACATAAATGAATTAGCTCAACAATTCCAATCTACTCATCTTACAAAAATTCATTATCCCAAAGTTAATCCCCAAACTACTAAAAATTGGTATACAAAACCTACACCTCCTGATCTTCAATTCGAAGAAACTAATCTCAATAATCAATTTTCTGTCTCTGCTAAACGATTATACGAATGGAATATAGATGGTCTTAGTGAAGATCAAATTCTCCAAAAATTAAATCATTTATCTATGGTTTCTAATAGTTATCTCTCCAATTATCCCCAATATTCTCAATCTGAAATTGTTACTCTAATTACTTCTGGGTTCACTGGTATGCTCAAATCTTGGTGGGAAAAATATTTAACTGAAACCCAACGCGAATCTATAATATATGCTAATCAAACCGATGATAATGGTTTACCTATTTTTGATGAAAATATTGGATGTTGCCACCCTGATGGTATTAATGCCTTAATCTATACTATTGTTAGACATTTCATAGGTACACCCACTAATATTTATTCTCGCATACATGATCAACTTAGTAACCTTACTTGTCCAACCTTAAGTGATTTTCGCTGGTATAAAGATGTATTTACCTCTCGAGTAATGTTAAGAGAAGACTGTACTAAATCATTTTGGAAAGAAAAATTTATTAATGGATTACCTAGTCTATTTGCTCATAAAATTCGCGATGTTCTTAGTCAACCTACTGGTGTTATAGAATATGATAATTTAACATATGGTGATATAATTAGTACTATTCAAAAAGAAGGATTAAAGATGTGTATTGATCTTAAACTTAGTCAAAAAGCTACTAAAGATAAACATAAAGCTAAATATGAATTAGGAAATTTCTGTGAACAATATGGATTACCTCCTGTTGCACCCTCTCGTAGGAAATCACATAAATACTCTAAACATAAAAATAAATCCAAATATTATAATAAATACAAAAAGCCTTATTCACCTTCCAAATCCAATGATAAATTTTATACCAAACCCAAGAAGAAACATCATAAATCTAAATCACATCCGAAATCTAATAAAGATATTACCTGCTATAATTGTGGTCAAAAAGGTCATTATGCTAATAAATGTAAAGAAAAACAAAAACTAAAAGATAGAGTTAACCAACTCCAAATTAATGAAGAATCCAAAATTCAGTTATTTGAAATCTTTCAATTAAATCAATCTGATAATGATTCCTCTTCTGTTCCTCCATCTACATCTAATTCCCCTTCTAATAGTGATAATTCTGATTCTGATAATCAAATTACCTTAGGATGTAATGATGTTTGTTGTAAACCAGTTAAACAAATTTCTGTTCTTACCAAACATACTCAAGAAGAATCTGCTTTAATTGACTTAATTAGTAAATTAGATGATCCTAATTTAAAACAACAATATATTGATAAATTAAAAGCTTTACTACTTCAATCGGATACTAAACCTAAGTTTAATAAACCCATTATTAGTTTATCTAAGACCTTAGAAAAATTTAAAAATAAAACTAAAGAAGTTACCCTTCAAGATTTACAATCTGAAATCAATCAAATTAAACAAACTATCCGAGATCTCCAATCTAAAGATAACAAATTAGAAAATGAAATCATTAATCTCAAACTTAATCAAAATTTAAATAATTTCCAACCTAATCCAAAATCACCTCATGAATCTGAACATAATTCTGATCCTGATTCTGATCATACTAATCCAGCTAAACTCATATTTGATAATCGACCTCAATCTACTAACCTTGAAGATAAACGATTAAATTTACTCAATAAAATCTATATGCAAAAATGGTACTCAAGAATTAAAATCATAGTTGAAGATTTTGAATTAGAATTAGTTGCTTTAATTGATACTGGTGCTGATTTAAATTGCATTCAAGAAGGATTACTTCCCACTAAATATTATGAAAAATGTCAAGAGAAATTAACCTCTGCTAATGGTAGTAAAATGCATATTAAATACAAGTTACCTAAAGTGCATGTTTGTCAAAATAATGTTTGTTTTAAAACCACATTTGTTTTAGTTAAAAATATGACTGATAGAATTATTTTAGGCACACCATTCATATCTTTGTTATATCCTTTTACCACTTCTAGTGAAGGAATAACTACTCATGTTTTAGGACAACCTGTCACATTTAAATTCTTATTTCCACCTGAAATGTTAGAATTAAATCAATTACAAGATTGTTCTATTTCTCATACTATTAATAGATTAACCCGACACATTAATTTTCTTAAAGAAGAAATTAATTATAAAAGAATTGATCAACAGTTAACTGACCCAGTTCTAATTTCTCAAATTAGTGATTTTAAATTAAAACTTGAATCAACTGTTTGTTCATCTTTACCTACTGCATTTTGGCATAGGAAAAAGCATGTAGTTACTTTACCATATATTAAGAATTTTAATGAACGACAAATACCTACTAAATCTCGACCTATTCAAATGAATCATGAATTATTAGAAATGTGTAAAAAAGAAATTAATGAATTATTAAAAAATAGAATTATCAGTCCTAGTAAATCCCCATGGTCTTGTCCTGCTTTTTATGTCAATAAAAATGCTGAATTAGAACGAGGTGTTCCTCGCTTAGTTATTAATTACAAACCATTAAATGCTGTTCTAGAATGGATTAGATATCCTATTCCCAATAAAAAAGATTTAATTAAACGACTTAGTCAAGCTCTTATTTTTAGTAAATTTGATTTAAAAAGTGGTTTCTGGCAAATTCAAATTCATCCTAAAGATAGATACAAAACTGCTTTTAATACACCTTTTGGTCAATATGAATGGAATGTCATGCCATTTGGTTTAAAAAATGCTCCTAGTGAATTTCAAAACATAATGAATGACATATTTAACCCATTTAGCCATTTTTCAATTGTTTACATTGATGATATATTAATTTTTTCAAAATCAATTAGTGAACATTGGAAACACTTAACTGCATTCTTTTATACAATTAAAAGTCATGGTTTAGTCATCTCTGCTCCTAAAATTAAATTGTTTCAAACTAAAGTTAGGTTTTTAGGTTACGACATTCACCATAATACTATTCTTCCAATTAGTCGCTCTATTGAGTTTGCTTCCAAGTTTCCTGATGAAATTCTTGATAAAACTCAATTACAAAGGTTCTTAGGTTCTCTCAATTACATTGCTGAATTCTATAAAGATCTTCGGAAAATCTGTCAACCTCTGTTTGATAGGTTAAAGGATAATCCTCCTCCTTGGTCTCCTACTCATACTGCTGTAGTTCAACAAGTCAAACAATATGTTAAGTCTCTTCCTTGTCTTGGTATTCCTACTGAGAACTCATTCAAAATTATTCAAACTGATGCTTCTGATATTGGTTATGGTGGCATTCTACTTCAGAAAGTCACTCCTCAATCACCTGAACAAATTGTTCGTTATCATTCTGGTGTCTGGAATAAAGCACAATTAAATTATAGTACTATTAAAAAAGAGATTTTGTCTACTGTTTTATGTATTCAAAAATTTCAAGATGATATTTTAAACCAAAAATTTTTACTTCGTGTTGATTGCAAATCTGCTAAATATGTTTTGGAAAAGGATGTTCAAAATCTTGCTAGTAAACAGATTTTTGCCCGTTGGCAATCTATTTTAAGTATTTTTGATTTTGATATTACCTATATACCTGGTTGTCAAAATTCCCTGCCTGATTTTCTCACCCGGGAATTTTTACAGGGGGTAAGGGATGAGTGCTACTCCACATATTCCATATTTAAAAACCCAAATTACCCATTACCAAACCCTGATCCACCAAGTTAACCACCGTATTAACCGTCTCAAATCAGCTCGGCCAACTACTAAAAGAGCCCAATACATCAATTACCATCAGATTAAAGCCCGTCGTACTCTGCGACATGATTATTACAATCATTTACATTATTACCAGAATTATTTAGATCTGCTCTCTAGTTGTTAATCTCTGCTACTAATCATTGTTTCTTGCTTCAACAGATGTCTTGCCCAAGGCCTCCTTCTAAGGCTTTGGTTCCTTCTAGTCAACCTTTTTTGGAGTTAGTAGGACAATACCCTCAACCCATTCAAATGATCAACCGTTACCAAATCCTTGGTAATATCCCCAGGCCTAATTACTCCACTGCTTTGGCTACTGATCCTTTTGCTTCAAGCCAATCAGTCTCAGTTACTCCATTCCCTGCTAACCCAGTCAGGTCATCTCGATCTGATTATACCAAATCACACACTACTAATCTGTTCTATATAGAACCCAGTCACCCTAAAGGCCAAGTAATCCATGAAATTGCTAAATCCCATTTTGGCTCTGGATGCCATTTCATCCTCTCACATCCAGAGAAAACACTCACCTATTACAAAGATATTTTGATCCATCATCAATCAGTCTTGATCAAACCTATTTATGATCGAACCTATGCTAGCAAGGTTCTGTATCATTCCATTTACATTCACAGTATTGTTTCCCAAGCTGAATGGGGTCCTCCTTATCAGCTTCGAGATTTACCTGGTCACTCTATTCAGTACAATTACCATGATTATGTTGATGCTTGGTTCAAGATCTTCTTGTACCAAAATGAAACTTTTAGTCACTCTTGGTTCATCTCCTTTGATCAGAAATTCAAATCTGAATTACCTACCTGGTTTCTGAGATGGTGGACTCATTATGGTGCCATTTCAGACATCCTTCCTGGTGATCTCATTGAACTAGTTAACTATTTCTCCTCTGTTTACCCATTCACCACTCATCAAAGACAATTTCCATCTTTGTTAATTTTTATATCCAAATATAAACTCCCATGGATATTTAAATGGCATTATGGAATTGATGGCAACATAATCACCCGTCAACATTCAGTCAAATGGTGGCTAAGTACAATGTGCCCCGAATTTTTGAAATTGTTCAAGAAGAGTTCCCCATTGATCAATGTGCTCCAACTCCTTCTATGATCAAGGCCCAGCAAAATCCAACTGCTGCAATCAGCCAAGGAAGTCAGCCCAGTCTTCCTCCAATCAATCTTGGAAGCCCCTCTTCTAGTGGTTCCAAGCCCAAATCATCCAATCAAAATCCAAGGCTAAATCCAAAGTTCCTGCAGTTCCGGCCCAGCCCAAGGAACATTCACGGCCCAAATCAAAGTCCAAAGCTAAGGAGTCCAAAGCTAAGGCTAAGCCCATTTCACCTCCTGCTCAGCCCAAAGCTAAATCAAAGGTCAAGCCCAAGTTATCCAGAGATGAATTGCTCCAGTTAGCCCGCCAATTAACAGATCAAGCTGAGAAGCTCAATCAACCGGTTCAGAAAATTCAGAAGACAGTTCAGACCAGTCACAATCTTCTGAAGGATCAACTACTCAACCCATCTCATATGGCAGATCCGAGTTCCAAGATGCTCAGGACCCATATGCCTGATCAACATAGGATTCCCTATAAATACAAAATAGCTTCAATCAATACTCTTTTGAGAAAAGCTGCTATTTTGTATCTATATTGATTCCTATATTCACGTGTTCCACCAAAAGTGATGAATAGTAAAAGTTACTGTTCACTTTTACTATTCACCGTCACTATTCACTCAATCAACTTTTGTTAAAGCTGCATATTCGTGCAATCACTCCACCGAAAGCAACCGACAGCTCTGCTCAGTGCTTCATTCACATGCTGCTGCCAGCTGCCTTCATCAATCAACCAAGTCACATGCTGCATAGTTAATTTTATTTTCCTATATATTGTAATCAATTGGAATCACTCGGCACTCTTGAATTTTAGAAAACACAGCATTGTTCTAAAAAACCAGAGAGCTCTGAGTGAGAATCATCATCCTCGTTTGTAACCCAATTAAGATCCTTGCAGTTGCTACAATTGTAATTGTAAGTTATTTTCTATATTTATGTATTTAAGTTTTAATGTTTATGATAAAATAAATTTGGTTTAAGTGCTTTCCAATTCTGTTTATTTGAGTCATCTTTGATTTCATAATCCATGTTCTTCATCTGCTTGCTACTTCCGCGTGAATGGTATCAGAGTCGGAAAAATTAGACAATTTTATTGTCTAATAAAGTAAAATTTTACTGTCATCGAAGAATCTCGCCGGAAAATTATCGCCGGCTGGGGTGATCAACAATAGCCGGCAGTGGTCAGTGGTGGCAGACAATGGTCAGTGGTAGTTGTGCTAATTTAAGAAAATGATAGAAGTTGAGGATATTATTGTCATATTTTTTAAATATTTTAAACTTTATCCTTAATGAATTAAATGTTTTTATCTTGTCCTGTTGGCAATAAAGTTTGAAATTGAGGAACTTATTACCAAAAACTTGAAAAAAAAAAAAAAAAAAAAAAGCTTCTTTTTTGTTGTTTCCAATAAGAGTACCTATAACGACAACTTAAAGATAGTGTGCTTGTACATTTGATTTGATAGAATTATTAGTACTGTAAAATTGAGTGAATTAATTATTAGTATGATGAGATAAATTGTATTTTGTGTAGTAATATGGTAGTATCGGTTAGTTGAAATTAAATTTATGAATTTACAAAAAAAAAAATTCTCAATATATACAAAGGTAGTTTTGTAATTTTTGTAAAGTAAAGGTATAATAGTATTTTTGCCTCCAATTCTATAGGATTAAATCGTGAAACCCAACTCTCTTATGGAATTGCTAGTATCCCCTTGAAGGGGATTCGTAGTATCATGAGACTGACATTATTCTAAACCAAATATAATTTATGTGAAACTTATCGGATTGGTAATCTAATCCCATACCACCTTGAGATCAAATAAATAGGGAAAATTAGTCTAAAGTTTCTCTCCCATTTTTAGTAATGGAAGGGATTCATAATATTATTTTTTGATATTTAAGGTCCCTCCATCACACGCCCATCTATCACAGAGAAATTTGATATATCTCACGTTTTCTATCACTCTCTCTCTCTCGCTACTCTTCTCTCTCTCTCGTCAAACATTCATGAACACCAACAACAAAAACAACAACCACCACCACCACCACACATCTCATCTTCTTCACTCCTCTCTCTCTCTCTCTCTTCACCACAATTTGCAGAAAAGCAAGAGATATGTACTTGCACTTCTCTCTTTTCTTCTTCTTTTTCTCTTAACTTACAATGTTACTGTCACGACCCAAACCCGCCCCTATGGGTTTAGCACCGTAACTGGCCAGTAATCCGAGATTACCGAAAGCCTGCTTAACAGTAAGACAGTAATACAGAGTATGAGGGGCATGGCGGAAGCCAATATAGTAAATAAACAATGTCCATGAGCTGTGACAGTCTGTATGCAAAAAGATTTTCATACATATATGCAGTCAGTGACAAAACGGTATGTACATTATATACAATCATTCGGAATGATGGACTTAATCCCAATTAACAGTACGGTAGTCTATACAGATTACAAAACAGATACGGAGACAGATGGGGAAATTAAAACACCCCTGAGCCATAGCTAGACGGCTCGGAACCTCGCAGTGAGGCACAGTGGTTGGCTTGACAAAACTGGAGTTACCCCGACGCTCCTAGCCGCGGTCTGGTGCCTGTACACCTACATATATATATGAGCAGTGAGCTAAACCCGTGAATAGCATAAAGCGTAAAGGGGTTTAGAATGAATGTCCTTCAATATTGAAAAAGTTGTTTCAATCAGTATATTAATTGTTCAGTACAGTAAACAGTCATATGTAGTACATCATTAGCATAGCAGTACAGTAAACAGTAGGTCTAAAAAGACCGAACAGTCATTGATGGCATCAATCAGTAAACAGTAGTGGTTCCAACAGGGAACGACAGAGATTCTATAACAGTAACAGTCAGTAACAGTAGTTGCTAAGGATGCCACAATACAGTTCAAAATAATAGGAATACATTCATTCAGTTAACAGTATCAATTCAAAAACAGTACAGTTAAATTGTTCAGAAGATAATCATTTTGAACATATTTTACACAGTTGTTACTCACAGAGTTCTGGGCTACAGTAAAGCTAGAGCGGTCTCCAGTCGCCAACCCTTACACACAGTTTACAGAACGAAACACACTAAGCTACACAGTTGGGAAAGATAATAACTTAATCCTAATTGCCTCGGTGTGTTCTACATCTATATCCTCATTAAGATGTCTTAAACTAGGTCTAAGAATGCCTAGGATGGGATGAGGATGCAAAGATGCATTCAAAAAACAGGGGTCTCGCTCGAGCGTGGCTTTCTACGCTCGAGCGGACATGCAGACAAAGGAGCTCCGCTCGAGCGTGACTTCCGTCGCTCGAGCGGACCTCAAGCTACAGTGAAAATACTGGATGCTCAAAATCCACGCTCAACAGGCGCTCGACCCTCGCTCGAGCGTGAGACACAAGTCCTCGCTCGAGCGTGGATTCCCTCGCTCGAGCGGACTGTAAGCCCATGCAAAGTACTGGATACATGCATTTCACGCTCGAGCGTCACTTTTCTCGCTCGAGCGGAAGGCATGATCACAGAGTGTACGCTCGAGCGTGGACTTCCTCGCTCGAGCGTAGGTCCAAAATCTGGAAAACCCAAATTTGAACCTCAAGCTCAAAACCAAGTTTTAATGCATCAAATTTGATTCTCTTAGGCTAATTTTCTGGAAAACACTTCAAAACTCATAATATTACATGTTTCAAAGATCAATTTGATAAATCAAAGCCCAAGGGTGTTTCAATTAAATCCAATTTCAAACCAAATTCATGAACAAGATGAACATGCAACATGCATGGATTTTAAACAACTTTCAAGCTTCAAAACATGCTCTAATGAGCTCATTCTTTCAAATTCAAGATAAAATCATGGACTTAACATAATTATGAGCATGCATGTAACATTTTGCCATGAAAACAACTTAAAACTCAACAATCCAAACATGCATGCTTGAATTAAGCTATAATTCAACACTATTGAACCAATTCATACCTTAGATCACTAAAGACTCATGAATCATGCAAGAGTCAACACAAAACATAAACAAGATGGCAAGAAATCTACCTTAAGTCTTGAATTAAAGGTATGGAGGCTCAATTATGCACTTAAGCTTTCAATTTCTCAAGATTCAAGCCAATTCTCTATGTTGAATTCACTACTCTCACTTTCTCTCTCTCTTGGTCGGTTGTGGTGTTCAAAATGAGCTGATGAAATGTTTGTTTGAGTGTATAAAGGCTCAAATATGCTTAGCCTAGATGGCCCACTAACAATGGCATTACGGTGATTAAGTCAAACTATGCAATTTATCATTATTTAATCTAATTTAATCATAATAAATCACTTTTTAGATAATTACACCATAAAATCACATAAAATCTAATTAACACAGAACATCAATCAATTTCAGATTCGGCCGCCGATAAAGCCTTCAATTTGCAATTTAAACGTAAAACATGAACAGATCACTTAACAATCAACATATAGAAAATGCATTTAAACAGATACAGTCAATCAATCAGTTTCGGATTTCAGTCAGTCGGTTTAGTATTTCGGTCAATTCAATTATCAATCATAATCAGTCTCAGTTGGCAATAATCAGTAGTTTATCGGTAAACAGTGACGAGGGTTGTTACAATTACCACTGTATTCTCCTTTCAAGTTCCTTTTCTGGCCAGAATCCCACCAGAATCTACCAGTTTTTTCCCAAAAAATGTTGCTTAAAAATCAGCGAAATGGCAGTCTTCTTCGACTAAGCTTTCTTCTACTGTGATGTATGCTGTCAAGGAAGAAAACTCACCTTCTATTCCGAAGATCCACTTGCCGATTTTGCAGAACCCACACAATTTGGTGGTTATTCAAAACGATTTTGTGGTGTTTTCGCTAAAAAAGATGCAAAGAGAAAAAAAAATGCATCGTTCAATATGGTTAAGCTTATTCCTTTGCTCTCTAAAAAGACATAACAACCAGTTTCGAGGAAATCAAAACACAACCAGTATGGTTATGCTCATTACTTCGCTCTCTAAATAAATAAAACAACAAGAAGTTTCAAGGAAATCAAAACACACAATGTTGGTGATCGGTTAAATTTTTATTCATATTGATCTTAGTGAAACATCATATACATACTATAAACGTGTTTGGATTGAATTTCTCTAGTTTGGACCAGAGAAATTCTCTGGTTTTTCAAATGGAGCACAGTGAATTGCTTTGTATTTGTAAAGTCTAGTTTCAAAATTGTTAAATCAGAGAGAATTACTCTAGAATCAAACTAGAGAAAATTATCTGGTTTGGAGATAATTTCTTTGTAAAGTCTAGTTTCAAGAATTCTTTCTCTAGACTTCAAATCAAAGAAATTCCTTTGTCAAATTAGAGAAAATTCTCTCTTTTGGAGATAATTTCTCTGTGAAATCCAGAGAAAATTAGACCAGAAAAATTCTCTGTGAATCAGAATTTCTCTATGAATTTCTTTGTTTGTATTTGTGATTATTTGTTGCTTTGATTAGATTGATTTCTTAATTGGCTGTCAATTGTGTTTGAACCCTCCCAAGTGTTGATTTTTTCTTGTTAGATTCGTTTAAGTTAGTGTTTATTGGATGATGGGTTTTTGGTTAGTAGAGTTTCTTATTGATTGAGTAATAATATTACTGGATTGAGTTTCTTTAATTGGTCATAATAACATCAATTTATCTGGTTTAGAATTTCTTTGGGCAAAGAATTTCTCTCGGAAAGGCAAAGAATTTCTCTGAAGAGAATTTCTCTGAAAAGTTCAGAGAAATTCTCTTGATCGAATTTTCTCTGAATCCATATTGAAAGATCTTAGATATTATAAAAATATTAAATGTTCTTATAGTATAAAATTTTTAACACCAATGACCCTAAAAAAATCTCCATATATATATGTTTGTCTGCTAGACCAACTATGCTATAAGACAAATGAAACCACCATATTTGGCGTTTCCTAGACATGAATTTATCAAAGCGAGTAAACGTATGGGAAATATTATGATACACTTATGGTACCTTATATATTTCATAATTAAAAAAAAAAAAACATAATTTTATATTTTTTAAATTATAATTAAAAAAATTCTAATTAAATATAACATGAGATATAATTAAAAAAATTTATAAATTATAATTAAAATAATATTATAATTTAAAAAATTAATCATAATTAAAAAAAATTACATAACTATATTAGAATTTTCCTACACTTGGACTGGGATTAAAATAAGAGAAATTTAAAGAATAAAAAAGAATGGAAAAGTCCTTCTGATACTATGGAAAGGTTAACGAGGAGGTAGATGAGTTGGTAAGGTAATGAACTGCGTGATCAAAAGTCACGGATTTGAAACTTCTCCTTATAGCCCTTGACTAAAATTAGAGGGTGAGAATGGGTTCCTTGATATCCTTTCTGGATTAATTTGTAGGGTCAGATCATAAATGTGCCCGACCTTAGAGATTTTTGATAAAAAAAAAAGAATAATATTATATGTATTAATTAGTGTATCAATTGATGACATAATATAATTAAATTTTTTTTAATATTTTAATTTATATAATAAGTAAGGTCAATAATAATATCATAATTAATATTAATACACTAATTAATATATGTATCACCATTTAAAAAAAAATACTATGGAAAGGCGGGACCAAAATTCGTCATAAATCAGAACGTAAGAAAGAAAGAAAGAGCAAAACAAATCGGAATTCTCTTTTTGCGTAGTTGCTTCCTCCTTTCTTTCTGGGGTAGGTGAGTGGCTTTTTTCCTTCCGTCCTAGTACTCTGTTTGTTTGATCATTTGTTTACAGAGAGAGAGAGAGAGAGAGAGTCAATAATAAATAATAAAAGGGTCAAAAAATGGGTGTTGGCTATTCATCATCTTGTTCTCTCTCCCTCTCTCTCCCCTATTCCCATATAAGTTGCTTTGCCTCCACCACCACCACCACCACCACCACCACAACCACAACCACCACCCTTCTTTCTTCTCACAAATCAACACCAAACTCATCCCTCAATCCCCCCACCTCTAAATTCCATTATCAAAAACCCACCTACACCACCATGACTGCCCAATCCTCATCTTCACCACTCTTTTTGCCTATCCAGTCTGGCAGAGTTGACGAAATCAAAACCCAATACCACAATTCTACAAAACCCATCTCTAATCTTCACAGTTTCGACCCGGAATTGATTCAGAGATTGGTTTATGACTCTCTGGTTTGGTGTTCGCTTCATGGGCTTGTTGTTGGAGACAAAAATGTACAGGTCAGTGCGCATTATATGACATGAACCATATTTTCATCTTTACGGCTTGAGAATTGAAAAAGATGTTCTTTTGATTCGAGTTTTCTTTCTTTTTTGGTCCTTATTTTAGTTTAATTTTCAGAAAGACTTATATTTCTTCAGAATTGTTGCCAGGTTGGCTTGACATGAATTTAAATGTCTCTCTCTTCTTTGTCTTTGAGTTGATAATGACACTGGGCACATAGAAAAGGGCAAGAATGATGTGAAGAATATACATACATACATACATGCATACAGTTTTACTTGTGGGTGATTTTTAAGTGATTTAACTTGCAGAGATCTGGAACAGTGCCTGGTGTGGGAATGGTTCATGCCCCATTTGCCTTATTGCCCATGTCATTCCCAGAAAGTCAATGGAGACAAGCATGTGAGTTGGCCCCCATTTTCAATGAGCTTGTTGATCGTGTGAGCTTGGATGCAAATTTTTTACAGGAATCACTCTCAAGGTTCACTCTTACTCTCTCTCTCTCTCTCTCTCCCCATATATGTGTGTGCGCGCGCGCCCCTGCTTGCCCGTGTGTGCTATTATCTGGAAATTGCAATGAAAGTGGACATTGCTATGGAGCTAGGATGAAGTATTTATCTCAAAGTTGTTCTTTCATTGTCATAAACATCCTCCTAAGGTTTTCCATATTAGTTTACCTACCAGAAAACGTTTTCCATACTTTTTACAATACTCCGTCTATGTTGTGCTTAGTGTTTAGCTTTTTACACAGCTGCTCACAAATCCGGATAAGGAGGAGGGTTATGTGTTAGGTAACTTGACAGCCAACACGTAAAATTCCCCGTCAAATCCTTATGAACATAAATCCTAATATGAATATATGAAAAAGGATTCATGTTGCCAACTCTACTTGAGTGGGACACAAGATGTAATTTGGTTTGGTTTGGTTTAGTTTTGGCATTTAATTAGTTTAATGTAGTTTCCCTCTTGCTTTTGTAAGATCTGGAACTAATGTGAACTGAAATTCTTCTTCTTTTTTTTTTACATCTTAGAACGAAGAAAGCAGATGCTTTTACCTCCAGGCTCTTGGATATTCATTCCAAGATGCTAGAAAGTGGCAAGAAAGAGGTAAGTGTATATTGAAGAGGCAGTAAATTTTGATTTTCATAGCATTGAACTATGTTAGTGACGCCTACTAATTCTTCTATTTGCGGAATAACCTCATTATACTTTGTTAATGATGCATACAAATAAGCTCTTTTTGAATGCCATAAAATAAAATGTAATGGTATTGGTAACACTGTATGGTTTCTGGACAGCAACTTAGTCTGTTCACCTCATTTAGCAAATTTTTTTAGGGGCTATCATTAGCGGAAATGGATCAAATTTTTAATGGGGTGAAGAGACTAATTTTTTGTTTTTTAATCACTGACTAGGAAATACGCTTGGGTTTACATCGCTCTGATTATATGCTTGACGAACAGACTAAGTTACTTCTCCAGATAGAGCTCAACACAATTTCAAGTTCATTTCCTGGCCTCAGTTGTCTTGTCAGTGAGCTTCACAGGTTAATTAAATATTTATCAGCATTGTAATATTTGCTTTCTTCAATCGTTATTGTTGTTCTGTTTGGTAAACTTGTTTCTCTTATTCTCTAGTGTTATCACCAAATCATGCATTAAGGGATCACTATAGAGTCATGGTTATTGTTCAAACTTGTTCCAGTAGTTGTCATATTTACATTAGGTTCAAACTTTCCAATAAAGTAGGCATATTGGAGTTGTTCGTTAAGAGGTCACAACTTCAAAGGGTATTAGGACAAGATCCTTGTTTCATGAACCGTGATAAATGATTTGTTGGTGCACCATAAAGGGGTATGACTGGAATTTTATGAAGGCCTTTGGTGTAATGTACTGGTTAAAAATTGTGTACTAATAGTAATTTGCATAATGAATGGCTTCTATCACGAGTCTCAAATCTTGTGGAGAGATAGAAAATATCTTTTGAAATATGTAAATTGTTATAACCAGAAGTGTTGATGGAATTGTTTCTTTATTTTGGTCCATGTGCATGGGTTCAATATAGCTTTTATGGGTTCAACTCAAGCACTACTGAATGTTGAAAGAATCCAATATGTGTTAAAGATCAATCTTAATGTTGTTATTGTAATTTTCCAATCTATAGATAGATTTTTTGACAGCAGAGAGAAATGAATATGAAAACAATAAAGGAGTTGATGCAGCAACAACTCCTAGTTGTCCTCCAAATGTGGGAGATAGGTAGTAAACGAGATATCATGGCATTGGAAAGGGATGAAGGTGGGAGATGACAAACAAAACAGTGGGAAGTCAAATTACGTAGGGAAAGCATGATGTATATATGCTTCGCTTCTATGTGTTTTCTATTGCAGAACTTAGTTTTGCTCCAAAGACATTTCTAAGAAATACCTTACTGGAAAGTACTTCTATTGATTACTCTGTGGATCCACAACAAATTCAAAGAATTGATTGTATGACGTAGGACAGGTAGGGACAATGCTGGATTTTGTAAACAGAGGTTATTTGATGGCCTAAACAGTGAGTAATTTAGGATTTCAAGGGTTAAATTGAAGGCTAATAGGTAGGGGAAGGGATTAAGGTCGACTTGAGAGTGATTGGATGGAGTTTTGAGGTTGAAAAGTGCACTTTTAGAGGGTTGTGAATAGTAATCCGAGAATAGTAAATTGAAACAAAAAAGAAGAAGAAAGAAGAGAGGAAGATAAGTTTAGGCATCGCACCTAGATTCCATAGGCATCACACCTAAGGTTTGATTGCATCACACAATCCATAAAAAAGCTTTAAAGCTCTCAAATTTTTATAAGATAGCAATTCTATTGAATTATTAGTATTACATGGCTTTATATAGAATTAGGAGACTTCCTAAACCAACTATAACCAAAAAAGGAAATTATTATAATATCTTTTACTTCTAAAACTAATCTAAGACTAAGTAAGAAACATAAATAAAACCCAATTAAATAACTTGACCCCACAAGACGACCCATGGGCGACCCCTACAACCCATATTAGCAAATATAAAATTTACCAAAATACCCATGACCTAAAAATCCTAGAAAATATAAACCAATCATAAAATAAGACTCTAATAATACTAGAAACATAATTATATAAAATTTCTATCAATTTCTCTATGAAATCATGTCAATTTCCAAATATCGCTACTTGTTTGAATTTACTTTTCCTTGAGCTTTTTATATTCTCCATCATTGTGCATGAGTTGACTCAGCTGAATCTACTTGAGATTGAAGGAAACTAATGTAATACCAGACATGTAATGATAGAAGCATGATAAATACTAGTCTCCCTAGTAGTGTTAGTCAATTGGACTGTGTGTAAGCCATGTAAATCATATTGGATGACTTGCACAAAAAGCAGATACACTTCTTTTGTTTCCATATTATACCAAATCTTCTTAGTTCTCTAACAAAAACACCAGAGAAAATCAAAAGTCATTCTTTCATTCTCCTGTCAAGTTGTGGGCAACCACAAAATTGGAGGGTGTTTAAGGAGTTATTATAAAGGAGTTAATTATTTAGCTTATCTTTGCACATTTTATGTTATTTTGGATTTATAAAAAATCTATTACAATGTTAGAAAGCTATGCCTGTTAGAAGTTTTATTTTATTTCTTTTTCAATGCAGTAAGCTGTCCTGATTATTCCTTCACTTTTGAGATTTTGGTGCTCATTTTTACCGCCTTTATATGTAGCATGTCATTTCTATTCACTCACTAGAGAATGCGATACCCTGCCCCAAGTCGTCCTAGCAACCCCTTAAAGAGTCACCAATGTCATGACTTTGAACTGTGCCCAGAAAATAGTTTCATGGTATTGATATTGAAATACCAATCTTTGTCCTCATTAGATCTTTCATATTGAACAATCTTATTTGTGGGTTCACAGACTAATAGACTGTGTTCCCTTGTATGAAATATGGTGGCATCCTTTTCCCAATTATGTTTGTGAGTAATTGCAATTGACTGATTTGTTACACCTTTATATAGCCGATGTTACATCTTTATATAGCCAATAATGAGAATATAATTTTGTTTTGGAGTGCTGCATTTTTTTGGAAACTGATTTGATGTTTCTCAAATTTTTGCCACCCTTCTAGAAGGATGGCAGTTTCTGAGTATGAATTCTCCTTCCTTTCCCATTCCCTCAGTCAGTAGCTAGGTAGATTTTCCCCATCTATCAGGCCCAAAATTATGAACTTATTCTTGTTATTTAATTCCATTGAGTACTAGATTATTTGGCTGTATTTTGGGTCTCCAGAAACCATTAAAAAAAGAAAACAATAGTAGCTGGTAATTTTGCAGGAGCATATTGAATCAGTACAAGGAGCACCTGGGGTTAGATTCCAGAAGGATTCCTGGAAACACTGCTGTGAGTCAATTTGCAGAGGCATTGACCAAAGCTTGGAAGGAGTATAATAATCCAAGGTTGGATTTGATTGATTGATGTTCCTTATTTGTTTTATGATAATGAATTCACCAAGGTCAACATATGACTAGCTTCAAATACTTGTTTACAGGGCTGTAGTTATGGTTGTGGTGCAACCTGAAGAACGCAATATGTATGACCAACATTGGCTTTGTTCTGTACTGAAGGAAAGATATCCTTTCTACAAGTTACATGATGATGAAGCTCCTATCTGAGAGCTTAGTGGTGTATTTAAGTTCATGGCAACAAAAATTTGGAATATAATGACAAATAAAAAAAGTATTTGATCCCTTTCAAAGTTTAAAATTTTATGTCAGTTTTAATATCTATATCTATTTTCCAGAGATTTATTTATCAACAAACTATCTGGATGGAAAGTTTTTGTTTAGGAGTTTTGTTCAGATGTATTCCTTAGCTTTGTAACACACATGATGTTACAACTATTCGAAAAACATTGGCAGAAATTGATGCGCAAGGGGTGCTTCTACCAGATGGAACCCTTCTCATGTATGTAGCTGTGTCTTGAATATTTGATTTTTGCTGTTCTAAATTTGTTGGATTTTGAAGTGATTTTTCTAACTTTGACTAATTGAAAGCTTTGAACTTGCAGTGGTAATCAAGTAATTGCAGTCATTTATTTCAGAGCTGGGTATGCGCCAATTGATTATCCTTCAGAATCAGTGAGTAGATCTGTGTCATTTTTCTGCTTCTGCTAATTCTAGTTCTAATCTAAACTGGAAGTTGGCTTTGCCTTGTATAGGTGATGTTGGTTATTATTAGTAGTTGAGTGTCGAAAGTGCCTATGGAGCAGACTTTATTCTATTAAGCTTTGTTTGGATCATGGATTAAGTATGGAGTGGGAAAGGGAAAGGGAAAAGGAAAGGAAAAGGCAAGAGCAATGACGAAAAATATTAGCTTATATTTCATCCACATTTCCCTCACCTTTTCCTCTCCCTTGCCAAATCCCTACCCAAATCCATGATCCAAATACAACCTTAACGGATAATGGCACATATGCATCAGTTGTGTCTACAACTTCTGATGAGGTTCCACCATCCCAACAACTCCATTAAAATAACTGACAATTTTAATGTGTTCTAAACTTAATACCAATATAATGTAAATATTTCACAACTAGTGTAGAATCACGTTTTTTTTCCCCATTAAACTAAAGCATCAGTCAGCCAAAAGTTTTATCTACAGATAATTTGGTTCCAAGTTCTTCCAAGTTACTAGCCAAATCATTTCTAAACTCACACCTGAATGATTTAAACCCACATCCTCTGCTCCATGGCAATTACAATTTTGGATTATCTAGGACCACTTCTGCACCTGAGGGTGACCTTACTACTCATTTCATGAATAATCCCTCTTTCATTTTGTAGGAGTGGAGGGCTAGGGAATTAATGGAGCAGTCCTCTGCCGTCAAGTGCCCTTCAATTTCCTATCATTTAACTGGCACGAAGAAGGTACAACAAGAGCTTGCAAAACCCAATGTTCTTGAGAGGTAATGTTCATTGTTTAAACTATTATTTGGTACTGCTCTTCATTCAGATCATTTGCAATTTCTTGCTGGGGTTTTGAACCAATTCCGGAAAATATTGATTTGTGATCCCCAGGAGAATAAAGTATAATCGCATGTTATTATTCTTTCAATCTGAATTCTGAAGTGAATGTGAATGTACATTGTTTTGGATCTTCATTATGCAATATCTTTAAAATAGGTGACCTTTTCCTAGTCCTTAACAAAAAGTTGGTTCTACTTTGTTCTTTTTCATGAGTTTTTTAATTTTAGAGAAGAACTAGAATCAAGATGCTAGCTCACATTATGAAGTTAAAAATTATTTTTCTCATTAAATTTGTGACTTCATGGGAAATGAGCTTCATTTACACCATCCAGTATGTCTTATATGATAGTTTCTTTCCTTGGTTGTGAGCAGGTTTCTTGAGAACAAAGAAGACATTGCCAAACTCCGAAAATGCTTTGCAGGATTGTGGAGTTTAGATGACTCAAATACTGTTAAGGATGCAATTGAAAGACCTGAGTTTTATGTTATGAAACCGCAAAGAGAAGGCGGAGGTTCCATTTTTTAATCTTCTTTGTCTTGTAATTGTTGTTGGAAATTCCATTGATATTGCTATTATAGATGAGTCAACATCCTTTTTCAGGGAACAATATCTATGGAGATGATGTGAGGAAAACTTTACTCAGATTGCAAGTGGAGGGTAGTGAAGAGGATGCTGCCTACATCCTCATGCAGAGGATTTTCCCAACTATTGTTCCCACATTTTTGATGCGTGATGGCATTTGTCACAAAGATCGTGCTATCTCAGAACTTGGCATATATAGTGCTTATTTAAGGTGCGTAGCACTGGCCAATGTTCCATAACTTGTTTGAAGGTGCCTCCATGCACATTTTTTCTTCTCCTTTTAACATGTTAACAAGACCTATGTTACTTGGAACGTGGATCGTTCCGGTTTGTGGAATGGGAATAGAACATGGTACACCATATGCTCTAAAATATGGTATATAGATTATACTATAAAAATTTAAGATACTTCTAGAGTAATTTTCTTTTTAACAATTAGACATCCAATAAAAATAGGGTTTCTTTTTCCAAATTAACCATGTGTCAATACATTTCTATGAGCCTTATGACTCATTTGCAACTTTGTTTCCTGTCAAAACTTTACTTACCTTAGATATTAGTTCATCATATTTGTTTTTTTTTTACTCTGAATGAAACCTTTAGGAAATTTATTGTAAATAAACTCTTGGGATCACTTTAGATTGCTAAATTTACTATTTTTCAAACAAAAGTGTAACATGTTTCAAAATGTGCATTCCAAAATGTAATTCGCTAGGGTACTAGCGTTTTTTGGTAACATTGAATAAGATTGAAATCTTCTCCCTTGTTTTTCATTTTTTATTAGATTTGTTGCCTTTCAAAGTTGAATTTTGTTCAAGACCAGATATGTAATGGAAAGAATTAGAAAAAAGAAGCACCCTTGATAACATTTTATGTAACAAAAATTACAATGGCAACTACATTCTTGCTTCCCATATTACTTTTTGGTCTAATATTCCTACCATGCATTACTTGTGTTGTAGAATGTTATCTGTATTTATATGCATTACCTACCATGAAGCATTTGAATGTGCAGAAACAAAGAGAATGTGATTATGAATGAGCAATGTGGTTACTTGATGCGGACAAAGGTTTCTTCGTCAAATGAGGGAGGTGTTGCAGCTGGATTTGCAGTTTTGGACAGTGTGTATTTAACTTGATGTGTGTTTATTCAAGTGACTTTAATCTAACCATGTGTAATTTCACCTGGCTTAGATCCAATAGTGATTGAACCTGGTGCACAAGATTGCCTCATTTGGATTTCTTTCTTTCTTTCTTTCTTTCTTTCTTCTTCTTTGTTTTTCCTTTTATTCCTTGGAGGTAGAGGTAGGCTTGATCCCGGGGCTCTAAAGACATGTCTTTTGTAGAAAATTTGATAATGAGATTTTCAATAGATGTCCAAAGGAAGCAAGTTCTGTTCTTGGCATTCTATGTTGTGTGAAAGGTCAAAATTTTTTTCAGATTTGCACTTTGCAGGTTCCATGTAATTTTGCAGTGCAAGACGCTGGACACGCTAGTACAGAGTAGTGGGTGAAACTAAAATTCTGATGTGGCTCGAAGGAATCTCCAGGCAAGTACTCAGCATCTTTGTTGTTGCCATGTGAATTATTGCCTTTGGAGTGATAAATGAAGTTGAATTTTGATGTGGCATGTTTAGATAGATGTCGGTCCTATGAGCTATTATGAAAAAAAACCTAGAGGGATATTATTCAAGCCTGGTTGAGCATTGAAGGACCTTAGCCGTGTTGTCCTTGATATTGGAAGTGCTATTCAAGTGCAGATATCTCAGATTGAAGAAGGGGAATCCCAGAATGTCGTAATTTGGGAGTCAGCAAATTGGTACTGTAAAGGCTATTATCATGGATGCTGTGAAGTCTCTCCATTCTTTCAGCCTCTGGAGTTGAAAGTAATTGTTGGCGAGAAAGGAAAAAGATTTAAAATCTAAGGGATCTTGATTGTATTTTTTTTATTATACATAATTAATCTTTGATTCTGCTTGATTGTGTCTGTAATTGGTGATTGTTATTGCTATAATGATTGAAATTCTTCCCCTTCTTCCCTTAGTCACACTGTCATACCACGTGTACTTTAGTTTGTATGAATGTTTTAGTATTTCTTCTTAGTATCATAGCAGATACAATTATAATACTTGCACATATTTGATTCTCATGGGTGTGTTCAAGATATAAATAATAAAGTTATTTCTCTCTATAAAAAAATTAAATTTTTAGATGAAATGTAGCAGAAAAAACAATTTAATTCATATTAATTCTCTTCTTTATATATATATATAATATTATTTAAAATTCTGGTCTGCAAATGAATTCTATCTGCACTACAACTACTTTCCATATATATGCATGAGCACATGCATGATCCATGAACTATCTTGTTTAGTATTTCCTTTTGTCAATTTTCTGCTACGGAAGGTAGACCTAATTTTCCACTGCAATGATTCATGGAACTAGGAAGAGCCAGTTAGGCAAAATTCTATTTACATCACATGAAATTTCAGTGCCCAACATTTGTGTCGTCCGGATATAAATTTTCGCACAAAAGTCAAATATAAACTTATAAACAAAAATGAATTCTTGGCATATATATTTCATTCAACTGTTTATGTCTAAACAATTACTTTTTGTTCATAAAGTTATGTTTAAATATTTGACTTTTGTTCAGAAGTTTATATCCAAACGATACAAATGATGAACTGAGATTTTTTGTAGTATGCAAATAAAATTACCATTTGTACTGCACAAAATCTCAATACAAATGGCGCACTGAGATTTTTTGTAATATGTATTGAGATTTTTTGTAATATGCAAATAGAATTATGCACCGGTTAGGCCACATATACTCTGCACTGCACAAAATTTAACAGTTTCTTGTAATAAAGGAATTGCTACAACTAAGCCATCTGTTTCATTATTCAGCTCTTTGTATTCTCATACTCTCAGTGTCTATGTTTCTTGCTAATGCAATCAAACAACAATGCACTATGACTTGCAACAGTTTTTGCAGAGTGCAAATTTTGTAAGCTATATTCTCCTTGTTTATCACACAGCAAAAGCAGAATATTAGGACCCCAATAATAATAATAATAATAAGGAAGGAATACGTGGGAAAAGCCTGTAGCTAGTTCTTATATCCTATACACCATATGCAGCATTGAAGTAATCACATTTTCTGACGGATAAAAGACGCAAAAAAAAAAAAAAATCATCTATGTAGCATGGTGATATTCACACTCAGTGCACAAACATAATGAGTCAAAAGCCTAAATTAACAGGAAATAACGATAAAAGAAGCTACATTCATGAATACAATCTTCTTTGGTCCATCCACCCGTGTTCACGAGCTCTATACTCCCACAATGCTGAGAGTTTACGCTCGTCTATGAGTGCTGCTTCAGCCTTCTCTCTTGCTTCTTCACAAGTTTCCATTCCTGCATTGCACTTTTCTGCTTCTTTCTGATAATGGGAAGAAGCTCTCTTCGTACTCATTATCAGTGCCTCAGTGCGTTCTAAGTTATCATCGGTGACATTTTTCTGTAGACTAAGCTCCTCTGATAGTGAAGTTATGGTGTCCTTCTCCATCTCCTCATTCATGTCAGGATCATTTTTACCACAGTCTGCACATATAATAAGCATATGTTGTGCAAGGATTCAAACTAGAGAAGTTTTTGGTCATGATACACACATTTGTGGGCAGCAATGTTGTGCTAGTGAGTTTGACCCTTCGTTACATGGACTTTTCAAAATAAATCAGATATGTGACACTTTTCATTAGACTCTTATATATTTGTATTTAATATTATCATTAATTATATATACATATTGTGGTATAATTGCTATGAAATGAGTAAAATATCTTTATAATAATGTCTGTTACATATAACACAATTTTATCTCACATAATAAATTAAAAATATAAACATTTTTGCCGAGTCCTCATACCCTTAAATTTGATGTTTGATAGGTCCGACCTCTAGCTGAGCACCCGTACTTGTACTCGTACTCATATGTAACATAGGTTTGACCTCCCCATTCATTGTTTCTCCATTAGACTCAGGTCAACTGATATGCCAAAGATTTATCACATCTTTTATTTATATTAGCAAAAGAAGCTTAACATGTTACCATCCACACCCACCATCCCTGATATTCATTCTTCAGCTTAATTTGTCTAGTATACATATTTTCAGTCTCTGGATTTCCTCATCTCTATACCTAACAATTACAAGTCTTTCTATGGACCACTTCTAACAATGGGACTCATCATCCCCCTTTAGACAGTTTGCTTGAATTCAAAACCAGAGATGTAAGGTTGAAAAAATTCCAAAGATTTAATGGTTCAAGGACCATAAGAATTACTTGATGTACTCCCAATGGAGCACAAAACAGCAAGTGTAGATAGCAAGAACACATGCAAGACAGATGGACTCACCTGAATATGAGATGTTTAAAAATCCTGCAAGAACAATGGCATTGATTCAGAGTAAGGGAACAATCCTTTTTTCAAAAGAAAATTAATGGTAAGAGGATAGTGAAACATCAGCAGAACAAAGAACAATAAGATTATAGTGAGATGTCTTATCCATATAGGGGGGACGGACTGCTGGTACTTGATGGAGCATATGTTACAGACTCAGATATGTTTAATGGGTGCAGATATGTGTTTAAGTGTCAGATTCATTTGATTCTGTAGTCCAAGAACAACATGACAAGCTAAAAATTGCACAACATCGTGAGTTACGTTTGGATCAATCGTAACTTACCATATTGTGCAATTTAAGCTAATTAAGCTTTGAAATCAGCATATTAAGAGATCCCTATAGCACATTAATGATTTTAGAGCTTCTATTTGCACAAACTAACTACTAAGTGCTGGTAGGATTTCATATATTCATTAACAAGATATAATCATTTAGTCATTAACATGATGGGGAACAACAAAAACATTTGAGGAAGAAACAATCACCTAGAACCCTAGTTTAGATGCACAACCCAAAAAACTCAGCAGGTGTCATAACAACTTCTTGTCATGCATAAGCCAAAAAGAAAGCATAAATTGTTCCAAATAACTTTCTTATCATAGAAGTAGTCTCAAATAACTAAAGCCTTGCTACCCAATAAATTAGAAAATTATAAAGAGAAGAGAGCAATATATTCTGCCAAAGGTGAAAAAAATAATAATAACAAAAAAGAAAAAGAAAATAAGCCAACAATGGATGTGCAGTTGGATGAAGATGCTTGGGACCACAATCATGTGTACGCATCAAGCATGAAAGTTTGCAGAACCAGTTCTATATAAATTAGATATTTTATCAAAGAAGTAAAAATCACATGAAAAGTCGAAAAAGAATATAATGAACTTCACATGACATATATACAACACAAAAGAAAAGACAGAAAAATAAGTCATCCTTGAGCTTTTTATGTTGGTCCATGAGAAGGCAAGTAAAATGAGTTCGACTTCATACTCAGTTCTCTTCTGAGATTTCAGAGTCTTCCTTACTGTTGTAGATCTTTTTGATTCTAAGATAAATCCTAACAAATTTTTCATTGTCCAACTATTTGATAAAATATTTTGTTAGATTATGTGATGGAACCATGTAACTTCAATAAATTTTGTACATGTGATCTACAAATTGAGACAAGTTAGTAATAATCACTAAGACCTCCTCTCGCCTCTTTTGGTTGCTGTAAGTATAAGAGTGTTAAGAGTGTTAAACCTCAAACAAATAACAATTTTCAATGATCAGTTAAGCAAACTAATTTCAATCCTGCAATAGTATGATTACTATCACAGCTAGGCAAGAGGCCCTTCAGTATTTCTCCCATTCACTTGGAAGGTTCTAGCAATAGGCAATAAATTAACAGTTAGTTCTCTATTTGAAAATAATGATTAATTCAACTAACAAATGATTTTGGGCACGAATATAATGATAAAGTTTTGCCAACTGCCTAGAACAAACAGGGTGCACCCTGGAAACCGGGTGGTTTGTCTCACTGAAGCATAAGGATGCAGTTTTGGGGATCAACAATGAGAAAATAACAAAATATAGAATGTTATAATCACAAGTACCACTAGATTTTGCTAGGAGGAGAAAGATAGTAGAACTTCATAAAACTTAGATGTTTCCTTGAGTGTTTGAAATACATTGGCCCTGTTTGGTAGAGCTGTGGGAAAGTGCTTATAGTTTATGCCTAAACAGCTTATAGCTTATAACTATGAATATAAGCTGATTTCTGACTTATAAATTAAGCATCTCCTGCCCCACTCAAAGAATAAGCTGATTTCTGACTTCCAAAAAGCTATAAGCTATAAACTATAAGCTAAACCAAACACATCAAAATAACTTACATTAAGCTGAAAGCTGAAATAAGCAGCTTTTAAGCTGCACCAAACAGGCACATTAAAGGGAATGAGATTATTGAATTTCCTAAAGAAAGAAGAAATCCATTTGATGAAGATCATGGAAAGAAGAAAAAGAGCAAATATGGAATTTCACATGAAGCACATTTAGGGCATCAAGAATTAAAGATTTGGAATAATTTTGAGTCTTCATATCATTATAGTAGGTTTTAGTAATTAAGGGTATAATGGTAATTCTAATAATTGTTGGACATGGGTTGCAGGGGTCACCCATGAGTTTTTATTTTGGGTCAAGTTATTAAATGGGTTATTATATATGAGTTTTATTATGTCTAAAATAATCTTAGTGGTCAAAAGTCTAAGTTTTTTATTTTGATATTGAAGTAGAATTAGAAGTCATTAAAGTTTCCTATTATGATTGAAGTAGAATTGGAAGTTATAGGTGGTCTAGAATATTAGTAGTTGCTAAATATTTTTAGTTTCTAAATTTGAGAAACAGTCCTTACAGAATTAGAAGAGTCTTTAACCTATAAATATATGTGTAATCTCAATGATTCAATAACAGAGTTAATATTATGAAAATTTGAGATTGTGTTAGTGTGATTAGCCTATCCCTTGTGAGGGTGAAGCACTTCTCTCGCTCTCTCTTCTTCTTCTTCTTCTTCTTCTTCTTCTTCTTCTATTCAACAAGGTTACTATTCACGTCACTGTTTACAGTGCTTAGAACAACCACCCAACTGTCCCTAAACACTTGTGTTTTCATTCTCAAAACCCTACCTTTTTACAAACCTTTAAACTCCTATTTTTTAAATACTTTTGCAGCCACAAAATCCCACCAAATCCAACCCTATAAGTCTATTGTTGCTACCGCCAGTATACTTAACCCAGACTCATTACTTGTAGGAAAGTAATCTATACTCATCCTACATCACCATTACTTGGTTTTAGTCCCGTGGATGCTGGTGCACCTTCAGCTGTATTAGTACAGAGAGGCTGGTCTCATACAAAAACCTGCATCTCACACTTGGCAGCTGTGAGCTCTAGCCCGCACTTCTTTCAAAAAGAGTACAATTTTACTTGCAAAAAACATAATAGAATTATATTTACATGTCAACAGTAACATCATAATCCTTCATCTTTTATATACATGCAAAAGGTGACTCCAACTATTTAGTCTAGACTCAAATTATTACAGGCATCCATGATGGAAACAAGTTCCCCCCGTTCATCCTTTTAAAGCATGCAATATGATCATCAGTTATTGATTAGTTTTTAGTTTCTACACAAACTCTTAAAGTTCCAGTAACGAAAAACATGAACCTGTACCAACTATGTAGAGTTTCACTAATAGTGTAACTGGATCTCAAGGAGAAGGATGAACAAATTGCCTCTCAAACAGCTTGAATTATTCTCTTAGTGCTCTTCAGTCCATTAATTGAAAGCTCAAACGAACTCCAAATTCCACATGTCATGGGCAATGCTATTATATCTGAATGGAGTGTTGTCATGACTAATAAAATGGTATTCCAGAAACAGCCACAGAGCCAATATGCATATTAAAATACAGTACAATAGTTACAAATGAATATCTCAAGAAACTCAAAGGAAAGACCTAGTCCAAACCTTTGGCCCACAAAAAAGATATATATAGACAAGATAATATTCAAATTAAATATTGGAAGTTGCCATCTTGAAAAGCCTTTTATTCAGCACATCCAAATAGCACAAAAAGATAAGGCTTTTGTTACCATCTAAATATGATTTTCATTTATGTGCGAACAATTGATGCGCACATCTCCGAGAGATTTCTCCACATTTAAGTGATTAACCATCATGGTATCACAAATTTCACCAAGAACAGATCATTGCGCCTTCCTTTTCACATAACAGTAATATCCACCAACCAACCCATCCCACAATCTTTAGAGAAAGCATCTTTGGGTCAATTTCTCTTTGAATTTATTATGGAACACATCTTTAGTATTTACCAGATGCAATCTCTTACACATATCAGATTATTCTCTAAAGAAAAGTAACCCACACCAAACATCTCATAATTTCAACGACACCCTAATTGGCTAATTGACTAGCATCTCTGGTCTACTCACAACTCTCTAACCATACCTGAAAATAACAGCAATTTTCCACAACAAATTCTCCCCTTTGCAAATTGGAGCCAGTCAACCAAAAGCGTTATGCTCATCACAACTAAAGTCAACCAATTGACTTTTTTCAAGATGCAAATGGAACTTGAACTCATCCCTTGGAGCTTGTCTAATCTCATTGCCACAAAGGACATAAAGTATGTATTTCGACTAAATGAATTCCTCTTTCGACGAAATGAATTCCTCCAAATCAGCGAATTTCCTCTGTTCAGGAAAACAAGTCTCAACCACTACAGACTTTCTCTTTATCAACTCCAAGGCACCATTCAACTATCTTAGTCTCTAAGAAGCACAAACACTTTAAAAAAGGTGGCATGTCGGTGTCGGTGTCCGACACTCGTCGGACACTTCTTGACATGTGTCTGACACACATCCAAATGTGTCCTACTTTTTTTAAAAAGAATTTAGACTCGGACACTTGGAGAACAGACGTGTCCATTGCTTAAATATATGTGTCCATTGTTTAGACACGCAAAAAATTAATTATAAGTTTGAACAAAATAACTTGGAATACAATTATAAAAGAAAAATAATGTTAATTTATAGAAAATAGTATTATATTGCATTTATTTCTTATCTTAGAATGATATATTCATATATATAATATATAATAAATATATAAAATTATATATTTTGTGTGTGTCCCCACGTATCTATCTTGCATTTATTGAAAATTGCCGTGTTGGCATGTCTGTATCGTATTCGTGTCATGTCACATGTCCGTATCCGTGCCTCTTAGCTTAGTCTTCTACAAAAATAACAAGAGTGAACCCATGGTATGACATCAGAGAGAGCTCTACCACATACCCAAGTTTCTCACCAAAGAGATTAACTTACTTCATCCACTCCACTTTTCCACAAGAATAAGCTTATATTTATCCAACATTCACCTTTTGGCCAAAGACTTCTCCACAAGAAAGGGTAACTGTGAGGACACAATCTAATTACCATCAATGTTGTTAAAATTGGGGTCCTACATAGGATCGGTGAGAGGGTCTCGTGGATTGGATCGAGGATCGTAAGAGAAGGGTGTAGCATTGGAAGTCTATGCATTGAGCTTTCTTAAATGCATGTTGTTCTCAATCAAGATTAACAGCTTAGTTTACAATTTGAAAGAAAGAATACCAGAGCAATCTGAATATAGCACCTACAAGATTCCACCAATGAGTAATCTAATATCAAGTCAAATAGTTCATAGGAATATAATAGTGCTGTAAAAAAAGCTTATGGCATCACTTGAGCAACTAGAAAGAAGAAATCTACAATATCATAACTTCCACTCAGAAATAATCTAACATCCAGTAGAAGTCAATTATGCATAATTATCATAATGAAGGTCAATTCCACCGTTTCCAGCAACTAAAAAGAACAAATTGGCAACCGTACAGTTACAAAGAAAGACTGTATGTATAAAACCATATAACTAAAATAAGACACTCAACAACTCCATATCCTATAAATCATCACCAGTTCCATATACATTTAACTTCCATGTGATCATGACTCAACAGAGGCTAATTAACAAATATTTTGTCTTATACAGAAATTTTTTAACCTTTTGGTGACAGTTGAACTCACCTAAGGGTATGGAGAAGTTGTCTGAATCACAATCGCAATCACATGTAGAACATGAAGCTTGAGCATATGAATTTTCTCTCAAAATTGGTCGTCCCACAATGTAGGCAACCAAAAACAGAACCACCAAAACCAAAACACTTCTCAGAACCCCGGGATTAAGCCTATGGTCTGATGGGTGAGCCATCAATTCCCAAAAAACAAAAATACATAAAATGTGTCCCCAAAAAAAAAAATCAAGCTTTTTAAAAAAAGAAAAACAAACCCAACTCAGATTTGATTGCAAAAGTAAAGAACAACCAGTTTCAACAATGAAATACTCTTTCTTTTTTTTTCAGAATAAAAAACCCAATTAGATTTGATTGCAAAGGAACAAAGAACACACTATCAACATCGGAATACCCAATTCAAGATCTGATAGTAGAATGTATATAGTGAAGAATGTGAGTAGAAACCAATCTCTAGGAATCCAATAGACCACCCATCAAAGAAAATCTAACTTTTGTTTTTCTCGATAAAGTAAAGATCCCGAGATAGAGTGATGAAATTTATGGAATGTAGGTGCAGATGCGAGAGAAAAAAAATAGCAGAAGACGAAGACTCGAGTGACGAGGAATTTCTTTCTTTCTTGTTTATTTGATACATCTCTTTAATTTTAAAATTTTAATTGAAATTTAATAACGTGACAGAGAACAAAAGCACGCATTAATTAATGTATTAATTAGTGTATCAATATTAGTTATGACTTTATAATTAATCTCACTCACTATATAAATTATAAATAATAAAAATATCTTAATTTATGTCACATCATCAATTGATATTAAATACAAAATAATTGAGCAAAAGTAATTTGATAATTGGGCTGTGCTAGATCCCCCGAAAATGAGGGACCCTTAAACCCCTGAAAATTCAGAACAAGGCCAAAAAAAAAAAAACATGTCCAAAACGACGTCGTTTTGGACATTAAGGAGATTAGGAGGGACATTTTTAGAAGGACAAATCATTTTCCTTTGATAATTAATGTGAACGCCCCTGATAAGCTTTTTTTTTTTTTTTTTTTTTTTTGGATTGGACCAACCAAGCTGGCATAGACAATGTCATTGGCAAATGGCAATCAAATATTTATGACTTTCTTTATTTTTTATTTTTTTTGATTAAAATTATGTTGAGGCAAAGTTCATTGTTTGATTGTATGATTGTCCCTGTGTTGGTCCCATATCGCTTTTTTATTTTTTTATATGTGAATTTATTATACAATTGAGTTTTTAAGACTTACCTGGCTCATGGCTTGGATCAACTCAAGAAGTGCTGTACCCCATAATTGGTTTGTTTTATTTGTAGATGGTTTATCAATGGTTTAGATTTAAAGTTGATAAATGAATAGGTTTAATAGGTGTCTTTTAAAAATGAGTGGGTCTTTTATATGGATTATATCTTTTTTAAAAACATTTCTATATCCATAAAATTAGAAAAATATTTGGTTTATTGAAATAGAGGAATCGCACTCTGTCCTAATGACGTGATCGGATGACTGACGTCACATTTGTCAACCGTTGTTGTCACTTTTATTAACCGTTATCAACCGTATTGTCAGCCCTATTAACTGTAGCTATCACTCTTATTAACTGTGTCAACCGACATTCACTCGAATGACCGTCGACGATCAAAATGCATAAATTTAGATAATTCAAGCGAGACTAAATTCAGTGTCAACCGACATTTATTCAAATGTCGGTCGGATGACCGACATGCATAAATTTAAATAATTCAAGCGAGACTAAATCCAATAAATGTAACATTACTGTAAAAAATATTACAAGCCAACGATTTTTCATAACAAAAATCCGTCAACTCTCTCGCTGAATAGATAGTAAAATAAAAGAAATTCTGAAAGTACTTCAATTTTGCTAGTTGTCATTTTTAGTCAAATGTTTGTTGCATACTACGGACGACTTTGCTTATAACCATTATCAGACCTAATCCAAGTAAGGGAAAATTATGTTCTCCAGAATGTATTTTTAGACATGCCTCAAGGCTTCAAAATTGTACTTTTTTGATTTCATACTATTAACAAATTATTCAAGAAATTTAGATAAGCATTATGTGAATTAAAACTTTAAGGGTACCTATTGTAATTGTGGGGATATATTTTCTGAGTACCAACACGTGGTCAAGGTGACGCCGACGTGTCAGCTGAGGTGCCACGTGTCCAAGTCATGATACCGAGCTGATCTCGGCTAGGCCGAGGTTATATCCGAAGATATTGGAATCTGAGATAAGCGGATAAAGCACAAGAGTCCTAGAATGAGGAAGGATTTCAGCATGGATAAGGATAACACTCTTAGGGAGTTTATCTCTATCTATGGAAGAGTCCAAGATAAGCACTAAGCTAGAGTCCATTGGAGCTAGGCTTCTACTGGAACTAAGTTTGTGTTAGCTATAAAAGAGAGGTACTCCCGATGGGTCTAAGATACGCAATTTATATTCTGAACAGTGAGTTTAGCACTATTGATTATCTTTGAGAGATATAATGACTTGATCGTCGGAGTGCCCCGGGTGGACGAACCACCGCCGGAATCTTCTTTTTCTGTTACAGGTCAGACAGGTGCCATCTATTCTGCCAGTGCTCTCCAGCTGAATACTGAGTTGGCAGTGTGGTCAGAAAAACACCCACACAATTTGGCGCCGTCTGTGGGAAAGAAAGAAGAATAGATGGCCAACGACGGACAGAAGGAGAAGGTTGGGGATGACACTCCTAACGGGAGTGGGAGACCTGTTGACGTTGACGTCGAGAAGGACAATTGCAACGAAGACCAGAATTACGGAGTGAAAGACGTCGGCCAGGAAGGCGACATACCAAAGCAAACAGACCAAAGCGGGTACTATAACGAAGATAACCTCCAGGTATGGAAGGACAGATGCCTACGGAGGGACGAAGAGGTTAAAGAGATGGCGAACAAGTTGGCGGACCTGCAATCGGTCGTCAACTTCATGATGCAGAACAACGTAATGCAACCATTCCCGCTGCAGGACACGCCGATTCCAGCGGCTAATGCCCAGAAGGGAGGACAGAAAACTATCCCTATAGCCCCCCAGCACCCCAGAAGCGAAAGACATTCTCACCGGCCTTCAAGGGAGGTCGGGCGTGGAGAGCCAGGAAGGGAAGAATCTCGAAGGACACAACGCACCAAGGAGAGAGACCCCAGAGAACATCGGCATGTTCAAAGGCAGGAATTGTGCTTCGATGCGACCATTGGAGAAAGGTCAAAAAGGGCTCACAACGAGGCTGAAAGTAGTGCACCTAAAAGACTGAAATCAGGAGATAGCCGAGCTCCTGGGCGGACCAAAGAGGACTTAAGAGATTACCTCAAAAGGAAGCAAGATCATGCCGAGGTAACCTCAACTATTAAACCGAGAACACCATTCTCGGTAGAGCTAGACAAAGTTGAGGTCCCGAAGAGATTCAGTATGCCGAGGTTCCAGATATACGATGGGAAGTCGGACCCCAACTTTCACGTCGGATTATACCTGAATGCGATGGCGTTGTACACTGGGAACGAGCCGTTGCTCTGCAAAGTGTTCCCCTCATCATTCGGGGAGATTGCATCGGATTGGTTTCACAAACTGCCGAAAGGAAGTGTGAAGACCTGGGAAGGCCTGGCCGAGATGTTCGTGGCCAGGTTCGTGACAAACAAACTACAGCCCTTGAGGGTAGACGCCCTAATGGCTCTGAAGATTAGCGAGGACGAAAGCCTGAGGGCCTACGCCAAGAGGTATTATGAGGTGTTCAACCGAATATCAGAATGCAACCAAGAAGTGGTCGTCGTGTCATTTAAAAATGGCCTGAAAGATGGCTGCCTACTCCAAAAATCACTGGCAAAGACATTGCCAAAAAGCATGGAAGAGCTCATGGCCAGAATCGAGAAATATGCCAGAGCCGAGGAAGACACGCCAGGAACAACGGCGATAAAGCAAGAAAAAGGAAACGGCTCGCCGAAGCGAGGCCGAGGTAACAACGGAACCAACAAGCAGGAGGTAGGACTAAGGGCTGCACAGGCAGTCACAACTGTGTTCCGGATCCCCATTCACAAAGTCCTGGATAAAATCCAAACCCAACCCTATTTCAGAACACCAGCAAGGGTACCAGGAGAGTTTATGGGACGAAGCTTGGTAAGCATTGTGCTTACCATAACGAAGATGGGCATATGACCCAGGGTTGCAGAGCCCTGAAGGCACACTGGAAGACCTGGTAAGGCAAGGCCATTTGAGGGACCTTGTAGATGAGGCCAGGACAAGGGAAGAGCAGGCAAAACTGCCTCAGGCACCGGCAGCTCCACCTCCCCCAGCACAGCAGCCGCAGGCAGGCGGACCTCGGGTAATTAATGTAATTCACTCGAAGGTCAACGAAAACGAAATACGGGGGGAGACCCAGAAGGTGAGGCACTTGCAGCATGTGTACCAAGTCGGGGAGAAGAGACATCGGGCAGAGGAGTACCAGGGACCAGTAGTGTCCTTTACTGAAGCCGACCTTGAGATGGTGCAGCATCCACATAACGATGCCTTGGTAGTATCCCTCCAGGTTGGGGAGTGCCAAGTAAAGCGCATCTTAATTGACCAAGGCAGCTCTTGTGACATCATGTACGTCAGATGTTACAAGGAGCTGGGCCTTCACCCTGATGATATGGAGCAATCCAACGGCCCAATGGTCGGATTCAATGGAACGCCGACATGGCCGCTGGGCGCAACAAACCTGGAAGTGCAGGCAGGCACTAAGAAAATAAAGACGGAGTTCACCATAATCGACACACCCTCCCCTTACAATATCATTTTGGGAAGGCCATGGTTGCATGCAATGGGGGCTGTTCCCTCAACATTGCATCAACTATTGCGGTTCCCAACAGAGCATGGGATTGAGGAGGTCAGAGGAGATCAGCTGCAGGCAAAGAATTGCTCCATGGCAGCCATGAAATCCACCTGCAGCATTCGAGAACCAGAGAAGGCAGAGATCGAAGACGAGGACGTGGAGGTCCTAGAGGATGTCGGCAAGGAGCCAGCCGAGAAGAGTGAAGAAGCACTGAAGAAAATCCTCGTCCAGGAAGGGGATGAGGAACGCTTCTTTCTTCTCGGCTCGGCTTAGCCGAAGAAGAAAAAAATTGGAAGCTTTCTTGAGAGCAAATATTGAGGTGTTTGCTTGGACGCCTTACGAAATGCCTGGCATTGACCCCGAGGTCACTTGCCATAAACTGAACGTTGATAGGTCGGCCAAACCTGTAATCCAACGAGCAAGAAGACCGACGTTGATGCACGTCGAAGCAGTGGAAGAGGAAGTGGACAGACTTCTGGAGGCCAGGGCCATTCGAGAGGTAAATTACCCGACATGGCTATCAAACACAGTGGTGGTGAAGAAAAAGAATGGTAAATGGAGGGTCTGCGTAGACTTTACCAGCCTGAACAAGGCCTGTCCCAAAGACAGTTTTCCTCTACCCAAGATTGACCAACTGGTAGACGCCACTTCGGGGCATGGAAGGATGAGCTTCCTGGATGCCTACAGGGATACCATCAGATAGCCATGCATCCCCCAGATGGGGAGAAGACTGCGTTTATCACCCCAAAAGGGCTGTATTGCTACAGAGTGATGCCTTTTGGGTTGAAAAACGCAGGAGCAACTTACCAAAGATTGGTAACCAAGATGTTCACACCTGATTGGCGAACGGTGGAAGTTTACATCGATGACATGGTCGTGAAGACCAAGGAACCTGAAGGTCATTTACCGACCTCAAAGCAGTATTTGAAATCCTTAAAACATATCGGCTCCGACTCAATGCATCGAAGTGTGCATTTGGAGTTGGATCTGGTAAGTTCTTGGGATACCTGGTGACCAGAAGGGGCATTGAGGCCAGCCCGGATCAGATCAAGGCCATTTTAGAGTTGAAGAGCCCGACATCGGCAAAACAGGTGCAGATGCTAACTGGAAGGGCTGCAGCCCTGAATAGGTTCATAAGCAGAAGCTCAGACAAATGCAAACCTTTCTTTAACTTAGTAAAGAAAGCCACAGACTTCTTATGGACCGAGGAGTGCGAAGCCGCCTTGGCCGACTTGAAGAAGTATTTAACCACGGCTCCAGTTCTCTCAAATCCAGAACCTGGAGAGGAGTTGTTTTTGTACTTAGCAGTTTCAGAACACGCAGTAAGCGCAGTGGTAATCCGAGAAGAAAAAATGGAGCAAATGGCTGTTTACTATGTAAGCAAAACCCTGGCCGATGCAGAAACGAGGTATCTCCTTAGAGAAATTGGCACTGGCTTTAGTAATGGCTTCAAAGAAGCTGAACCATTACTTCCAGGCCCATAAAATTGTGGTGCTAACTGAACACCCTTGAAGTCCTTGCTGCAACAAGGAGACCTGACAGGAAGAATAGCCAGATGGGCAGTCGCCTTGGGCCAGTATGACCTGGAGTACAGACCAGAACAGCAATCAAAGGCCAAGTTTTGGCCGACTTCGTGGCGGAGTTCACGCCAGAATCCATCAAACATCGGGCTCCGTTGAGCCAAGGTGAACGATGTCCAAACAAGCAAGGAGGAGCCCAGCCAAAGGCGAAAGAACAAAGGAAAAGGAAAAACTCAGACCCTGCAGCATTTACATCGGCGACTCCTTTCGACTGTTTGTTGATGGGAGTTCAAACCGACAGGGAGCGGGGGCAGGAGTAGTACTGTATCTCCAGATGGGCAGATACTAGAACAATCGATTCGTTTGGGGTTCAAGGCCTCAAACAACGAAGCAGAGTATGAAGCACTCATTGCAGGACTGAAACTGGCAGCAGCAGTACAAGCAGATGAGGTAATAGTTTTGTGACTCACAACTTATAGTTAACCAGACAACGGGCGAGTTTGCAGCCCGAGATGAAAGGATGTCGGCCTACGCAAAGGAGGTCATCAGGTTGGCAGCCTTGTTTCAGAACTGCCGACTACTTCAGGTTAGCCGAGATGATAACAGTCACGCCGATGCATTGGCCAACCTAGCTAGTGCAGTACAACCTGGAAAAGCAAGGACAATAATGGTTGACTATTTGTCGGGCCCGAGCATCGAACCACTGACCACAGAGCGTGAAGCAATGTGTGTGGACATGGGACCAAGCTGGATGGATGCAATAGCAGCATTCCTAAAAGAAGGAAAATTGCCAGATGATCACAAAGAGGCACACAAGATCAGATTGAAGTCGGCAAGATTCAGTCTGACAGCAGAGGGACATCTCTACAGAAGATCCTTCACTGGACCCCTTTTGAGGTGTGTACATCCTTTACAAGTTGAAGATTTTTTATATGAAATTCATGAAGGAATTTGTGGAAGCCACGCTGGGGGCAGATCACTTGCCCATAGGGCCATTACCCAGGGGTATTGGTGGCCTTACATGCAAAAAGATGCAGAGGCCTATGTGAAGAAGTGTGAAAAATGCCAAAGGTTTGCACCCCTAATATACTAACCAGCAGCAGACCTGAACCCAGTATCCAGTCCTTGGCCATTTGCCCAGTGGGGCATGGATCTTGTTGGACAACTCCCCCAAGCAACTGGACAAAGAAAGTATCTACTGGTGGCAATAGATTACTTCACCAAGTGGATAGAAGCTGAACCCTTTGCCAAGATTCGAGATGTGGATGTGAAGAGCTTCATATGGAAGAACATCATCACCCTTTTTGGGATTCCACGAGCAATAGTTGCAGACAATGGAACACAATTTGACAGTAAGCTAATCAAGAGCTTCTGTGCAAAGTTCAAAATCAAGAATTACTTCATCCCAAGTTTTCCTCAGAGCAATGGACAAGCAGAAGCATCCAACAAAGTCATCTTAGATGGGATTAAGAAGAGGCTGCAAGCAGCAAAGGGAAAGTGGGCGGATGAATTGCCAAGCGTACTCTGGGCATATCGGACTACGCTGAGAAGATCAACGGGGGAATCCCCATTTGCCATGGCTTATGGCACAGAAGCAGTCATTCTTCTGGAAATCGACATCCTAGGGATCAGAACCCAGGGAGTGGAGAATGGGACCAATGACGTATTATTAGCCTGAGATCTGGATCTACTAGAAGAAAGAAGGGAGAAAGCTGCAATACAGCTCGCAGCATACCAGCAGCAGCTTGGCAGAGCTTATAATAAGAAGGTCAACCCAAGGGAGTTTCAAATCGGTGACCTTGTCTTGAGAAAAGTCGTTGGCAACAAAAAAGATCCCAGAGAGGGGAAGCTTAGCCCAAATTGGGAGGGACCCTACAGAATCATCTCGGTACTGGCAATGGGGCATATCGGCTTGAAGATGATGAGGGCAAAGAGTTGCCAAGGCCTTGGAACACTTGCAATTTGAAATTTTTCTATCATTAGAATTTTTTGTTCTTTTGTCATTTGCCGAAGTAAATAAATAAAGTTTTAGCTTGATTTATTTGTTTATGCACTTGTGGCTGATAAATAATAACATTGTTTCTGGAATACATGTATAATGAGAACCCAAGCAGGACTTAGGTTCACATTAGGGGGCAGAGAGAAGAAAAATGGTTTTAACACTTGTTGAAACTTGAGAAAAGTTTACAAGTTGAAGTTAAACTGAGATTATGTTTAACACTTGTTGAAACTTGAGAAAAGTTTACAAGTTGAAGTTAAACCGAGATCATGTTTAACACTTGTTGAAACTTGAGAAAAGTTTACAGGTTGAAGTTAAACTGAGATCATGTTTAACACTTGTTGAAACTTGAGAAAAGTTTACTAGTTAAAGTTAAACCGAGATCATGTTTAACACTTGTTGAAACTTGAGAAAAGTTTACAGAGTTGAAGTTAAACTGAGATTATGTTTAACACTTGTTGAAACTTGAGAAAAGTTTACAAGTTGAAGTTAAATCGAGATCATATTTAACACTTGTTGAAACTTGAGAAAAGTTTACAAATTGAAGTTAAACCGAGATCATGTTTAACACTTGTTGAAACTTGAGAAAAGTTTACAAGTTGAAGTTAAACCGAGATCATGTTTAACACTTGTTGAAACTTGAGAAAAGTTTACAGAGTTGAAGTTAAACTGAGATTATGTTTAACACTTGTTGAAACTTGAGAAAAGTTTACAAGTTGAAGTTAAACTGAGATTAATGTTTAACACTGAGATTAAACTGAGGCGTGTCATTCCGAGAAGGTTACACAAGACTGAAGTGTATATTAAAGATATGCAAAATATTCTAAGTATGGAATCAAACAAGAGCAGTAAAGAGAAGACAAAGATACAAGCAGAAAGTTGTATTAACGTTCAAAAAGAGGCATGTCGACCAAAGCTTACAAATTGTTCCAAAAAATAGAAAAACAAAAGTACAAAATACAAAGGAAAAAAGACATCAAAATTAAGACTCCTCAACAACAGTAGATGGTTGGGTTTGAAGTTCAGACGATTGCTGGGAAGATATCTTGGCAGCCTTCTCGGCCGCAAGCTCAGCATCGATTTCTTGAAGGGTTACATCAAGGCTGTTGTCGGCGAGAGGCACGTCGGATGATGCTTTCTCAGGAGTAGCATCTTTGGGAACCTTCTCACCCTCCTCATCTTGAGTCAAGTCCAGGATTGCTTATTCTGAGTAGGGGACTTGGCCTCAGCAGCTTCCTAGGACTTCCTCACCAGAGCCTCCTCCTTAGACTCAGAATCGTCATCGGATTGGCTCGGAGTTGGAGGGAATGGAAGAGGAAGGACGTCGGCGTTCCTGAGGGGGGAGTCCTCGGGGACCTCAAGCTTTTTAAGCAAAGTCATCCAACCAAAGGTGAAACCCTTGTTGCATGCCTGCTTCACTTGCTTTTCATAGTCAGCCGTGACATCGGCCACCCCCTCACCGTAGCCCTTCTCATCGGCTGCCTTGAGCTCGGCGTCCTTCGTGGCCAAGGCTTCTTGCAGTTCTTTTTGGGCCTGGGCCGTCTTTTCCTTGGCCTCTCTCTTTTCGGCCTCAAGAACCTTCTTGATGGCCTCAGCGGATTCCGCCTTTTCTTCGGCGTCATTTTGAGCTTTGATAGCAGCCTCGGCTTGATCCTCCAAGGTCTTCATCTTTGATTGTAAGTTTTTATTAGTCTTTTGCAAACTAGCAGCCTCCCTCTTCTTGTCGGCCAGCTCCTTCCGATTCTCAAAGGCTTGCACTGAGAAAGAATAAGCATGCTGGATGGCCTGAAAGTGAATAGAAGTTATTAGAAATATTATAAGTATGAAATGAAGAGAAAGGAAGAAAATTACCAAATAAAGAGACTTACCTGAACAGAGCGCTGGAGCATCAAAGCATAGTTCTCATATTCGCCATCTCGGCGTTTCGGTCGAGATCGCCGGGAAGGAGCAGAGCGGTACTAAGGGCGACGGCAAACATTAATGTCGTCGGCACTATCGCTAGCTAACTGTCTTATCCTCCAGTGTGGATTTGGGAGTCCCAGGAGGAATCATGCTTTAGAGACCCCGAGGTGGTTGTAGCGGATGACCTCGGCCTCTTTGATCATTTAGACTCGGATGGTTGGGCCTCGGCAGGCCTCTTCTCGCGCAGCAAATGGGACTTATCGCTCTCAGCCAATTGGAGATTGGCAAGTGTCCTCAGTGTCAACCTGAGTCACCGTTGCCTTTGGCTGAGCCTTCTTGATCCTTTTTGTCTTCAGCTTTGGCTGGGTTGGTGCTGGTTGAGCATCACTGAATCAGAATATTGGCCAAAAGATCCTTAGGGACTGCTTTTTGGCGGCCCATTTCAGCAGCAAAACTGTTCGGCGTCATCGACGGCGCTGGGATGTTGGGATCAGATATGGAGCCGAGATAGACGTGCTCAGCTGGATCAGAGGTCGATCCTTAATCTGGTCGAGATGAGGAGGCAGCTTGAGGAGTTATGGCAGAAGGAGGTGACTGGCTTTTCTTCCTCTTCTTTGGGACGTCGGGCAACGTCGATTTGTAGGTTGGGATGAAATTGAGTACCAGAGGGGCTCTCCGTTTGTGGACTGGCAGATCCAAAAGTTTCCTCAAGTCTTTGCTGGGAAAGAAAGACTGATGGAAGCCCTTTGGCGGCTGAGGAAGAGCTGCAAGAAAAACAGACATTAGAAACAAACAAAGTATTGAAGACTTTAAAAACAAATTAGTATGAACACAGGGCTCTTACCATTGCTGTAACGCCCTCAAAATAAACCCATAAATCATACAATCTTAACATGCTTAGACATAAGAGAATAAAGCATAATTTCATTCATCAGAGTATTCATTACAAAAATATTACATGTTGACATCAAAAGTAAATGCCCCACAGGCTAACAACTTTCCAAGCCAACACTTGGTTACAAAAAAGAGAGTACTAACTCAAAATACAAAATAAGCCCTTGGCGTGATTTACATGTAATACACAAAATAATCACAAAAATAAACAAGAGAGTCTTCAACTCCCACAACTATCCAAGCTATGACCTCGGAGGCGGCATAATACCTGAACTTGAAAATGATGTCCCATATAGGGTGAGCCAACGCCCAATAGAGATATGCTAAACATAGTATGAGCAATAACTAAAACATTAGCATTCGATAAATGTTTAACTAACATACGCCAACTTATAACACATTTCAATTCTATGACCATTATGTCCATGTTTCATTTCATTTTCCATTACTTAACCAATTCACAATTCATAACCGTGGCTCAGAACCCAGCCAAACAATTTGGATGAGATTACATCTCATATCAACAATACTTCCATTACAAAGGAGATAACAACTCATTTCAAACGCTTCCATACTTCATATATGATACACAGATGTGCTGTATCAATCTCAAATAAAACACTTCCATACTTCATATATGATACACAGATTTGCTGTATCAATGGAGTCCATCCCCCATCTCCTCCTAAATATCCGGTTTAGGAGTTCATCCCCTATCTCCTCCCAAACCGTGGAGTACATCCCTTATCTCCTCCCACACAACACAATGTATATAAGCATCTATCATATACATGTTTAATCAATACACAAATTTGATGTATTATTCCATTCATCATATTCAATGACATTCAACCGATTAGTTTTAATTTGCCTAATCATCATGCAATGTCTACAACAATCAAGACTATCCTCCACCGATAGCCCAAAGCAATTATTTCTAAACAGATAATAATTATTTCAACAGATAATTTATCAACATTTTCAAAAGTGAGTGATTAATGAATCCAACTCCACCATTCTACATCATAATGAGCCAATTTCATTATTTCTACTCAATTTCACATTTCCATAATAAATGTCATTAATTACTCTAATGACCCAATTATACCCAAACATGGCATTTTCCCCCTTTTCTCAATATTGACCCAAAGGTCCAAATATCATCAACAACATCAATAACCCCCTTTCCAGACCCAAAACACATATGTTTGAATCAAAAAAACAAAACCCCTCTTTCCAATATTTCACATCTCAAACTCTAACTTCCCAAATCAAACCATTTATACAAAAAGCTCAACATCTATGTTAAAACTCATAAAAATGAGTAGTTATCCCTACCTCAAAGTCGGAGCTCAAAGGAGAAGGTGAAGAAAATCGAAAGTGCTCTAAATCCCAAGATTTTCGGATTGATAGGTAACCCAAGCCAAGCTCTACACTTCTTACAAAGACACCAAGGGGGTGGATCACTCAATCTAGATCAAACCCTAAAGAGAAGTTGAAGTTTTAGAGTGAGGTACTCTCCAATGGAGGTTTTGAAAAGTAAGAGAGAGAAAGAGAGTGTGAAAAGTGATTTAAAATCACCCAGCTGCCATCTGATATACGACTAATCCGCTCGAGCGGAGAATAAGACGCTCGAGCGTCAAGCACAAAAACTGGACCCGCTCGAGCGCAAGAATACCCGCTCGAGCGCCAAGACACAACTGCAAAACACACCCGTTCGAGCGCAAGGGAAACCCGCTCGAGCGTAGATTACCCTCCTCCAGTATTTTTACAGACATTGAACACCCGCTCGAGCGCAAAAGCCCCGCTCGAGTGCGACCCGCTCGAGCGTAAGGAACTCAGCTCGAGCGCGAAAAACAAACCTGCAGTACTTTTGCAGGGACACAAAATGCTAGAAGTGTGCAAACTCCGCTCGAGCGCGAAGGGATCCACTCGAGCGGACCACCAAAAATCTGGGCAACAAGAAATGGAACCAAGGCTCAACCAACCTGTTCGAAACACGCCCAACACATCCTAAAACCCAAATATATGAAATTAAAGGATGACAACAAGACATATACAACAACCAACTCCACGGAACCTAAGTCCGGATGCAACAATCAAAGGAGAAAGAACCAGGATCGCTATAACCTCCCCCCCTTAAGGAATTTCGTCCCCGAAATTAAGTACAAGTTTTCAAAAACAAGTTTTCAAAAACAAGTTTTCCTCAATTCTCAATAACATTACCAACCAACATTCCATAACCTGACCCATTACCGGTCATCCCATCTCTATTCAAGAGGCAATTTACAACATACAACTCAATATGCATCATTAGCATGATTTTCTTTGAAATTTACCAATTTCAACACATTTTCCACAACTCAATTATATATTCAATGCCAACGATATATTTGCATTTCTAAAACATCATTAACATATACAATGTTAAAATAAACTTCCATTTCAAGGCAAGTTCCACAATACTTCCATAAACCAAAACATTTACAATGTTTTACAACTTAAGACATATTTAATGCTCTTAAAGTTTATCAATATTACAAAATTCCCAATACATGATTATGCATTAACAAACAAATTCGGATATTTCTCACGGACCTCCAACTCACGTTCCCAAGTGGCTTTCTCCACTCCGTGATGTTTCCACAAAACCTTTACCAAGGGAATGGTCTTGCCTCGCAAGACTTGATCCCGCCTATCCAAGACCCGCACTGGTCTCTCCTCATACGAGGCATCCTCATCTACCTCTAAGTCGGTCCAATCCAATACATGCGATAGATCCGGCTCGTACTTCCGAAGCATACTGACATGAAACACGTCATGCACCCCGGACAACTGTGGCGGTAAAGCTAAACGGTACGTAACCTTCCTAATCCTCTCAAGGATCTCAAAGGGACCAATAAACCGAGGGGACAACTTCCCACTCTTCCCAAACCTCATCAAACCCCGCCTAGGTGATATTTTCAGAAAAACATGATCACCCGTCTCAAATGCCAAAGGCCTCCTCCTACGGTCGGCATAACTCTTTTGACGACTCTGGGCTGTCACAAGCCTCCTACGAATAAGCTCAACCTTCTCCGTCGTTTCCCTCACCAACTCCGGGCCCAACAAAGGTGCATCACCCACCTCGGCCCAACAAACTGGAGACCTATACGGTCGGCCATACAAGGCCTCAAACGGTGCCATACCGATACTCAACTGAAAACTATTGTTATAGGCAAACTCCACCAAGGGCAAGTGCCTCTCCCACGACCCACTAAACTCAAGGACACAACCTCGAAGCATATCCTCAAGGATCTGAATAGTACGCTCGGACTGCCCGTCAGTCTGAGGATGATAAGCCGTGCTAAAGGTCAATCTAGTGCCCAAGGCACTCTGCAAACTCTGCCACAACCTAGCAGTAAAACATGGATCTCTATCTGAGACAATTGACACTGGGACCCCGTGCAGCCTCACTATGTCCCGAATATACAATCGGCAAGGTGATCTACCGAATCTCTCACGCGCATAGGGATAAAGACGGCTGCTCAGCTGGATCAGAGGTCGATCCTTGATCTGGCCAAGATGATGAGGCAGCTTGAGGAGTTGTGGCAGAAGGAGGTGACTGGCTTTTCTTCTTTTCTCTTTTTGGGACGTCGGGCGCGCCGATTTGTAGGTTGGGATGAAATTGAGTACCAGAGGGACTCTCCGTTTGTGGATGGCAGATACAAAGTTTCTTCAAGTCTTTGCTGGGAAAGAAAGACAGACAGAAGCCCTTTGGCGGCTGAGGAAGAGCTGCAAGAAAAACAGACATTAGAAACAAACAAAGTATTGAAGACTTTAAAAACAAATTAGTATGAACACAGGGCTCTTACCATTGCCCTCTACAAAAATTGATCGAGGAAGAGGGTAGAGATGGAGGTCCTCGTCTGGAGCGAACTCCCATTTCCCCGAGGTAATGAAATAGTCATCCCCAGCTTCCTTGTTGGAGTCAGGGAGGTCGGCGACAATTTTGTACTCTGTGAACCTCGGCTTGAGGTAGTCAACTTAGCTCGTATCTTTCTTGAGGCCACACATGGTGTAGCAGTATTGGATATCGGATAAGGTAACCCTAGCATTTTCTTGTTTGGCTAAGGCTATTATGCCATTGATGACTCGGTAAGAGTTGATGGCAAGCTGTATCGGGTTCAGCTTATAATAATGAATTATCTCACGGAAAAGGGTATTTAGTGGGAGCCGAAGTCCGCACTCGATAAAAGCTACCACAGGGAAGGGCATAGAATCAGTTGTAGGCATGATGAAGTCATCCTCCCCAGCCAACCTCAGATGGACGTCGGCCGGGATGTCAAACTCACGCCTGAAGTGATCTAACTTGGTCGGGGTGTCTACCATATGCTTCCACATACCCATAATGTCGGCTTTACTTAGAGGATTTGGATTTCAGAGGGAAGGAGTTTTTTGAGGGTTTTAGGGACCTCGACAAAAGCCTAAAGGTTAGTTGGGATAAGAATTTGTGGGAACCGTTTTAGTTCTTTTTAGAATCTATGGGTTCTACAAACAAATCCCAAATCTAGATCTATGGAAACAAAGATTGGAGGTAAGAATCTGGCAAAAACACAGAAAACAGAAACAGGTAATGCGATTCAGAGTCGAGAATAGTGAAGGATCATCAAGAAACACAAGACAGGTGTAACAGGCCAAGAACAGTGGCAACAATCAACAACTATGTGAATGGTGTGAATTCGAGACATAAATTGGGTAGAAACAAAAGCGTAAGATAAACATACTCGAATACATGATTCGTAAATCAAATACTTGAGCAAGAACAACAAGAGCAACAGATAAATGAAGCGAAACTTCTTGAAAAGCAACAAGAAACTGAAAACAAAAGGAATAGTGACTTACCAGAAAATGTCAGGCCGGTGTAGGGATCGCCGAAGTCAGATGACGGTTGCAAAAGTGGCAGAACAGCGAAAACTTCACCGGAGGAGAGGAATGAAAACAGTTACAGAGCTTGTAAGTCTGGAACAATGGCGTATTCAGAAGCTAGAGAGAGCTGAGAGCTTGGGGATACAAAAGTGAGAAGACGGAGAGAGAGGAATTGATTTTTGTTAAAACACAGAAACAGCGGCAAAAAGGTCATTAATGTGCCTGGAAAAACGTATGCGTCAGACGGCGCACGCGAGAATGATTCGATTTGCAAGCGCGTATCCGGTACGATCCAGTAAGAGAAAAACGCGTGGCTGAAACAGTTGAGTTGTTGTGCACGACAGCTATACGCATAAAGAGCACTTGGAAATTCTTGTTCTGTAAAAGGCATGTCAGCCTGAATGACGATCTCGGCTGAGAAATTTGAGCTGACATACTGGAAGGAAGTACTGATATAGGTTTCATCACCTCAGAATGTCGAGGTAATAGAACCTAGGGGGCATTTGTGGGGATATATTTTCTGAGTACCAACATGTGGCCAAGGTGACGCCGACGTGTCAGCCGAGGTGTCACATATCCAGGTCATGATGCCGAGCTGATCTCGGCTAGGCCGAGGATTATATCCGAAGAATCGGAATCTGAGATAAGCGGATAAGGCATAAGAGTCCTAGAATAAGGAAAGACTTCAGCATGGATAAGGATAACACTCTTAGAGATTTATCTCTATCTATGGAAGAGTCTAGGATAAGCACTAAGCTAGAGTCCATTGGAGCTAGGCTTCTACTGGGACTGAGTCTGTGTTAGCTATAAAAGAGATGCACCCCCGATGGGTCTAAGATACGCAATTTTTATTCTGAACAGTGAGTTTAATACTATTGATTATCTTTGAGAAATATACTGACTTGATCGTCGGAGTGCCCCCAGGTGGACGAACCACCGCCGGAATCTTCTCTTTCTGTTACAGGTCAGACATGTGCCATCTATTCTGCCAGTGCTCTCCAGCTGAATACTGAGTTGGCAGTGTGGTCAGAAAAATACCCACACAGTAATTATATTAAATTTGTGAACCTAACCAAATTTTTTTCAAATCTCAATAAAGATTAGTATAATTTACCTTTTATTTTTTAAACAAAAAGAAGAAGTTTTCTTTTTAGGCATTTTTATGTTTTTCTTCATAAAAAATAGGTTTGATTTTCTAAAAGCACACTAGAAATTTCTCACATTTCAATGTCATAGCCATCACTTCTTTTCTTTTTTTTTTAGGAAGTGTGTAATTTTCCATAAGATTTCTTAATTTTAACGTAAAATTTTTTAGACTTAATTCAGTGATGATATCATGCAAAAGAAGATCTAAATACTTTAGAAATTTATACAAGAAAAATTTATGGGATCTAATTGGCTATTCTCTTGGTATTTTAATTTTTTAATAAAAAATATGTAGAAAAGTAAAAAAGTAATGTGATAATTTATAATCCAATAATTTTTTTGGCTAAATATCCTACGTTTCCAAAGAAGTACATATATTTGAGCTAATTATGTATAGGATAAATTACAGATAAAAAATAAATAAATAAAGTAATAGAAGTAATTGTAAAGAAGTGGGAATCTAAATTAATTGGATCAAACATGGAAACTAGTAAAAAGAAAAAAAGAATGCTGCTATTAGCACTCTATCAATAGTTTTGGGTGATTTTACTTACACCACTCTTTTACTTCCTTACACCCTCCATCTCATTACACCACTTAAAAAAAAAAAAATTGAATTCTCATTACACCTAATATATTACCAAAACAAACCTTATGATAAAAAAAACTCTTCAAAACCCATCTCTTTACACCCATACTTTTGGAGGGAAAAGAAGGAAAAGAGAACGACGCAGGGAAGAAGAGTAGACAACACCGGCGTGGAGGCGTTCGGACGGCGTGGATGATTGAACTCACTCTTCTCATTCGCCAAAGGTAAGTGAAAAAACTCATCTTTCTCTCTCTCTATATTGATAGACATAGATATGTGTATATATATATCTATGTCATCATTTTTTGCGAATAGACAAAGAATAGCACATTCCAAACATAGCTTTGATGGTTTTGATCTTGGAATTTAATTGGGTTTGTGATTTTTGGTTCTAGTTTTGAATGTTGAAGTTCAGATTTTGGTTCTATGTTTTATCAGATTTTTGGCCCTCTGTTTTGCACACGGTCTCTTCTTTTTTTTTTCTTTTTTTCTTTTTTTAGAGTGATAGTTAAGTGGAAAGGGTTAGAGTTCTGTGGGTAAAGAGCTGCCATAGAAGGTTGTCAATAGTTGTGGAAAAAAATTGAATTTATGGGTTAGAGTTTTGTGGGTTCTTGGTTTTCATAAATATATTGGCTGGGTATAAGATTGAGAATATGTCAGAAGCAATTCGCAACTTGCTTCCATTCTCGCTACTCTACCAAGGACCTGTCAACGTTTTCCTCAAGTTTCGTCTTTTACTTTCCCAAGGCATATCCATTGTCTCCAATATCTGGAGAAACAAAACAAAAATACATTACTTGTCAAATGAATCGAAAATTCCAGCAGAGTTCTACATATACAAGGAGCACCCTGTTAATTTAACATTTATCAACCCAATTATGGTTTATTGATCTTATAGTCCATGTTCTACATTGACTAGCCATACCCAAATGATCCCAGTCAATTGATAAATTCCATTTATTGGATGTATGATTCTAAGTAGCCATTTGTGGGGAATAAATTAAAAATAGGGGAAAACCAAATGCATTTTTATAAAAAAACGAGAACTGTTTTCATCAAGAAGTCTTTGCATGATGGAAAAACTCGAGCTTCCACGCTTGTATGCTGTGAAGATTCTAGCCAAAGCTATTCATTTTTTTACCTTTTATTTTAAATTGTCTTTTTTGGTGAGTCAATATTGTTTCAGAACAACTATCATAATTTCCTAGTTTAAAATCCAAGGCAACTTCTATAGTAAAAGGTATGTACCTGATTTTTCTGCATCTCCATAATTTCTTCCTGCCGCAACAATAATACAACAACAAATATTTGACCTTTAATTTCTTTTTTAAATAATCTACAATTTCAAAAGCACACAACTTTTGGCAACAAATAGTAATATACCTGTTTTTTCTTTAAGTTTTGCAACTTCTGCTTCCAATTCTAAGGTATAGGCCTGTCAGAAACCCAAAGAGAAAACTAACATCAATGGACATTGTTGGGGATATAAATAATAATGTTACACCTTTTTCTCTAACATATGAGATGGTGGTCAACAATTTCTCAGACATCGGTGCATCAACCAAGCACATGTAAAGCGGACGTGTTGAGGATATAAATAAACTTTGTCTTAACATAAGATTTTAGATTTTCTCTTGAGTCTTAGATTTTCTCTAATAACTTAAGATTTTAGATTTTCTCTAATAACTTAAGATTTTAGATGAGATGTTTGGTCACCAATTTCTCCATCATCCAAGCAATCCTTTGAAATGTGTAACTTTGATCAACAAGGCAAGTTACTTAATACAATAAAGCTATTTATACATGGAACTGTAATATACAAACATGTTCTACTCAAAAAACCATCAAGATGATAATATTTTTTATCATTCACATTTATATATATACAAACACGTTCTGCTCAACAAACCATCAAGATGATAATACAACTTAATGTTATGCAGCAGAAAGATGTATGCTCTGCTACCTCTTCTTCCATGAAACTTATATTTAGGATTAAGTAGCAGAGATTTTCTCATTGCTTTGTCATATTTGTGTGTTTATATCTATATTTCATAGACATGTTCATTAATGACTAAAGCAAGGAGATTCATCTCTACTAGAAATATGAGGGTTCGAGGAACAGTGCTGTTGGGGTTTCTGTTGATTTTTCCACGCTATTTCCATCATTTCCATATCAGCCTTCCTTCTTGAAATACAATGTAGATTGGTGAATTTCAACATGATCTTAATTTTTCACTTATAAACTTTGCTCACAATATTAGCCATATTAGCCATTTCTATGAATGATCTTTGATTATTATAGGAATGCATAAATTACCACAACCCATAAAACCCACTCAATTAGCTTCAAGAATAACATAACAAATGAAAGTAACACATTTCCAAACTTAGTTGCTGCTTAAATTTTTTTGCCCCTTGCTGTACTTCAAGATCATTAGTCCCAACTTATTTTTCCCCCTCCAAAACTCTGCAAATTGAATTCTTACAATTTGCTTAATAGAAGTATGGTACTGCTATACTATTATTTGCCACATTGCCCAAGTTCCTTACTATTATTTGCCCACAAGCTCGTTTATGGGCATTTTGGAGCCCATTGCATCCAAGCATTGGCAACTAACTTCCTCAACTTATATCCTACCAGGGGACTGAAAACATTTCCGAAAATTTAGTTAACAAAAAGGCATAATGGCTCTTTTTTTCTCCCCACCAACTAGGAAACCATAGATTCCAAAGTCATAATACCCCACAATTTGAGGAACTTGAGATACAATTTTGAATCCTAACACTTGCTTGTTTCTTAGTTTGAATGCTCTTTTCAAATTATCTGAATATTATTACACAAGTATGTCAATTTTCTTGTGAGCTTTAACATCCAAAGGCAAGGTATTCCAAAAAGATTAGATTGTGAGCTTTAAGATACAATACAATGTAAACATTTAAAAATTAAAAATAAACAGGAAAAACTAGAAACTTGAAATAGAACAATGTAGGCACATTAAAATGATCAAATGCATACTTGCATTATAATTTGAATTTTTTCCCTTTTCTATACATTTGCACATTCAAATTTTTTTCTTTAAATTGAATGTTATCTATGAAATTATGGTTTCTTTGCTGATATTGTTTACATTAGTCATTTAATATATTCGAGTTTTTGCTGATATTGGGTTTAATGTTTTTTTTTACACAGAAATGGTTAGTGGTGTCTCACGTAAGAGACCAACGGCATCCAACAAAAGACGTGCTAGGCAAACAGAACCTGAACTAGTGGAAGTGAATGTCCCTGTGGAGGAGGATGACCATGTGGATGTGAATAATTATTATGTTGACGACGATATTGGTGTGGAGGATGACGATGTCGATAATGATATTGGTGTAGAGGCTAAACTCATGGAGAACGATGTTGGTATGGATGATGACAACACAAAACTAGTTCTGGGTGCTCCAGAGGATTCTTCATTGCTAATTAGCTTCCGTAACCATGTTGCTGCCGCTGTTTGGAAGAAAAAGGTATTTTGTGAATTTCTCAACAATAAACTAATCATATGTACTATATGCTTCAAATTATTTATATGTTTTATGTAAAATGCAGGAACGGGGACCTCTTAAATGTTTGAATCGTTCTCGAAAGCTTGCCGAGTGGCCATGGATGTCACCAACAATCGAAAATGTTAGGTGGAGACATTTGGTTGAGCAGTCTGGTCTTAGTGCCCTTATTGATCACACATATCGGCATGGCAATAGAGTGGCAATATCTGCCTTCGTTGAAAGGTGGCATCCAAAGACAAATATATTTCACATGTCAGTTGGTGAGATGACTGTCACGTTGGATGATGTGCGGACCATACTTGGCATTCCAGTCACTGGCATGGCTTTGTCATGTCCTAAGTTAACAAGATACGAGGCTGCTGAACTGCTGAATGCTACTTTGGGAGTGCCACTGAATGCTGCATTTGTAGAATTAGTTCAATCTCGTGGGCAATTCGTGAAGCTAGAGTGGTTGCGAATTAGATTTCATGAAGTTAACGATACAGATGATGCAAATTTCATAGAATACGTAGCGAGAGCTTACTTGCTATATTTATTAGGTTGTGCCCTCTTCACTGACAAGAGTGGGACTCGAGTACCCGTTGCTTACCTGCATATGTTGACTGACGTTGATGCTGTTAGCTCATATGCATGGGGTGTTGCAGCTTTGGCATTCCTGTATAGACAATTAGGACTTGCTAGTAGGGCTGGTGTTAAGAAGATTGCTGGTTACTTGAAGCTATTAGAAGCATGGATTTATGAGCATTTTCGTTTAGGAAGGCCTCATCCAAATTTGTCCTATTCTGATGAACAACCTCGTGTATGTCGTTGAAGTCCGTAGAGAAATGGAGGTTTTACAGAAGGCCACTTGCAGACATTACGAGAGCAGCTTGACATGTTACGTGCTAATGAAGTTAGACGTTTTATAATAGTGTCATATTGTAAAAAAAAAAAAAAAGGATTTCATAACTAACATTATGCATTGCCTATTTGTAGATCGAAGTGGATCCATATCGTTTATGTAGGACACACCATCCACTTCATGAGGTTGCATATTACACTGGATGTTTGAAATGCTTTCATATTGTTGAACCCTATCACTCCAATAGGGTTTTGCGATAGTTTGGTAGGGTCCAAACCATCCCACTAGCACCATTATCTCCTGTTCGAGCTACACGAGGTAGTAAACCAGGACAGTACAGAATCATGTATCAATACCATGACACGATATGGGCACAATGGAAGAATCATGTGTTGTCCATTAACGCTCATAGTGTGCCTATACAACAGCGCCCATCTGAATGTGTACGGGGATACCGTGAGTGGTATGCTCGTGTTTCGCACCGGGTTGTTCAAAATCCTACGCATCACTCTTAGTTTGATCCGTGTGTTCAACGTCCCGAGAATGATGTTACTATGGATCCTGAGTGGGTAAGCAAATTGTGAATTAACTTTTTTTCACTTTTAAGTGGTTCACCATAAATCAAACACTAAGTATGATTTTTATCAATTTTTTTTGCAATGTAATGATGCTACTTTCAATGTTGGTGCTGCAGTCCATAGACTCAATCGTAATGAGTGTGTCTTGCACCCTGACATGCTGTATGAAACCATTGGTCAGATGCTGCAAGTTCTTGGTGGATAGAGTTTGGGATCTACATCGACACGTACAGAGCATCAAGTCTACTATCATAAACGTCGTAGGATGGACCGTACATGAGGATTGGGATCTAATTTTTGTTTGATGACATAATTTTTTTATAATGTCTAGCCCATATAGATTTTGGGATATAGTTTTGTGTTGACCGTACATGAGAGTTAGGATCTAGTTTTTTTTTTTTTGATGGCATAGTTTTTGTGAATGCCTAGCCCCGTACAGAATTTGCTATCTAATTTTTTTTGATGACATAGTTTCTGTGAATGCCTAGCCCGTATAGAATTTGGGATATACTTTTCCCTAATGGCATAGTTTTTGTGGATGCCTTGGATCTTTTGTAAACTGGATGTTTAGTTAAACAAGTAATGAATTGTCATACTTTTGTAAGAATTTTAAACATTTTCACATCTATTTTGTATTCAATATTTATGTCAATGAAAACTTATTTTGGTGAACATATGGATTTGTTATTGTTTGTAATGCATTGTGATGATATTAAAGTGTTTTGGAGGGATATGGTACCATTTGCTGGAAGTAATATTATTTTTTTCAGTGCTATGGCCCAATTCAGCGGCATACTGCTAAACAATTTCCATTATTCCAGTGTTCAGTTGCCGGAAACAATAGATTCCTCCAGCATTTAGTTGCTATATATTTCCAGAGCCACTTTATCCAAACAATATTTTTTATTTGTGCTGGGCCTGTTCAGTAGTACAATGCTAAACAATTTGAATTACTCTAGTTTTATGTTACCGGAGAAAATTTTGTTTCCCAACATTATGTTACCATTCAATTGGATAATTTCAGTTCGCTTCTCAACAAAGCCAGTAGAGTCCACATTGAAGTGCCTGTTCGGTCACACAATGCGAAGCAATTTACAAAAATTTGGTTCTATAATGCCAGAATAAATTATTTGTTCCAGCCTTTTCTTGCTATACATTTACAGAGCCACTTCCTTCCAAATAATGTGGTAATAATTTGTGATGGGCCTATTCGATAATAAAATACTAGTGAATTTTAATTACTCCAGTGTCGTGTTACTAGACAAACAATTTTTTCCTAGCATTATGTTGCCATACAATTGGATAATTTCAATTTGCTTCACAACAAAGTCAGTGAAGCCCACTGTGAAGTGCTTGTTCAGTCACACAATAATAGACAAATTACATTTGTTCGGTATTATGTTGCTGGAAAAAATAGATTTGTCTAACGTTCTGTTGCTATACATTTACAGAGCCACTTTGTTCCAAATGATAATTTGGGCCTGTTCGGTAATACAATGTTAACGAATTTGAATTAATCCAGTTCGATAAAAAACATCCATAAATCAAACACACATCTATAAAATCAAACATAAAAGGTTTTCATAAAATATTTTATAACAAAATCAAGTGTACGAATATCCATAAAAGCATCCATAAAATTTGTCATTGTTTGCATCCATCAATCAAACATGTTATCACAATTCTTCTATATCAATTGTTTCGGTAGTTATTACGTCATGGCTAATAAGAGTACGAAATTGGTGAATACAGATAGTATATGTTTTCTCCCATCCACTAGCACACGAGTGATAAAAACAAATTCAAATATTTGCTATCGGAGGTACTGGTTGACCAGGTTATAGATAAACCTATAACAAAGAAATCAATAAATATAATTACAAAATAAGACATGGTAATGATGTAAGTAGGCTCGATAGTTACCTGCACGAAATGGTTTCCATTTACAAATCCTATGCAGATATCTCTTCGATTAGGTGTTGCAATCAGTACTGATCTAAGTGGTAAAAACGTCAAGCATTATTGCATGGATAAATGGTAAAGAACGACTCGGTAGTATGATGCTATCAAATGGCCCATGTCGAGCATAGTCATCCAATAATTAAATCCAAGACTAGGTTCGAAGTAGGATAAGATAGAGTTAAGTTCATCAACCCTTTCTTGTGAACCAAATAGTTGCACGTAGTGTACTATATTTGAATGCAACTCAGTCAACAAGTTAAACCTAACTTATTGCCAATCATCTTCACCTAAACCGATCAATCCAACTATTGCCTTGAAACCACAATTGCCATCTGCTTGTACATCTTTTATGTGACGGATATATGGTCTCAACTTCTCTGGAGATTGTTTGAAGTAAGAGATACGATTTGTTAACTGCGTCATACAAACCTACATCACAAATATACAGCAATGGATATATGAAATAATTAAAATGAGGCTGAAAAACTATTAAAATATATTTTGTACATAGTTACAAGTTTTATGTAATTACATACATTATCTTTTTTTGCCTTTTTCCATTGCACTTGCTTATGAACTGGTGCAATTGAGATAGTAACACCCTGTGAATAACTATCTTCCCCAAATAGTACAAACTCAAACGCAGATGGCTCGCGTTTAGTAGACGTATCGATTTTGAATTGACCACGGCCGTAACCTCAGCCCTTTTCTCGCGTGTCAGTTTTGAGTTCAAGTTCCATAAAAAATATACTGTTTAGACTAATTAACTCCCTCAACTTCTTCAAAAGGATCACTTGTTGCGTCTGGTCAATCGTTTGGAATTTCTCAATAAAAAAATCAATCTCTGTTTTGCAATCCAACTCCACAAAAGCACTTTTCTGAAACTGGAAGCATATCTAACTTCCTCCAATGAGGATTTACGCACGAGAGGGGAATCTATTGACCTTGTTGAAAATACTTAGCTATTTCATGTGCACATGGCAACCCATGTGTACGTCGCAAAATGCAGCCACATGTAGCATCATCTATTCCCACACTATTCGATCTCTTTGACTCTACCAATATTTTGTCCAAAATACAAATTAAAATAAAACCACGTAACTCAGTGAACTCAGTAGGTGTGTAGTTGTGTTGAACTACAATCAAACTTTGTTGAAATGAGGCTTTAATGTCAACATGCTGCAACTCTAACAAATTGTGTATTTTGGTCCAAGATGTCTCAAAACTACCTTGACTTGATCCAAGTTGCCTCTTCAATTTAGCATTAGAACTCTCCGCCCTACAAGTTTGTATATTTTGGTATTTAATATAAAACTCAAAGAATTATAGCAATTCATAAATGCAATGACCATAATTTACTAGTTTGTAGTAGTATTTCCGAAATGCATACTACTGTCTGTCCAAGCTGCAACAAATTTTTCCTTGTATGGCTCTAACCAATTGGTAGTAACATACTTAATAACTTCAAGATACGTACTAAATTCAGTTTTGAGATTAGAAAATTGTTCATTGAATTCTGTTTCTGTTCTAACCAATACCAAAGCACTCCAACTATACATAAACTTATCCTATTTATCTTTCGTCTCAAAAACCTTTTTGCACTTTGAGAGGGAGATTTATGGTCTGGGATTGGGCCGAACAAGGTTGGGCCGAGGTAGTGCGGCCCTGTCCTGAAAGGATCTGCTCGGTTAAGGCAAGGTGTGGTTGGACCGAGCTACTTGGCTTCATGGTATAGAAGCCGGTCAAGTGAGATGTCCAGCGCCAGGCAAGGCGTGGGTGTTCCGCGGTTCATGAGTTTGCTCGGCAGGAAGGCCGACGGTAAACCAGCATGAGTTGTCCCGAGCTCGGCTATGCCGGAATGCAACCGAGCTCGGTCCTCCTTGAGCTTGGCTATGAGAACACTTGGGCATAAAGTGCAGCATGGCAGTTGATAGCCGAGATGGTGTAGCCCGGCTGCCGAGCTCCCAGTAGAGTGGGCTGGCAGTTGGGTTAGGTGATGTTCAGCAAGATTTGTGCTGACAGATGGGATAGAATACCACGTGTCGAGAGATCACTGGGAGTAGATTTGGGGCGCAGAGGGTATATTAAGCATGTCTGCGCCCCCCATACGAACGGAACATCTTTGTAAGAAAACACTTACACTTTCTCTCTCTCTCTTTATCCCAAGGGTGTGTGCTAACTTGATCGTCGAAGGGTTTTTCCGGCCAACACCGCCGGGATCACATGTTGTCCTCGCAGATGATCGGATAGAGACGGAGCTTGGAAGAAAGGAGTACGGGCTCGCCGGAATATTTGCTCCCCCTACAATTGGCGCCGTCTGTGGAAACTTTGCAGACAAAACCTTGTCTTCCAGGCTCATCTGATCGCCTTACATGGCGAACAACGACGAGATTCCGTTGTCCGCCATCGATGGAGTTACCCCAGAGTCAGGCAGACGGAGAGAAGGACATCCCGCCATCCATCCAATGGCGGACCTGGAGACATTCCCAGGAGGACAGTCGAGAGACACGCGAGATAAGCGCGGAAGAAGTTATGGTCATTCGCGGAGTCCAGACGGTCATCGGTGGCGTAGAGAATCACATGCGAGACGTCTGGAACACAAGCTCAGGGACCAGGACGCCGTCATCTGCGTGAATGGCGGCGGAGATGGAGGAGCTGAAGCGGCATGTCAAAGGAAGGTGTAGCTGGAGTGGGAGACCACAGTGAGCGCACCCAACCCCGCCGTTCAGGCAGTCAGAGTCAGCGACACACTCCGTCCATTTCTATTACCAGAAGTTACAAGGTTGGTGATTCCGATGTGCGTGCAGAGAAGTCCAGCGCGCAAGATAGCACTTACTAGCCCTCACGTCCGGCGACGACGTCGAGGTACTCCTATTCCGCTCGTTCAAAGGATTTGCGGGCAATCTTGAAGAAACGGGCTCGTCGGTGGAAGGCTCAGAGGGTGCCGGGGTTCCAGCGGTTATCCTATGGGGTTTACGCCAGCGAGGAGGTCGGAATGCCTCCACCCCGCCTAGCAGCGCCACTCCTTCTAGATACAGACTTCGCAAGGCTGAGCGTCACCCCTTTCTTCCTGGAGATAGAAACAACACCGCTTCCGGCAGGCTTCCACCAGCCTAAATTCACGCTCTACGACGGAAAAATCGATCCTTACATGCATGTGAGCCACTTCCGACAGGTCATGGCCAGACATAGGCGGAATACGCGCTTATGTGCCTTATCCTCCCGTCAAGTTTAGGCGAACTGGGCTTGAAATGGTTTGAGAGGTTGCCGGAGGAGAGCATAGAAAGGTGGCATCAGTTGGCCGAAGCCTTCGTGACGCGCTTCAAAACCAACACAAAACACCAAAGGAAGTTGACCACTACTGAGTGTCAAGATGGAACCGAACACATTGAAGGCATAAACTCCAGATATTGGGAGACCTTCAACAAGATCTTGGATTGCCCGGTCAACCTTGCAATAACACAATACAAGCGTGGTCTCCCGGTCGGACATAGACTGCGGGACTCGCTTACCATGCACCAGCCGACATCCATGGGCCACTCATGCAACGCATCAATGAGCATATCCGAGTTGAGGATGATGCGTCAGCATCTACCGCGAAGGCAACTCCGGTAGCAACAGACAAAAAGTCGGCTGGAAAAGTGCACGCGGTCGGACAAGAGTCCAGCCGAACAAGTGACCGCGCTGAGGAATCGGACCGTGGCTCAAATCGCAAAAACCGGGTAGGGACGTCAATGATCGGGATGACTACCCCCGGGATGATGTAGCCGATGCGAACAGAAGGTTGAAAGCAAGGACAGGCATCACCACGGTCTTTAAGATTCCAATCTATCGCATACTAAGTGAAATCCTGACGAGGAGTATGTCCGGTTTCCTGCTAAGTTAGGCGACGGACAGAAGGGCTTCAATCCGAGGTACCGTTGCACATTTCACCGGGAGCGAGGCCATCGGACAGAGGATTGTTTGCCTTTGAGGCAACACTTGGAAGAGCTAGTCGCAGCTGGACACTTGGACCTTTACATTGATGGGGGCGTGAAGGCGAATTAAGCTCCGGTTGACCCGCGGGGACTGGATGACCGAGATGCGCCTCCACAAGGGGTTGTTAATGTCATCCACGGCATAGTGGAACGGCGCGTGTATGCGAGCTCCGAGGTATGATCAAGAAGGCAGAGCACATGAGGGAAGTTTTGTCGGTTCAGCCTGCGATCAAGAGGGGGAAGACCGAAGCAAAAGATGTGATCATTTTCTCCTCAAGAGACCTAGAGCGCGTTCAGACGCCACACAACGATGCCCTAGTGGTTACACTCCGCGTTAAAGAATTTGATGTTAAACGGATCTTGATCGATCAGGGAAGCTCGGTCGAGATCATGTACTACGACGCTTTCAAACAGCTCAAGCTCCGAGATACGGATTTGGCCCCGGCAACTTCGCCACTGGTTGGTTTCAACTCGCAACCAGAGTGGCCTTTAGGAAAGATTATCCTGCCGGTCAAAGCGGGATCCGTGGTCAAACAAGTGGAGTTCTGGGTGTTGCAGGTGCCATCTACTTATAATTTGATCCTTGGAAGGGGATGGCTTCACGCTATGCAAGCCGTGGCGTGACCTACCATCAGGTGATGAGATTCCCCTCGGCTATGGGGGCAATCGAGGAGGTCTGAGGCGATCAAGTCATGTCGAAGCAATGCTTCGTGGCAGTACAGGAGCCGGGCTGCCAAAGGCTTCGTTCAAATGATTGAGGACCGGAGGACCGGGGAGTCCTGACGATGTGGGCACCAAGGCCGAGGACAAAGCTGTCGAGGAATTGGTGGAGGTGCGAATTGATACAGAGTATCCGGACAAGTTCTTCTTGCTCGGCTCAAGCCTTACAGCCCAAGAAAGGACCGAGATGGTTGAGTTTTTGATGGCCAACATTGAAGTTTTTGCATGGTCGCCTTGCGACATGCCCGGCCTCGATTCGAGTTTCATATGCCATCATCTCAATGTCTTCCCCGGAGCCAAGCCGGTCATTCAGCGAACAAGGAGATCGGCGCTGCATCACGCCGAGGTAGTTGCGGAAGAAGTAAAGAACTTGCTTGAGGCGCGAGCGATTCAGGAAGTGCACTACCCTCGGTGGATTTCGAACACCGTCGTGCTGCCCAAGAAGAATGGGAAGTGGCGAGTTTGCGTCGACTACAAGACCGTCAACCGAGCTTGTCTGAAAGACAGCTTCCCTCTGCCTAGAATAGACCAGCTTGTGGACTTGACGGCTGGACATAACAGGCTCAGTTTCTTGGACGCCTACCGCGGCTACCATCAGATTGCCATGCATGGGCCCGACCGAGAGATCACCTCATTCACTACACCAAGGGGACTCTTTGCTACCGAGTCATGCCTTTTGGTTTGAAGAACGCCGGGGCACCTTTTCAAAGGATGGTAACCAAGATGTTCGCACCTCTGCTAGGCCGGACAATGGAGGCTTATATTGATGATATGGTGGTTAAGAGCCGGCATCAAGCAGACCATTTGTCCGACTTGGCCGAGATGTTCAACATTCTCAAAAAGCACAAGCTATGCTTGAATGTCTAAATATGCCTTCGGCGTGGAATCCGGAAAATTTTTGGGTTTCCTAGTCACGAACCGAGGTATCGAAGTAGACCCATCCCAAATCCGAGCCGTGCAAGAGTTAAAACTGCCCAGCTCGGCCAAGGACGTGCAGCATCTGGCCGGAATGGCCGCCGCACTTAATCATTTTATAAGTCGGTCGTCAGATCGCTGCCGCCCCTTCTTTCAACCACTAAAATCAAAGTTCTCGTGGGATGAAGAGTATGACCGGGCTTTGGCCGAGCTCAAGGAGTATCTGTCTTCAGCGCCACTCTTGGTAACACCGAAGCCCGGCGAGGAACTCTACCTTTACCTGGCCGTTTCACAAGCATGCAGTCAGTGCGGTGCTTGTCCGAGCTGAAGGAATCAAGCACCTCCCTATCTTCTACGTCAGCAAAACCTTGCTACCGGCAGAGTCGAGATACTTGCCGCTGGAGAAACTTGCGTTGGCATTGATGATGGCCTCAAGGAAGTTGGCGCACTATTTCCATGCTCATACCATCATTGTCTTGACCGGTTCCCCTCAAAGCTTTGTTCGAGCGGGCAACTTCTCGGTCGAATTCTTAAGTGGGCGGTCGAATGGGACAGTTTGATGTAAAGTTCCAGCCGCGCACTGCCATAAAAGCCCAGACTCTGGCGACTTCGTTGCTGAATTTTCACCTAGAACTCATCTGGTATGCCCGGTCGATATTTACCGCGGCAGATGGAGAGGTGAATGCGAGCCCAACCGGAAATACAACAACTGGCGGTGTGGTGACGCGGAACTTGCACGCCCGCCGAAGCACCTTCAGCTAGTACGACATACACAGCCCGGGATGCGACGACGGAGTTGGGTATCACCGACCAACCTGAATCTGTCGGTACCGCATCACCGAGGGGGGAGAAGTGGAACTGATCACAACAGAGCCTGCGGCCGGCATAATACCGCAACTGGCGATTCGTCTACGGACTTGGCATTATGGATCAACTTGCTGAGTCCGGTGCCGAATCGCAAGGGGGGCTGAAGTAGAACCGCTCAGCACAGAGCTTGGAACCGAACAGCCGAGCAACCATGATCCTATCAACCCTTAGGCCTCCCAAGACCCATCAGAATGTTGGAAGCTGTTTGTGGGGGAGATGTGGAAACTTTTTGTTGATGGAGCATCGAACCATCACGGTGCCGGGCTGGGTATTGTTCTGATTTCACCGGACGGATTGACTATCGAACATTCTATCACCCTTGGCTTCCCAGCATCCAACAATGAGGCCGAGTACGAGGCGCTTTTGGCCGGGCTCAAGAGCGCACTTCAGATGCAAGCATCCGAGCTAATGGTTTACAGTGATTCCCAGCTTGTAGTTAACCAAGTTTTCTAGGGTTTACGAAGCAAAGGATGACCGAATGATGAAGTACCAAGCTCTGGTCAGGAACCACATCAAGCGATTTCAGGCGATCAGGGTCCAACAGATTGGCGGAGAAGAAAACGGCCGGGCAGATGAGTTGGCAGGCCTTGCTTCCATGGTCGATAGCAATCTCCCAACCTCTTTTGATTGAATTCCTTCCGAGACCCAGTATTGAGGAAACCGAACAGACAGAAGTACTCTGCGCGAGCTAGGTCCTTCTTGGTGGACCCTATCATCCTTTTTCTCAGAGAATAGACCCTTCCAGCTGACAAGAAAGAAGCACATAAAGTGCGGGTGAAGTCAGAGCAGTTTGGCTCTCTCCATCCGGCGCTTTATAAAAGAAGTCTTTCACGGTCCTACCTGAAGTGTGTGCACCGAGCAGCGTGGAGGCCTTCCTGTACGAAATTCACGAAGGCATCTGTGCAGTCATATTGGGGCAAGTCCTTGGCGTACCGAGCTATTTCGCAAGGCTACTGGTGGCGTGCATGCAGGCCGATGCACAGAAGTATGTTCGTAAGTGTGAGAAGTGCCAGAAGTTTGCTCATCAGATCCACCAGCCGGCAAGGGAACTCCTTCCCCTCACTAGCCCTTGGCTTTGCAATGTAGAGGCTAGATATAGTGGGGCCGCTCCCAACAACACCAGGCAACCGGAAGTTCTTCATCGCGACCACAGACTACTTCACCAAATGGGTTGAAGCGGAGCCTTTGGCAACAATCAAGGAGAAAGACGTGAAGCGGTTTGTCTGGCAGAATGTGGTCACGCGGTTTGGCGTCCCCAAAATTCTGATCTCTGATAACGGAACCCAGTTTGACGGTCGCCTATTCAGACGGTTTTGTGAAGATTTACAGATTGAATTCTACAACTCTACTCCGGCTTACCGCAGTCTAATGGTCAGGCCGAGGCGTCAAACAAGACCATACTTGACAGGTTGAAGAAACGGCTAGAGAAGGCAAAAGGAAAGTGGCTGAGGAACTCCCCAGCGTCCTTTGGGCATACCAAATAACCCCTCGGCAATCTACCGGGGAAACTCCATTTGCTTTGGCTTATGCATGGAGCGGTCATACCTTTAGAAGTGGGCATACCCACCCTCAGAAGCGAAAGTTTTGAGCCCGAGCTGAACGCCGAGACCATTGCCCTGGAACTGGATCTAGTGGAAGAGCGTCGGGAAAAGGCTCTCATCCACGTGGCCGCCTATCAACAAGAGCTTTCAAGGAAATACAACAAAACGGTGCACCCCAGACCGTTCAAAGTAGGTGATTGGGTCTTGAGGAAAGTCATGGGCAATACCCTGGTGCCAGGTGAAGGCAAGCTAGGGGAAAATTGGGAAGGACCCTACAAGATAACGGTCTGGGGCAAGGGGGCATACCACTTGGAGGACTTGGATGGTAGAGGAATACCCCGGCCATGGAATGCGGCCAACCTCAAACTGTATTATTTCTAGCTTTTGCTTTCTTTTTGTGCAAAGGGATTTTTTGCCTTACACTTCATGTAATATTCATTTTTGTCAATATATAGAAGTGACTCATCTTTGCCTTATCATTTTTATTGTTGCTTTGAGTTTTGAGATATTCAACCGAGATGATTTACACCGGTTGAAAGAGTTGATGTTTTGTTCAACTGAGGTATTCTCGACCGAGATGTTTATTCCGGTTGAACGAGTTGATGTTTTGTTCAACTTAGGTATTCTCAACTGAGATGTTTACTCCGGTTGAACGAGTTAATGTTTTGTTCAACTTAGGTATCTTCAACTGAGATGTTTACTCCGGTTGAAGGAGTTGATGTTTTGTTCAACTCTCAGATTCCAACCGAGATGTTTACTCCGGTTGAAGGAGTTGATGTTTTGTTCAACTCTCAGATTCCAACCGAGATGTTTACTCCGGTTGAAGGAGTTGATGTTTTGTTCAACTCTCAGATTCCAACCGAGATGATTTATTCCGGTTGAAGGAGTTGAAGATTTGTTCAACTACGTGATTCAAACCGAGATGTTTTTTTCGATTATATGAGTTAATTAATGTGGTTTGTTTTGCCGCGGTATTTTGTTTGGCCGAAGTTATGAGACTTAAGGACCGTGCAAACACTTGACGAAATTTAGCTTTTTCATTGATTGAAAACAAGTACAAGAGGTGAGGCAGACAGCCGGTTACATGTGCAAAGCAAAAAGCAAAGGAAAAGAAAGCTAAGCTAAGGGAGAAAGGTTGGTAAATTCGTCATCAGCTGCCTCCAAGTTGACCGATGGTGTTTGCTCCTGGACACCGGGCCGCTCCTGGCTACTTTCTTCCTCGGCATTCGCCTCGGTATCTTTGGTGAGTTCTTCCTCGCTTCAGCTTGCAACGCGCTGAAGACGTCGTTGGCATATGGCACGAGGTACACCGGCAGGAAGGCAGCTGACGGAGAGGCAAATACGTCGGTTTCGGGACCTTGGCCGAGCTGGTCACAGGCAGACTTCCAACCAACTTTAAAGTAGATGACTTGGGTAGCAAAGACTTGCTTTTTGTAGCTGTCTTCAGCCCCTTGAAGCCGGCGTTGTTGGCGTCTTCGCACTCCTTCTCCTTTGACTTTTTGAGTGCATCCAGCTCAGCCTGGAGCTCATCCCTCCTCTTCTCGGCGTCGCCTAGCTGGCCGAGCAATTTGGTGTTGTCAGCGTTAGCAATCTGCAGTGAAGCCTTTGCTCGGCCGAGCTTGGTTTGAAGACTTTCGACTTGGCTGGCAGTGTCGTTTTCCTTCTGCCGCAGTCGATGAATTCTCTCCATGACCAAGTGTTGCTTCTGGATGGCCTGCAAGAAAAAAGATTGATCAGAAGAGGAAACCGTGCAAACACTTGTGAAAACTTGAGTAGAAGTTTGGTTCTTACCCTGGTCATGGACTTTACGGCCGACTTCACCAACCGGGTGTCGGGAACATGGTCGCTGCCGACCATATCACTCAGTAGGAGAAGGGCCTTGGAGAGGTCAAAGGCAAGAAGGTGTTCTTTGTCGCCCTTCACAGAAGCTGTGGCCGGGATCTCTTTACCCCGGTGTTTGAGCTGCAGCCTCCATGCCGGCGTCGGGTCGACGATGACGGCAGGCTGCTCGGTGGTAAGCTCGGCAACCAGTTCGGTAGAGGGATCTGCCCGAGGTCGTTTGCCACCCGGCGGCTGGAGATGCCAAGGCAACCACGGCGCCGCTGGATTGACCGGCAGCTGGAGAGCATGTGATGATGCTCGTATCTCGTTGAAGTTGTTGTGAGGAGGTTCTTGATACGGCTTCGTTTTGCCATCTCCTGTTCTTCGGTCGATTAGCGGCACGTCCGGTAGAGTTGGGTCTGGAGGAGGTGATGGAGCACGGAGAAAGTCTGTAACTTTGCTCCGGCGTGGAGCTGAATATCTGTAAGTCGGAGTGTAGCGAGCAGCTCGTTGCAATCCCGGTGGCGGTGGCAGTGGTGGTGGCGAGCATGGTCCGGATGGCTTCTACGTTGGGATATTGGTAGTTGGCTTGCAAGGCTTGGATTGCTGCAAAGGAAAACAGAAAAATGTTAAGTACAGATTAGTGAAGAGAAACAAAGCAATCGGGCAAGTTAGCACGGCTTACATGTCTCGCCGAAATTCTTGCTAATTGACCAGCCCGGTGCGTCGGCTGTTTCATAGTTGCCAGACACCCAGAAAAAGTCATCGTCGTGTAAGTCCTTATCTGGGGTGCCGATCACTATTTTTCTTTTCCGCGTCGAATTTTTAAATAATAGGCGAAGCCATTGCCGGTGTGCCCAAGGGTGTATTGTCGCAGTTCTCGCTAAACCTAAGTTGGTGGCTAGCGGTTGTTTAGCTCGTGGACGCCATTGATAATTTGGTAAGTGTTGGTTAATACTTGTGTGGGTGCAAGCCTGGTCCGGCGCAAGAATTCGGTCATCAATGGGTTGACCGGGAATCCGAGGCCTCCTTCAATGATAGACAGCACGGTGAAGGGGCACTAGTCTAATCTACCCCAAAGGGTTGTCTCAAACTCGGCGAGCTCTAAGTGAACATCGGCCGGGATACCGTACTCCTCCCGGAACGCGGCCAGGGCAGCCGGAGTGTCGACAAGGAAATGGAATTTCCCCATGTGTGGCTGACTAATTTAGCTCGGTTGAGGAGGTTTGGCACAGACGGGGGATGATGGTTGCTCGGTCCTTGAAAGCCTCGGTAACGATCTGTGGTCCCCTTGGACTCTGCAGGAAAAGGATGGCAAGTGTAAGTGGGAGCGCGGTCGCGCAAAACGAGCTTGACTTTAGCTCGGTCAGGAAGAGTGACCAAACCACCTCCGTTTAAAGGCTGAGCTCGGTCGCTCAAGCGGACCAGATGTTTGCCCGATCGAGCGGCCAAGTCCTTTGGCTACCCCGGTTTCTACTAAGGTTGGGACAAACTGATTATTTGCCCGGTCCAATTGATTTTTGGATCAAAATAAGACCTGGAGCCCGGTCCGCCCCAGTTCTTCAATGTTCATCAGGGAAAATGAAGAACAACCAAGGAGAGTGAAGGGTTAGGGACGGTTTTGGGTGCCTAATGCCCTAAAACCTATGGATTTAGTGCCCTAATATGTGAAATACCGACTGAAATAGCAAAAAACGAGGCTCAAAGAACTTACCAGTTGAGGGCAGGGCCTACTTCTTCGAGCACAAATGCAAGGAATGGCAGGGACGAAGCTTGTTGGGGATGCTTGAGCTCTGAAACGTCGAAGGCTTGAGGAGAGGCAATAGGGCGAAATAGGGAACGAAGAGGAAGGGGCATGTATATAGACCCAAGGGCCGCCAAAAATTTGAAATGCCAACAGACCACGCTGGTGTTGGCTTGCTCGAGGGCCAATAGAGGGACGACACGTGTCCCCCATTATGCAACGTCAGAATGAAGAAGGACAGGAAGGTCAGATGAGGCGTTGACCGAGCAAGTCAAGAGTCAGGATGGTGAATCGAGGAGTCGACCGGGCAAGTTTTGAGGGACAGGCATGTCGATAGCCCGGTCATCGTTTTGCAAACCGAGGACCGAGAAGTGTTACCCGGTCGGATAGGTAATTCCAGTCACGCTTGCGCGAAACGGAATTAAGGGGCAATTGAGAGGGAGATTTATGGTCTGGGGGTTTGGGCCGAAACAAGGGTTGGGCCGAGGTGAGTGCGGCCCTGTCCTGGAAGGATCTGCTCGGTTAAGGCAAGATTGGTTGGGACCGAAGCTACTTGGCTTTATGGTATAGAAGCCGGTCAAGTGAGATGTCCAGCGCCAGGCAAGGCGTTGGGTGTTCCGCGGTTCATGAGTTTGCTCGCAGGAAGGCCGACGGTGAACCAGCATGAGTTGTCCTGAGCTCGGCTATGCCGGAATGTAACTGAGCTCGGTCCTTCTTGAGCTTGGCTATGAGAACACTTGGGCATAAAGTGCATGGCAGTGTGATAACCGAGATGGTGGTGTAGCCCGGCTGCCGAGCTCCTATAGAGAGTGGGCTGGCAGTTGGGTTAGGGATGTTCAGCAAAGATTTGTGCTGACAGATGGGATAGCAATTACCACGTGTCGAGAGATCACTGGGAGTAGCATTTGGGGCGCAGAGGGTATATAAGCATGTCTGCGCCCCCATACGAACGGGAACATCTTTGTAAGAAACACTTACACTTTCATCTCTCTCTCTTATCCCAAGGTGTGTGCTAACTTGATCGCCGAGGGATTTTCCGACCACACACCGCTGGGTAGCTCACCGCTATTGTCCTCGCAGGTGATCAGATAGAGACGGAGCTTGGAAGAAAGGAGTACGGGCTCGCCGGAATATTTGCTCCCCATACACACTTGATCAGAACATTCTTGCTAATATGCCTACATAAAATATTAGTGGCCATAGGTAGAACTTTTGATATACCTTTCATCAAAGCCAACTCCCTATCTATTAGATTCTCCATAACAGTACGCAATACACCTAAAGCCCATGTATAGTTGTCCTCCCGTTCATGACCAAGATAACCAAAAGAAATTGAAAAAGTCAAGTCCGTTGATATTACCCCAACAATCTCTAAGAGAGGGAGTCGATACCTATTAGTCTTGTATGTGCAATCCATAATCAACACATGTGGAAATGCACAAAACAGCTCCAAACTAACTGGGTGTGCCTAGAACAAGTCAGTTACCATCTCTCTATCATCACATCGATGCCACTCAACATAATTTTGAATCGACAATTGCCCCAATAATTGTTGCATCTTTGATCTTCCTGCCCTCTGTACTACTCAATGTCGATGACGTGTGTTGTAGATTGTCTTCATTATTGTCGCATTAAAGGCATCCCTTTATTTCAATGTAACCAATATCTCTTTTGGTCGCACCATACTCTTCGACATGTCAACTAACAAGGATGTTTCCTCCTTAGATAATCTACCAGCAAATGAGTACCCTTCAAGATGTTCAGCAGACGGATGATTGTGCACTCTGCATAAGACATGCAACATCTATTTATCATTTGTAGGTAATTCCCCCCCCCCCTTAATAGAAATGGACATTCACACTTTTTAGAACATGTCAACCTTAATCGTTTCCCCTTTATCTTCATGTTGTCTCTATAATAACCACTTCTTTCATAAGCAAGGGTAAGTCGTTTTATGAAAATGTCATGTTTTATACTATGAATGATTGTCCAACTCTAACAAATATTTGTGGTATTATGCTATGATCCAAGTATGCTATCTGTACCGGACCGGAGGTTCCTTATGGAACTGACAAGTTATCTGTACCCGGCTAGGGGGTTCCTTTATGGAACTGACAAATTATCCATTCCCAGTCCGGAAGTTCCTTTATGAACTGACAAGTTATCCGTACCCGGCCGGAGGTTCCTCTATGAAACTGACAAGTATAATCTATGATGCTCTGTATATGATCTGTTAGCGCTAATGGATAAACCATGTATGATCAAGCATGAATTCTGAATTTTGTATATGAATTGAATTAGAATACGAATGTGAACTAGCTTAGTCATGGGACATCATTCATTAACCCTTTACCTGGGCTCCCGCTCACTATTTAAATTATGTATATAGGTGATCAGGCACATGACCAGGCATAGAGTTGAGGACCTGGCGTCTCAATTTTTGTCAGTCAACCTTTGTGCCTCCCGATGAGGTTCTGGATTAAGTTAAGTCTAGTGATTGTGTTGTTATGAATGTATAAGACTCTGTTTCTTTTGTTCTATGAACAAGTTTCTCTCTTTTTATGTACATGAAGTGACGTGTAAATACTGTATCTTTTGACATCACTCATATGTTTATAAAAGTTTAAGATTATCTGTCTCATGTACGTCTTCACAGCTCGATGGACTATGTATATTTTATGTATTTACTTCCACAGCCCCTAATTGTACATTATTATGTTAAGAGGCCTTTGGTAATCCAAGGATTACTGGCCGATTACGACGCTAAACCTATAGGGGCGGGTTGGGTCATAACACTAATGATTGTGCTTGAAGGCTTTGAATTTGTGAAAAATCTTATTATGATTAGTATAATTAAGTAGAATTAATTAAGCTTAAATAAGATTAATTATTTAAGGTCTAACCTTAATTAATTATGATTAAATTTAATTAATTAAACTAATTGAATGATTAGTCAAAGGAGACCACACCTTACTAGGTAGCTTGATACTTCCTAGCTTAAATTAGTTCTGCATTAGAATTAACTAATTGTAATTTGAGTAAACTTTAGAATTTAATCATGTGTATGGTACTTTTATGTAACTTGAGAAGTATAAAATGTAGTTTGGTATAATTTTGTGAAATGGGTAATTATTATAAACATCTGGGGTCAAAGTGTTGTAATTTGCCACTTGAATTTGTAGGCCAAATGTCCCCTAGCATGTAAACCCACCGAATTTTTGTATTTATTTATGTGTGTAAGTTCTGTACACGGAAGGAAAAGAGAGAAACAAAGAGTAAGAAAAGAAAACAAAGAAGAAAAATAAAGGAAATAAAGAGAGTAAGAAAGAAAACTTAAAAAGAAGAAGAAGAATGAAAAGAAGGAAAAGAAAGATCAAAAGGTAAGGAACTCACCATTTTCAAAATCTTTTAGTTTAATTTAGGATTTTGAGTCTCTAATTATACAAAATTTTCCCATGTTTATATGAAAATAAAAAGAACAACCTATACTAAATAAGCCATATAGCCCTCCATGGTTAGAATTTTGATTCAAGACCACCGCCATTAGACATTAGACTTTTGAAGTTCAAATTTAGACACAAATTTTGCTAGAAACTGAATTTAGAAGAAGGAGATATATCCATTCGAAGTTGTCCGTCAACCTGGCTAGACGTAAAAGCGGACGACCGATCGACTGGCCAAGACTAAATATGATTTTTAGCCTTCTGTTTAATGGATTTAGACACCCGAAATTTGGGAGTACATTCTAAGACACTTAAGATTTGTTTTAGGACTTAGGAAATACTTTAATTAGTAACTCAAAGTTGGTATTAAAAGGAAATGAATTGGAATAGGAAGGAGATTTGGATTAATCTTAAATAACATGGAGTTTATATAAACTAGAGCTTACTATCATTTTCCAAAAATGCAATATAGAAGTGGAGATTGAGTAAGACTCAACAATGAAAATCGGTTTAACTCAAGATGGAACGAATCACAACTTCTCTTATAAAGCACTCATAGAGGATACCTAGTTTCTATTGAAGAGGTGTAAATGCACCCTTTGCCATACTTTGAAAGAAGGAAATACATGCGTGGATAAGCTAGCAAATCTAGGAGTGAATCAAGATGAATATGTTGTGATTTTGGAAGACCCCCCCCCCCCCAGTAAAGGTTAGAGCACTGGTCATTGTTGACATGATTGGAGTCACTTATGAGAGGGAATAGTCTTCTTATTTTGTGTTTTATGTTTATTTCTTTGTGAATGCTTGCTTTAACTTCATATGAGTCGGAAAAAGAAAAGAAAAAATCTAAAATATTGCTTTTGCAAACATTGTTTCTTGTACTTGTGTAGATTCATAATCTTGTGGATCATCTCCAATTATGCAAACCATTGGTGAGTATTATCTCAAAGTCATGTTCAAATTCTCACTTTGGAAATCAAATCATATTGAAATGCTTTGTTATGAATGTATATCCTATGTTCATGTATAAAATGTACAAAAAAAAAAAAAAAGAAGATATCTTCCAATTGATCCTAACTACTAGGGGACTATAAGCGTGCTACTAGAGATCTCTGTTACCACTTGTGGATGGATTTGTTTAATCGGTACCTATATGTCAACAATTGATTACTTTTGTTTTATTTTGTTATGATGGATGTACATTATCATGATTTGAAAATGCAAACATATAGTTATTTTTAGCATTTGTGCCCTCAAAAACTAATTTGTTGACTTTATTAATTGATTAAATAAATTGCTTGGCATTTTATTTTGCACTTTGTATATTATTCTGGGTAATGTTTTATTTAATGTTACATATGTTGTGAACATAAGGTCTCTTGGGTAACATTGTAGAAAAACATGCTAATGGTTAATGAACCAAAAGCTGGGAGTTATGATTTTTCGGTGCCTTGTAGACCCAATTAATGTTCTAGGCTATGGATGTTGATTGGGCGTTGTGTTAACTTAAATTTCAGAACATAAACCTTACACTTCGGATCATTTACCATGTGTATTATCAAGACAAAATGACATACCTGAATCCATTGATGAACGGTTAAACGGAAGCGTGATTATCAATGAACTCTTTGTTATTGATTATGTTATTGCCTTCTAATCCTTTCCCCTTTGGTGCCTTATGTTTCTCCTTGAGAGGATTTAGAAAAATGGCAGTGTTCTTTTTTCACACTTGGGAAGGAATAGGGACCATAACCTTTTAAAGGTTGTAATTGGTTTTCAAAACTGAAAGGTTGTGGAAGTTCAAAAGGAATGAAAACCAACTTTAACCATTATTGGTTTTAATTTCTATTTATTGGTTTTCAAAACTGAAAGGTTGTGGAAGTTCAAAAGGAATGAAAACCAACTTTAACCAATATGTTTTAATTTCTATTTCTGCTCCTCATAGAAATAGAAATTATACAACTAGTATCTACACATTAGGTCCATAACACATATACCCTTAAGCCTATTAACTAAATTGAATCACTTAAATTGTAGGCTTCTTATAAATGATAACACCACATTTAATTATGTGGTCCCATTGAGACATTATCTAACACGTTGCACTACTATGGCTTACACCTGTTTTGCTGCTATATGATAGAAACCTTAGGCAAATAGGTAGGTGTTATGCAATAAGTACGTGCACTGAACATGATCGGTTTTGAGAACACCTATGGAATGATCACTGTCAGTTTAAAGGTAATTCTATTACAATGCACTTATTTTCCTTTGACCTGAGAGTCTTGTATAAATTAATTAACTATTCATTTAACTTTGATATTGGCAATCGATGACGCTGAACCAAAGGCTATACATGGACATATTGGATTATGGCCCCGTTTGGTAGAGCTATGGGAAAGTGATTATAACTTATACCTTAACAGCTTATAACTTATAATTGTGAACATAAGCTTATTTTTTTACTTATAAATTAAGTTTCTCCTCCCCCACTCAAAGAATAAGTTGATTTTTGACTTATAAAAAGCTATAAACTGTATTGTTAAGCTGAACCAAACACATCAAAATAGCTTAAATTAAGCTGAAATAAGCTGGAAATAAGCCCTACCAAACAAGGCTTATGTGAGTGATAATTGATTTATATAGGTGCTTAACATGGAATCTACCATTCTCAAAGTGAGAAAGTATGTTCAAGCAATTTTTCCTATTAATGTTGGACCAAAAGAAAACAAGCATTAACTTTTTCATAAAAATATTTTTATACATGTATAATTACAAAAGTACTATTTTTTAAAAATGCTTTTGGGGTCCAATTAGAAGAAGGAAAAATTTAGAATTTGGTTACATGAGTTAGGGTTTTTGATAGTGATAAATTTGTCCATACCTAGTAGCTCATGTGAAATATAGTTTGGTGGAAAGAAGTTTGTGACTAATTGTAAAAAAGGGCCTCACTTGTAATTCTCTACTTTTAGGGGTTTAATTGTAATGTGTTGATGGACATTATTACAAATAGTGGAAGTTCTATATTATCTATTTAAAAGATAATTAATGAAAAATTGGATAAGTTGTATCCTGCATATTTAAGGTAAAAGATACAACTTTTATTTTATCCCCACAACTAAAAGATAGAGATTCCTAAAGATCCCACCTACATGCAAGCTCTATGTGTTGTGTATATATATCAGATGTATTTGATATAAAAATTGGCCATCAGAATTTTTAAGGTCTGTAAAAAAATATACACAAAAATAAATTCAAGAGAGTGTAAGGTGAATCACTTTGGAGGCAAAACACTTAGATCGCTTGGTAATTTATTATCAACAACACGCTTGGATTGAGGTATTTTAGATTATGTAATCAAGTGGTGTTTCTTTGAAAAATTGTTTTTCAAATAAATTTTTTTTTTCTGCAAACTTTCGGTTATGATATGCTGTAAGTTTATTAAAGTTCTTAATACAATATGTTTTGAACCAATTATAACTTTTGTTTCAATAAACCATTGTTTTGAAAAAATGATTGACATTCATTCATCTTATCATTTTGTTATAATACTATTTACTGGGTTTTGGCTTATCCATTTCCCCTATATGTATGTAGGTGAAGGAGACGTAATAAAAAGGGTTTGGTTTGTTGAAGCTTTGTGTATTTGTGAAATTATATGGAAGCTTGCCTAGAACTTGTACATTTTAGCTAGGACAAGAGTTGTACCCTATTGTAAAGTTGTACTCCTTATAAATGTTTAAAAGCTATAATAAAATATGTTAAATGTTTCCTTCGATATACTTCTGCACTTGCTCTGAATGAATGTTATGAATAGTTAAATTAAGGATAAATTACAAACACACCCCTTAAGATTTACTTAAATTATAAATTATCCCTTGTAGTTCTAGAAATTACATTATGGCCCCTAAGGTTTCTAATTTCATAACAAATAGGTCCTTTTATTAATAAATTATCAAGTTAAATAACAATTTTTAATAATGTTAAAATTTTATTTCAATTAATAATTGAGATACTTTTATTATTGTATAGGTGAACAATTAGAAATTTCACTTTTTCAATTAATTCTGTTAAATAAAAAATTCTGATAGGGAGGTATTTGTAATTTTCCAAACCACAGGGGGCAATTCGTATTTTAAGCAAACCTCAAGAGATGTATTTGTAATTTACCCTTAAATCAAAACACTTAAAGGCTTCCACTACTAAAAAAAAAAGAAAAAGAGTTTTACCCCACTTATCACAGGAGTACTATGTTTTGTTTAGTTAGACCTTTGTTAGTTTATTACTATTAATCAATCACAGCTTTGTTCCGATTTGGAGTGGGATAAAATTGTGAATATATAGTAATATCTTTCTGATGGAAATATGATAGTTATTAAAGTATATACTTGTTTGTGTTATATATTGCGTTATAATAAGATTACAAATACAAAATTAATTACAAAACCACTCACATAAAATCATTTTGATCAAACATTTAAGATGGTAAGATCTATACGTATGGTTGTTTGCTTTTTCTTTTTATCCTTTCACTTTACTCCTAAATTTCTTTTGATCTTAGAGCTTGTCTTTTCTTTTATTTTCTATTTTTTTAAAATATATATATATATATAATATGTATACTTCCTTTTATACATGTTTTTTATACAAAAAAAAATATATATATATATATATAATAACATCTATTGAAGGGGATCATATATGACTCTGGGCCGAGCAAGGCCAAAACAACAAGGACAGCCCAACTTGAGCAGAACAGATGGTTTGAACCTCAAGCCCAAAGTTGTGGGCTAAGCACACTTGGAGGCCCAAATCAGGTAGCCCAAGTACCAACTTGGGCAGAGCAAGACCAGGCTGGATTGATCTATCAAAGCTCAATGGGTCAAATTCTCTACAAACATCTGGGATAATCCAAACCGACCAAGTGTAACTTGAATATAAATTGAACTTCTATCTCACACTTAGAGATACACATGCAAAACTCTGTTGAAAGTGGGAGAGGTGTGTATACCGGTTGTGATGGTATACAAAGAGAGGAATTAATTGAATAAGGATTTGGGGTGCGCAGCAGCACCTGCTGCGCGCCCAAAACGGCGCCGTTTTGATCGCCACGCTTATTTGAAAAATTTTGCACAATTCCAACAGCCCCAAGGTTTGAACCCCGAACCACGCACGCGCACACAGCGTCCCTTACCGCCGCGCCACCATGCAACCTCAATACTATATATGACATATATATTATTTATACCTTATAACATATATTATTTATACCTTATAAATATACAGTACGCAATAGTTCCATTTTGGAAATTTTATACCAGTTCTGTTTTGGAATTTTGTTTTATAAAAAAATCTTAAAAATCAAAACTACACTATTTAAGATCTTATCATTTATTTTACTCTAATTTATTTTTATAATCTCAAACAAACTCTTAACTATCAATTTCTCAAAACCCTAAAAAGTTTGTTCTCATCGGCTAACCATCTATCTACCTTCGTCGGAGACTCTCTATCGCTTGCACCATACTATTCAGGTTTGTACGAATACAACATATTTGCTCTTTGAATATTGGTAGGCCTAAACAAAAAACATATAATTTTCTTCAATATTGTGATTGTGATTGGTTGGTTTTTTTTCCATGTAGAATGTTATGAGTTATTTTTTTTTTCTTTGTCTTTAGAACTATTGCTTTCGTTATTAATACTAGATGCTAGATGTGTCTACCTTTATTGTTGCCCCTTTGTGCGTTGCTTTGTTTAGTCTCTACAGTTTATTTATTTATTTTTTTTTTGACATCAATAAAGTGAATAATAAAATATATAAATAAATTAATACAAAATATTCTAAAATTAATGAATGACTAGATTTAAGATTTTTTATTGTTTAACTTTTATTTCATATTTTCAAAACTAAGAAAAATAATGTTACATCTATCATATTGTTATACCGTATTTTATTTATCATTTTATTTGTCAACAACATATTGTTGTAATGATGAATTTTGTGGAATAAAAAAAAGGTGAATCTTAATTCTTTCAATTGGTCAATTAGTGATTGCTCTTTGTCAATTTTTTCTCTGCCATTAAATGTTAGGTTGTTTTGAGGTTAGAAATATATTTTTTTTTAATCAAAAGGCATTATGTTCTAGAGAATATGTTATGCTACTTCAAAATTAGAGAAGATAATTCTAAAAAATTTAATAGTAAAACTTGGCATCTTATTAGATAAGTAGAATAAAAAATTATAAACAAAGCCTAATATTTTATTTTTTATTTTTTATTTTTTATTTTTTATTTTTTTACAGTGACATCTATATAAATTTTATGTCATGACAATCTCAAAAAATCTTACCATACTTTTATATTTGTTCTCAATTTTTTAGATTTGTTGGTGTTAGAATGGAGAATAGTGGACATGAGGGTTGTAGCAAAGATATGGGGGAGTTGACCAAAGATAAAACACCATGTCTTGGCATGGAATTTCATTCAGAGGAAGTCGCATATCAATTCTATAATGAATATGGAAGGATTATGGGGTTTGGCATTAGAAGAGATTACCATAGCAAAAGTAGAAAAGATGGTGCTATGATTAACAGGAAGTTTGTTTGTTGTAAGGAGGGAGAAAGAGAAAAAGATAAACGGTACACGATTGTAAATCATCCTAAACATGAGACAAGAACAAAGTGCAATGCATTTATGTACGTATCTTTGGATCGAGACTTGTCAAAGTGGATAGTGAAAAAGTTTGATGACAACCACAACCATCCTTTGCATCTTCCTCAGTGCACACATTTGATACCATCTCAAAGAAAGTTATGTCAGGCTCAGGCTTTGAATGTTGATATAGCTGATGACACTGGTATCTCTCTTAAAGCATCACACGATCTCATTAGTGCCTTAGCAGGGGGAAAAGAAAATTTGGGATTTACGAGAGAAGACCAAAAAAGCTACTTGCGTAGAAAAAGACAACGAAATTTGCAATACGGAGAAGCAAGGAGTTTATTAAGATATTTTCAACAACAAGCAGTTGAAAATCCATATTTTTACTATGCAATTCAATTGGATGTGGATGAGATGATTACTAATATTTTTTGGGCTGACCATGAGATGATTACAGATTATGAACTTTTTGGTGATGCCGTATCATTCGACACAACGTTTCGCACAAATAAGGAGTATCGGCCACTAGCTTTATTTACTGACTTTAACCACTTTAGAAAGACAGTGATTTTTGGTGCCTCATTATTATATGATGAAACTACAGCTTCATTTGAGTGGTTATTTGAAACCTTCTTGCATGCAATGTCAGGGAAAGAGCCTACCAGTTTTTTCACAGACCAAGATCAGGCAATTACTAAGGCAATATCTGAAGTCATACCTAAGGTTTTCCATGGATTATGCACTTTTCACCTAATGCAAAATGCTTTGAAGCATTTAGGGTACTTGTATAAGAGTAGTTCAAAATTTGGTAGTGATTTCAAAGCTTGTATTTTTGGATGCGAGGATGAACAGGAGTTAATTAAAGCTTGGGATTCTTTGATTGATAAATACAACTTGTATGAGAATGCATGGATGAAGAAGACTTGGGAAAAAAGAGAGCAATGGGCGCACGTATACATGAAATACTTGTTCACTGCAGGAATGCGAAGCACCCAACTTAGTGAAAGCCTGAACGCAACATTAAAGAGGTATTTGCAAGCTGATCATAATATTGTTCAATTTTTTACCCACTTCAATCGGATTGTTGTAGATAAGCGGTACGAAGAAGTAAAAGCTATATATAATTCTAGACAACAATTGCCGAGAATGAAATTGAAAAGGTCTCCAATTTTGAACCAAGTTGCGAATTTGTACACCCCTCCTATCTTTGACTTATTTCATAATGAGTTGGATATGTCTCTTTCTTGTCAAGTGAAGTAATGCCATGAGTTAGAAGGAGAAGTTCGGTACATGATTAGCTTGTATGGTGATGATAGAGAGTATATTGTGGAGGGTAATATGGAAGTCAATGAGTTAGGAGGAGAAAAAAATTGTCAAAAAATTCGTTGCACTTGTCAAAAGTTTGAAAATATTGGAATTTTATGTGGTCATGCAATTAAAGCACTTGATAGAATGAATATTATGGAAATTCCTGAGAGGTACATATTAGGTCGATGGAGATTAGATGCCAAGAGTGGTGAAATTAAAGGAGGAAAAGTTGAAGTGGATGAGAATGATCCCAAGTTGGAGATATCAGCACGTTACAGGGATCTTTGTCTTAGGATGGTAAAGCTAGCAACTCAAGCATCTGTTTATAAGCCTGCTTATCAATTGGTTGATGAAGGGATTAAAGAACTGTGTACAAAAGTGAATAAAATGATGGTATCATTTGATGATTTGGGTGATTGTGGTAGTGGAAGCAACATTGATATGACTTCTAATCCTAACTTTGCACGAGTTAAAGGCTTAAAAAAAAAAGGTGGACAGAAGGGTGGAGGTAGATTAAAACCTTGGCATGAGAAGACTAATAACAGGAAAAAAATTATTTCACAACCTACCGACCTTAGTAAGGTATTGTTCACCTAATTTGATTCTAATTTTTGCTTTCTTTTAGACTCATGCAATGTATTGATAAATGTTATAATTTGTTTAGAAAATTGGCCAATCAAGCAACACGTTAATTGTTCAAAGTTCCTCTTTATGCCGCTCACAGGTTAGATTTTATTTTTTATATTTAAATTTTCTTATAATAGTATATTTACTTCTAACAGTATTTTATGAATTAGGATGTTGGGATACCCTATTGGCCACAATTAATGAATTATGGTCACAATCTTTTCAAGCTTGACGATACTAACATTCCGTGCTCATCAAGTTACCCACAGTCTACCCCGTTATCTTCACAACTATTAGTTAATCCACAAACTTCTCAGGTATGCAATTTACGTTTGTAATGTAGTTTGTTTTTAATAAAAATAAATAAATTGATTCCAATATATTCTCTCACACTTATTCATTTTTATTTTTTTAGGGGATGTCATTTGATGAAGGAGAGGTCAATCTCATGGGGGACGAGTCATTCTTAGATAATGAAACTTTTTTAAAATTTTGTAGTCATTCACAACCTCCCCCACATAATTGAAATGTAGTATTTTTATTTTATTTTTTATTGTAATTCTTAGATAATGGTTTTTTTTTTTTTTTTTTTGAGACATATTTTGAATATTTCAAATGGATTTTATAGAATTTTGTTTGAGCCTTGGAATTTTTTTTAGTGTTGTTTTGGATGGACATATTGTAGTTTTTGGCATAACTTGATAATTATTATTTTTTAATTATTGATTTGATAAATTATATTGTTTATTCTTGAAGTAGTCATTTTGCTTCTTGTTTAGATGAATAAGTGCAAATATTCGAATTGAGTGGCGTCATCAATTCATAAAAAATATAAATTAAAAGTACATTATTTATTCTCTCACTATGAAATTAAGAGCCACAAAATAAAGTGAGATTATGACATTCACCTAATTAGATTTATATACTTATAATTTATTATTTTTTTTTTTTTTGGTGACATTGCAGTTGGGTATATATTTGAATAATATAATAAATATATATGTCATATAGAGTATTGAGGATGCATGGTGGCGCGGCGGTAAAGGACGCTGTGTGTGCGTGCGTGGTCCAGGGTTCAAACCTTGGGGCTGTTGGAATTGTGCAAAATTTTTCAAATAAGCGTGGCGACCAAAACCGCGCCGTTTTGGGCGCGCAGCAGGTGCTGCTGCGCGGGGTGCGCAGCAGTATCCCCAAATACTCATTTTATTCAAACTCAAACACATTATACAAAACAGAGCAACTCTCTATAACTCTCAAATTCTCTCAACTCTCTTAGAATTCTCTTATCTAGAGATGTTATGTTTCTCTTTGGAGATTATATTTTTCTCTCACTCTATCTAAAACAATCTATCAACCCATCTATTTATAGACTTCACAATCGTATGTAAATCGTGTGTGCTATAGTGTTTCTTCAAAGCTAAGCTTCATCAATGGAGCTTCCTTGAAGCTTCCACTTTCTTCCAGCAGTTTCTATTTTCTTCTTCATTTTGAACTTCTCTTCTTCAACCTAGAATCCTCTTGCAGTTTCTTCTCTTTTTTGGAATTCACCATCTTTAAACTCAAATTGAGTTTGTATTTCCAACATCTCCCCTCAAATTCAATTTGTTGGATTCTCTACACGATGCCTCATATCTGCTCGTGGATGACCTCTTGTCTGGTCTTTGTGGTTAACCCTCTATTGACTTGTATCTCTCTCAGAACAAGCTCATGTTGTTCGGTGCTATCAACCTCCTGTTGATATCTTCTCTCTTGCAGATCAACCATCTGTTGTCTATTGTGTGGTACATCACTGTTTGTTTGTCTCGTCCATGATTTCTGGGACGTCTTCCATCATCTTTCTGTGATATCTTCTTTGTTGTATTCTTTGACTCCCGCTTCGAAAAATATTTTTTCACTTCATATCTTCAAATAAAATCTACAAATTACAGGTATGGAATTTGCAAAATTTGACTATATGGATGTATCCGAAATATTTTAAATAGTTGAAAAACATTATTGGATCGTTGCGATTGGACTCCAGATGGCTTAGGTTTAGTGAAAATATATAGACGGTCCAAATTAACGGTTGCAACTCAATCGCAAAGCACTAAATAATTTCTCTTGAATGTTTTGCAACTTCAGAATTCTGGGGAAGACGAGTGCTATGTACGCACTCAACTTCTCGACAATCGTATAGGTTCATTCAGAGTTTGTTTGAGTCGTTCTTTATACCGTTGGAATCCTCTCGACAAGTACTTTAATCCAGTATACTCAAAACTAAATTTTGATAACTTCAAAAAATTTCCATTTTCTAATGTTGCATTTATCGGCAAACTTCTGCTACTTTTTGGCTTTTCTGGTTAATGGTTCTGGATTCCTCTAGTCGACACAAACTGTCACGACCCAAACCCGCCCCTATGGATTTAGCGTCGTAACCGGCCAGTAATCTTTGGATTACCAAAGGCCTCTGAACAAATTAAGACATAATAAGGGGCTGCAGAAGCAAATTTATAAAACATTCATAGTCCATTGAGTTGTGCTAACGTATATGGGACAGAATTTTAAAACTGATAATATACATGCACATGACGTCATAATACAGGAGTCTTACGTCACCCGCTGATACAGATAAAACAAAAGTGGGACTTAACCCAAAGTACAGATAACAGAAAACTTGTTCATACCAAAAGAAACCAAGTCTTATACATTCACAAAACATGACCACATGACTTCAAAACCTCCTCGAGAGGCGCAAGGGTTGACCGACAAAACAAGCTCCAGGCGATCATCATAAAGCCTGGTCACGCGCTTGATCACCTACGTACATAATATAAATAATGAGCGGAAGCCTAGTGAATAATAACAGAGTAAAGGGTTAAATGAATGATGTCCCATATCAGATTGAAAAACAGATATTATATCAGAAACATATTCAGATTCATAGTTTTCATCATATCATATACAGAAATCAGAATTCATGTTTAATCATACATGGTACATCCATTAGCGCTGACAGATCAAATACAGAGCATAAAGAGTCATGCTTGCCAGTTCTATTAAGGAACCTCCGGTATCGGGAACATATAACATGCTTAAGCCACGGTATTGTTACCCCCGGGCGAGGGCCATGAGACCATGGCATTATTACCCCTAGGCAAGGGCCTCGTGCCCATAAACCACAGTATTGTTACTCCCGGGCAAGGGCCTTATACTAAGGATGCCATGAATACATTTCAATATATGAACAGTCATTCATTAATTCAGAACATAAATGTCAGAAAAATAGCTTTCTTGTCATATCATCATAAGAAATTACTTAAACGTAACATAGCTTTAACAAGTTATTACTCACAGATGGCTCCAAAGCAAACAGACAGAGCAGATAAATCATATAACTTGCGGCGCGTGACCTACACAGATACAGAATGAATACGTACAGAATTACACATCCAGAATCATTAACTTAGTTCTTTCTTATCTTGGTTTCTACTTCTCATCCTTATTATTATGTCTTAACCATGACCTAGGAATGTCTAGGATACAATGTGGATGCCAAAATGCACTTTAAAACACTTTACAAAATTTGCTGAAAACAAGGCCTTCTCTCGAACGCAACTTCCTTCCCTCGAACGGAAGCTTAAAAATGTGAATGGTCGCTCGAGCGCAACTTCGGTCGCTCGAGCGATCTGCAAACTCTACAAAAGTACTGGTTGCTTGATTTTTTCGCTCGACATACGCTCGATGGTCGCTCGAGCATGAGACTGAGGCCTTCGCTCAAGCGTAACTCTTGTCGCTCGAGCGGTTTGCAAAAATTGTAAACTTCTGGGAGCATGTATTTTACACTCAAGCTAACATTTGGTTGCTCAAGCAGGAGTGCAAAACACAGAGTGGTCGCTTGAGCGCAAGATCTGTCGCTCAAGTGGAGAGCAGAATTCTGGAATTTTCAGATTGCACTCCCAAGTTTAAAACTCGAATTCAAAGCCTTCAAATACAACTTTTGAGCCCCAAAACTTGAGAAAACACTTGTAAACTTATAAAACATCATAAATTAAGGCTCAAAACACAAAATCAAGACCCAAAAGCGAGGAAGTTCTTCAAAACCAAACTTGAACATATGTATACATATTATGCATGTGTTGTCAAGAACTCAAACCTTTCAAAAACATGTACAAATGAAGTGTTTGGGTATAAAACCATGATGAGTTTTCATAATCTAATGAAGATAAGCTCTTGCATGTATGAAATTGGTGGAATTAAAGCTTAAAATTCATGAATTAAGCATGCGTGCATGGAATGATCCTCCTTTCTAATTTATTAGCTCAATTCTTGCATAACTTAGATTAATTCTCTAGAATTCATGTATTAAAGTCTTAATTACAAAGCTTAAGGGCAAGATTCTTACTTAGAGTCTTAAATGCACAAGTGTAGAAGCTTCAACTCCAAAATTCTTTGTAATTCTCCAACAATTCCTAACAATTCCCCCTTTTCCCAGCTTTTGATCTCAATTTTCTTCTATCTCTCTCTCTTTCTCTCTTCCATGTTTTGAGCTTAAAGAGTATGGAATGAAGGTGCAAAATGAACTAATGAAGTCAAAGTAGCCTTATACAGCTCAATTAAGGAGGCTTAATTAAACTTGACTTAGGTTAATCACATTGACATTAATTAGTCTAATTTAATTCGTTCCGAATTGAATTTCAATTCATCCTATCATAAGGTCCTAAAAATTCCAACTAACACATATTCCAAGTCAATTTCATGATCAGATGCCGATAAGGCCTTTAATTCGCAAAACACAAAATAATCTCAAATAGATATTCTTACGCAAAACAGATAGAATCTCATATAGCATATAACACATGCAATTAATGCAAAATTTCACCTTAATTACTTATTAGGCATTCTTAATAATGGTTTAAAGGTTAATCATAGGTCGAGGTTGTTACACAAACTCTCTGGGGCATATTCAAATATTGATTTCAACACCTTTGAATTCTAAACAAATTTGAAAACTCTCTGTTTCTTCGAAATTTTGGCCCAAATTGGTTCTTCTAGCTTTGATACAACTATTGAAAATGAAAGAGGGGTGTATACCGGTTGTGATGGTATAAAAAGAGAGGAATTAATTGAATAAACACTCATTTTATTCAGTCACAAACAAATTATATAAAACATAGCTATTTCTCTACTCTCTTAGAATTCTCCTTATATGGAGATGTTATGTTTCTTCCGAGAGGTTACATTTTCTCTCACTCTATCTAAAACAATCTATCAACCCATCTATTTATAGACTCCACAATCGTATGTAAATCGTGTGTGCTACAGTGTTTCTTCAAAGCTAAGCTTCGGCAATGGAGCTTCCTTGAAGCTTCCACTTTCTTCCAATAGCCTCTATTTTCTTCTTCATTTTGAACTTCTCTTCTTCAACTTGGAATCCTCTAGCAGCTTTTTCTCTTTTCTGGTATTCACCATCGTTAAACTCAAATTGAATTTGTATTTCCAACAAACTCTTCATGACGAACTTCGAGGTCTAACATAAAGCAATTAGAGAGAACAATACATCATGATGATGCCATGAATCCCCTCAGCACGCGTGCCTAACTGCTTGGTGGTTCACACATGCAAGTGTAAGGTTAAAGGAAGGAGACGTGTCTGCTCAACCATGCGCACCTTGGAGAGCAAGGCAATTTTGCCTATATAACGTACACTTCTAGTTTCAAAAAAAAAAGGTACACTTCTCCTCTAGAGAAAGGATGTGAATCACTAACTCTTCACCATTACTCTCCCTCTACATTCTTTCCTAAGTTCCTAACTTTAGCATCGGAGGGGTTTCCGACCACGTCCCGACCGAGCAGCTCTAACGTTGTCTTTGCCTTGCAGATCTACGGTTTTGGGAAGCTTGGTTCAGTTGCTGCAAAGCAACATTACATTTCAGTGCGAAGTCACCCCACACACACATATATATGAATACTCAAGATAATTCGAATTTTTTAAAAATATGGCACTTGAATCATTAAGTTCAGCCATTTTCTGTGATCCATTTTTTTTTTTTCCCAAATAAAATTTGTATTTATTGAAAAAAAGAGTTCAAAAAAATAAATGTGTTGATTTTGCAGATTTGTCTAACTTATATCTAATTAAACTCAATCAGCTTAAATATGTTTATTAAATCAATAAGTTCAAATTTGAATTGATTTAATGTACAACCCCGTTTTAACTTAACAATTTATCACTTTTAAGCAAAATCCTAATAGATAAATGAAGTTCAATTTCCATATTAGGTAAAAAGAATATGATGGCTAAAATATGTTTTAAAAAAATATATGATCAATAAAAAAATATGTTCAATAAAAAATATCATTAAAAAATATAGTCATTGAAAAAATATGATAGGTAATCGTACGTGGAAAAAATAACAATGAAAAAAAAGTAATTTAAAAAAAAATGATTAAAATAGAAGGTTGATACATACATTAAAAAATAACTAATTAAAATAAAAAAAATAACTTTTAACTAGGAAACACTATAGTACACATCCTGTGTACCATATACACTTTATAATTTTAGAAGAAAATTGTATAATTTCATAATTTTTGAATCATAACTAAAAAATATATTGTAACTAAACACAATATGAGACATAACTAACTGATGATAACTTAATCACCAACACAACATGAGGCACAACGCAACATGGGACTATTATATAATTTTTCCTAAATCTCATGAGTTTTAATTAAAATAATATTATAATTAAAAAAATTAATCATAATTAAAACAAAAACGACATAACTAAGAATGTAATATAGATACCCTTTCAAATAGTATGTATATATTAAAATTTTCCATCACTTAAATAGAAACTAAAATAAATCTGAGATGACTGCATATTTATGGGCAGGCTCACTTATAGCATCTCCAATAACGTTAGTTAAAAGGGAAATCCCTTTGAGTAATTATTTATTATTGACATATTGAACATAAATCTAACACTATTTATGGGTGTAGGTCCCACAATAATCCTAGCCATTATAACTTGTGATGATCAATAAATAGGACCCTCCTAACCAAGATAAATGAAGGTTCTTATTTTGTGCATTATTTTTTAAAGGGCAAAATAATAATTAAAAATTAAAAGTATCTTTCTTTTAATTTTTTAATAACTAAATTTATTTTAGTTTTTTAAAATTATTTTGTAGTTACAAATTTCAAGCAGGAGTTCTGTTAAATATTCTAACATAAATTTTCAATATAAAAGAAAAAAATACTCATAAACAAACTCAATAAACTGTATCAAACAAATCTAAATAATGAAGTAGAAAATTCAACATTAAAATAAGGTAACTAGTTTGGTTGTGCTTCAAGACCAAGACAAACTATTTCCCAAGCTAGTTGAATCTGATGTGTAATGTTTTCCAATGGACTTGAGTGAGCTTGAGATCTAAATTATATTCTATCAAGCAGCATGGACAGGTAGTATCCAAGAATTGGTTTACAAAGCAAACAATTTAGGGGAAATAACAGTGCATGCACCATTTTGTTGCAAGATTACAGGAAGGCATGTTCCAAAATTCCATAGCTTGAACATTTTATTGACTATTTACCTTCTTTTTATATATAATATTCAAATTATGTTTGCATCATAAATTTCAGAGGGGGGATGGGAATGAAGAAGAAAAGAATAAAATAAAATGACATAAGCTAAATTTATTTGTTTTCATCCTATTTGATAAATCAAATTTACAAGGTAGTTGCTACAGTATGCAATTCTCAAAAAGTGCATACCATATATATTTTACGATAACATACATAACATAACCAAAACGTTTATAACAAACACCACAACACGTTGTAACTGTTTTCACCATAGTGATTTGTAACAATTCTCAACACAAATGATATGTGACATTTAAAGCACACCGTTGATAACATAATCACAATGATTTTAGGGTTGCACACCATAAATTTGTCACGCACAACTTATACTACAAAGTGACATAACAATACAAATATTCATAACTTTCGCTACAAAAAATCACACCTTTTTACAATGTGACCCTTTTAGGAGTGCGCACCATAAATTTCTCCTAAATTCATACATTAGATGTCACCAGATCCTGGAATTCAGCTCTCTTTTTTTCTTCTTTTTTTCCCCAGAAAAGGAAGCCTTCCATTTCAGTTCTCACATGTTTTTCATTCTTAAACTTGGATTGAGCACTGATGACTGGTCCATAATTCAAACACCATTCTGGACATTGGATTAATTTCTGTTTGTCAATAACAAAAAATACTATGTGCCAATTACAATCACTCAAGGTATGAATACAAAGAATTTGCACCCAATCTGGGCAGCCCACGTATACTCAAAAGAATCAAACATTTTGGTCATCATCGTCCTCTTCAACATCATCATCCGAGTCTGCTAATTTGTCAAAGAATTCATCAAGGTACCAGGAACAACTTTCATTCCAATCACCTCTATTGGCACATGCTCGCCACTTCTGGTCAGCTATCATTTCAGGCGAAAGTCCCCACTCTTGCATCTCCTCTTCAGTGTGATGGATTGCCAGGCTATATTCTCCACCAAGTCCTAATTGCATCACTCGAAACTCACAGTTCCCAAAATTGTTTAGGTACTCGAATTGCTCTACTGTCCATTTGAACCACTTCATAAGGAAAACACGTGAAGCTAGACCATGGGATATAATTATAAGATTTAGTTCATCAGAGGGGTCATGGTGAAGCCTGTTCATGTCTATGTCCCTCCATAAAGATTCAAGAAAACCTGCATGTTTCAGTTGGGCTTTTAGTATATATTCATTTCCAATACTAGTGAATAGCCAAAAAAAAAATTATCTTTTCACCTGGCTCATTGCTTCTGCAACTGAATGGAGGAAATGCATGAATTATGATTATGTATTACTTCTATAATATAGATTTGGGGATAGAAACGTTACTCATTAGCAAAATTTTTAAAGGTGAATGCAAAATGCAAGGCATTTTACCCGTCGTGAGGCGAGAAGTAAGCCTTAAGGCATCAAGACATAAGCATTTCAAATTTTTTATTTTTAGATTTAGAAAATAATAAATATTTTAAGGAAAAAAAATTAAAAATTAAATATGAAGGTTTCAATACTTTTCTCCTCAATGCGTCAAACATTTCACTGCAGAAAAGGAAACTTGCCCTCATCAAAAATGAAATCAACAGTTTTAGTTTCAGTTATTGAGTTTCTCACTTGAGCCATAACTTTCATGTTTTTTCTTGATTGGTCACTGACTTGGTTTTTCCTACAGAATATAGTCGCAGAGGTTATTCTTTATTTATTTATCTTTAATGTCTAAACCATCCACTAACAAGAAACCAAGACAAGTTTTTTATATGCTTGTGCACAAAAAGCGTACAAGGTGCAACTGAGGTGCACCCCTTAGACTATGATGCACAAGCCTTTGGGAAGTACCACCTAAAAATCGAAACCTCAATGTGTTTTACCATAGCCAAGCCTCAAGGCAAGTCTCAGTGAAGCCTTTCAAAACTTCGGTCATTTGTTTCAGACATGAAATGTCCCTCAATAACAACAAAGAGAAGCAATGATTTTTTTTACATTTCCTGGACTAGAGTGCAAAGGATACGAGCCCTGAGAAAACTAAATCAAAAGAAAATGGAAACAACTGGAGTTGAAGCTACCAAATCTTCATGCAAACTAGGCCCAAAATTTCATGCAGAACCAAAATGCTGAATTGCAAACAACTTGGGAGAGTAAACGGATGAGCTGCAAGACTGACCACCACAAAGTGTATTATGGCCATGTGGAAGTCGTTGGACTCATGACACAGTGCAAAAGACTACAATGTCTGTTTAGCCCAAACATGCCAAAGATAGCACACCAAACACGTACCTCAGTGGGATAACGAAACAAGCTACACACGTGAATCTACCTAGTTTGCTTCTTCTACTAATAAAATGAAAATTTGCATTTGTTAAATGCAACTTCTACTAAGACGAGAAATGGAGGTCATAATACTGAGCCATTTCCCAAAGTAAAAAAGTTCTTAACTGCCAATGGAATGATATTGCAATGGATTTAATGAGTGCTTAATCCAAAAAAATGGTGTTTCTGATTCTTGTAACCTAGAAGTAGAGTTGATCTATGAGATCTAGGATGCCGAGCGAGAATTTTAAGCATGTGAAGGCTTAAAAGTCTTATTTGGATTTCAGATATTACATACAAATGTCCTGGCCAAATTAAATGTCATGTTGCTCCATGTGAGAAAGAGATTTCTAGAACTAGGGTTGATCTTTGAGATATAGGATGCTGATACATGAGCGAGAATTTTAAGCATCTGAAGGCTTTAAGTCTAATTTGGATTTCGGATATTAGTATACAAAGGTCCTGGCCAAAGTAAATGAAGTGTGGAATTCAGAAGGAATGCATGAGGAAAAGTCTGTCATTTCATGATCCATAGATTGGAAGCTACCCAACATCATTTTTCCAAATTTCGTTTTCATCAAACATGTAATTGGGATTAAAATTTAGTTTGAACTATAGTTGAGTGAGTTTCCATGTTCATGTGGATTCATATAATGCATGACTTCTTTTCACCAAGTGCCTATCATAAGCCTGTCATTGACTAAATAGAAATTCAAGGCCAGAAGCACATAAGCAACATAATCATTTATAGAGGGTCCAGATTTTTCAGGGTACATGGGGGCTGGGAAAGCAGCTAATGGGGTTATTGAGGAATTAGGATCACCAATCCACCGCAATTTATTACAGCAGCTAGAGCCTAGATAGCCTTTATGGCTACCAAGTAAGTAGCACGGACAAGCAACACAAAACAGATACGTTGACACAATAATTTTTTTAAAAATACAAGACACGACATGTGGTTGCACACACAAAGTATATGGTTTTATATATTTATTAAATATATCATTCGAACACAATAAAAAAAAATACAACATAACATTAATTCCTATAAATTGATGTTGTTTTTATTTTATAATCGTATCCTAAGCTATTTTATTCAAACTTATAATTCATAGGTGTTAAGCAATGGACATATATATTCTCAAAGTGTCAAAGAGTGTCCAGGTCTAGTTTTTTTTTTTAATTTTAAATGTAGGACGTGTTATGGACAAGTGTCGGACACATTTCGGGAAGTGTTTGACACGAACACGCCACCTTCTTAGAAGCGTTCATGCCTCTTAGGCTAACAATAACAACTTCAAATATTTGTTCAATAAGGACGTCCGAAGATGGTGATTAAAATTGGAGGGCAAGGATGATATTTCTTGAAAATTTGCCAAAATTGTTAAAGGAGATTAAATCCCTGCCAAGCCAACTTCTCAGTTAAGTTTAGGACGAAGCAAACTGAGTAGCTCACAATTTAGCAACACTGAGTGTCACCCCTCAATCAAGGAAAACAAATGAAAAAAGACCCAAATCTTAAGTGGGAATCTTATTGTAGGGGATATCATAGGGTTCACTTCCCCAGAACTGGTTGTCATTGTTCAGCTGTGTTTGTTTTCCTCCTATAAACAAGAATCATTAGTTTGGGGGTTTTCTTTCTTGCCATGCAACAAAGGGACTTGAGCCCTTACATTTAGGTTGGGAATTCAACTAAACACCACCTGACCAACACAACCAGTAGTTAGTCAGTATTTTCAACGGCCTTATAAAAAGTAGACCTCTAGAACCTTTAATTGATCACGCTCATTGCAATTTACAGCCTTGTTAGGACAATCCAAATGGCCAAGGGCATATAGGAGGAAAACAACAACTACATTGCGGTATAATTCACCAAGTAATCATATTTGTTTTTGGCTTTAAAAACTCTGATTCCCTCCATTACTCATCCATAAGTTGGTTGTATCATTTTGAGTTGTGAAACAATCTCCATAATGGTTCAATCTCCTTTCTATAATTAAGATATACAACTTGCTTCTTCTAGTAGCAATTTATAACTACTTACTGTGACTTCTAATGACAAAAACCAAAGAAATTTCACTTCTATGAATGAACAAGAACCAAAATAAGTAGGAGAAAAGTTTTCAAAAACAGCGAACTTGACTTCATATTTCTTGATAAAAACAATGAACTTCACCTAAACAAAACGACTTTACAAGCCTAAACAGAGCCACATTTTCATTTTCTCAAAACTAAAACAACAAAAAATGCAGCATATTTAAAAATAGAAACCAGAAAACAATTAAACAAAATATTTAAAATAAATAAAAAAATTAAAAATCACATTTCAGGGAACACAAAGGCCTTTTACTTGAGAAAATTTGAATTCTTTATCAATTTTATTTGACTTTAACCCCAAAGATTTCACTCAACTCTACCCTATCAAGTTTCAATCTTCTACTTTTGGGAAAGTACAGTAAACTATATTAACAACAATAATCAGCAAACAAACAAAAACAATTAAAACTTACCAACAATTAATGAAAAGAAAAAAGAATGAGAGAGAGAGAGAGAGATCTTACTGGAAACACGATCATAGACATCAGCAGCAGACTCTCCTTCAGGAAACCTATAAAAGAACCTGCCAAACCTCTCTCTAGTCTCTTTAATCATCTTCATTCTCTTCTCTTCCTGAAAATTCCCAAAATCCTGTTCTCTGATCCTGCATTCCTCTCTCACTCCGATTATTCTCTTCCTGGAAAATGAGCGGCCGATCTCGCGGAGGGTACTGCGGGTTCGCTCGTAAGGGGAGACGTAGAAGTACACTTTCCAGTTGTGGAGGCGCCCGTCTTCCGATATCACGCGCCGGATCTCGGCCCCAGCAGACTTCGCCTGGTCGATCCCTGCCTGGGTCACAGGGATCTTGTTGTCCGGTGTGGTTGTGTACGCAGACCCATCTCGGTTTCCATGGCTCTCTCCGTGACGAACCAGGATTATCCTCTTTGGTAGTGTCTTCTGGTGATGCCTCTGGTTCTGGTGATGGTGTTGCTGTATCATTCTCTCTCTCTCTCTCTCTCTCTCTATCTATCTAGGGCTATCTATCAAATACATAATATATATGTATATATATATATGTAGAGGTGGGAAATGGGGATTGTGGGGGTTTGCTTGTGGAGGAGGAGGAGATTGACAGGGAATGATGGAGTGGAACGCTTATCTGTTAGAAAAGCGTGAGTGCGGTGCGGTCGTCAAAATCTCTGTACTTTGAAAAAAATTGGGTGCGCGGAATTTGAAATGGAATCAAACGATTTTACATTTCAGAGAGTTTCCTTGTGGGGGAATATTTTGTGGGTCCGGATGTATGGTCTGGTATATTAAGACATCGTTTGGGAGCATATTTTTTTAATAATTTTTAAATTTTTTTGATTAAAATGTAATATAAAAAAATTAATATGTTTGGAATGATTTTTTAATTTTTTATAAAAAGATGTGCAAAAAGTAGAGAGAAAATGAAATCTTTGACTTTTTGGTATGAGTTATTGGCTTTTTGACTTTTTTAGTAACTTTTTGATTTTTTGACTAAAATGGGCACTTGCCAAACGAGGCCTAAGGCCTCGTTTGGGAACCCTCCTTTTTAGCCAAAAAATCAAAAAGTTACTAAATTAGTCAAAAAACTAACAATTCATACCAAAAAGTCAAAGATTCTTTTTCTCTCTACTTTTTGCACATCTTTTCGTAAAAAGCTAAAAAGTCATTCTAAACATACTAATTTTTTTTAGCTCATATTTTAGCCAAATTGCCAAAAAATTATTAAATTAGCCTGTTTCCAAACGGGGCCTAAGTAAAGGGGTTTTTTTAACCCCCAAGGTATGTGAGGCTTTTAATATCTCAATCTGAATTTTTTAAATTTTTTATTTTTTTTAAAAAAAACTCAGCATTTATTAGTTTAGTCAAAATCTCATGATCAACATTTATTAACTTTTTTCAATCCACATGTCTTTCCACATGCCTGCATTTATTGATTTGGTCAAAATTCTCTGATCAGCATTTAAAATTCCCTCATACAAATAATTATAGATACAATCTGTGTATAGTTACTGTAGTACCCTTTTCAACTTCTCTCATACACTATAGTTACTGATAAGATTGCTAAATTATTTTTATAAAAAATTTTAAAAAATATAATTTATATATTAAAAAAATCTAAAATAAATATAAATACTTATAATTTTCTCGTGCATAGCACGGGTGATAGGGTAGTATATATATAAGAAAAAATGACTTTTTTAAGAATATTAATAGTGGGAGTTTCAAACTCCTAAACTAATTTTGTTAATTTTTAAAGAAATAAAAAAAAATATTGGTTAGTTCTTTAAGTAAAAAAAAAAAAAAAAAAAGCTTTAATTATCTATGATTTTCAATTTTAAAATTCAAAATAATATGATAAATCACTCTCACTTTTTTCAAAAATAATATTGATCAAAACAATTCAAATAAAGAAACAATAAAGGCACTAATTATCTATGATTTTAAATTTCAAAATTCAAAATAATATGGTAAGCCACCTTCATCATTTCTGAAAATAGTATAAATCTTAAAATTTTAAAAATCCAATCAAATTAAAAATTTAATACAATTCTCTCTTTAGAATAGTCAATATTTGATCTTTTTTTAGCCCAACCAACTCCTTTCCAAATGTAATGATGCAAAAATTAGTCTATCTCTTAGTCCAAACTTATTTTAACGTTTGTTTGTTTGTATTTTTTTTATTTTTTTATTTTTGTAAATTCTATTTTCATGTAATTTTTTTTTTTTCCCTCTCTGTATGACTTTTTTTCAACTAAATTGATAACAAATATATATATATATATATATATATATCTATTTTAACTATCTTTGTTTTGGGAGTTAATTTGAAACTTTATTTTTATTTTTTTTTGTGGATATTTGTATATTTTTTATATTGTTGTTATTATTATTTATGATATATGTAAATTGATAATGCATTTATGAGTTTTTTAATAGAATATGGTGTCTTATATTGTTCTTTATGATTTGGCCATTTTTAAAATTTCTTAAATGAATTTTTCAATTTTTTTTATTTGTAAAAAATTAAAAACATTTAATTGACTTGCCCATCAATACATAAAATTTAAAATAATGAACACTATTCCATAATTTATGGATTTAAAAAAAAATTATCACCCATATATGAAATAAGAAAAACTAAAATCGCACATTTTTTTCAATTTTTATTTTTCACTCTTTAAAACTCTAACGGTACCTTTTTTATTTCTCCAACATTGTCTTTTTAAATTTGCAAAGATAAAAAAACTATATCGGAGTTGCATAGTGGTTAGTGGAAGTGGTGAGCATGGCAACAAAAAAGATGATGATGAGTTCGGTTAGAGTATTGTTTGGGTGAGTTTTGAAAAGGTGAATATTACCTAAAAGAATAGTAGATAGTTTGGGTAATAAATTGATTTAGAAAACTAATGTGTGTTTGAGATAAGTGTGAATTTTACTATATAAAAATTGAATATGGATCATATATTATCTTTTTATATATCATTTTGAGTACTTTTGTATAACTATAAAAAATTATGGTGATCACATGTTATTTATCATCTGATATATTATTACTGTATTATTGTAATGAGTTTTATTATTAATGTCTATTATTAATGTAGTGGTGAGATGTCATATGATAAATAAAAATATGTTTTGTTATTATTATTATTAATAATATATTTCTTTATTTATTTTTTACAATGTTCAAAAAATAATTTATGTTCATTGTTAGTTTTTGTAGATGAAAAGTCAAAAATAAACTATATATAATTCAAGTTATAACTAATTTGAGATTGAAAAGGAAAGTTCCAAAAGAAATTATAATTATATATAATTTTAAAATATTTTTAAAAAAATACACAAAAAAATTGGAACTATAAATTATAATTATCAAACAACCTAATTCTATTACAAAAAACAATTAAATGAAAAATTAATCAAATTTAAATTTATAATTATTAAACATTGTTAATAAGTCATCAATTTTTTATTCAAGTTCTAGCCTGATCTGGCCTTAAATAGTTTTTCAGATATAAATATATTTTAATATTGATACAATCAATATTAGACATATTTTAAGAGGGGTAAATTATATCGATAGTTCCCGCATTTTGTCTCTTGTGTAAATTTGATATTTGTAATTTTAATTAGCTTGATTTTAATCATTAATTTTAGATTTTGTATCAACTTGGTCCAATTGATAATGTCAGTTAAGGTTTTTAAAATAAAATAGCTATTGAGTTGGTTAACATTAACTTACTGAGTTGAAAAAATTATAATTTTACCAATAAAATTATAACAAATGCTACTCATGTGTGTATTTTCAATAATTTAAAAAAAAAAACACTAGCAATTATAACAATTGGACCAAACTGAGACAAAATTATAAATTCAGAATCAAAATCGAGCAAATTAAAATTGCAAGGACAAAAATAACACAAGAGTTAAAATATAAGGGCTACCAATGTAATTTATTCTTTTAAGAATAACTACATAATTTCTTAATTAATTTTAAAATTGTTAATAAATATATCAAACAAATATGTACAAAATTCCTATTTTTGTTATAATTTTTAAAAAAATATATTTACTAATTAAAAATTAAATAAATAGGTAGGTCTACTAACTCATGAATTGGACATGAACTGGACGATTCTCCAAGGACTAAGCTTAAATCAAGAATTGTTGGCCAAAAAATCGACTTGTAACTAAATTTTCTTAGCTACTTTTTAATGTTTAATCTAATATTAAAACCCCTCAAATTTACTCATATCAGTCACGAATTGATAAGTTATAATAAAATTTAAATTTATTAGGACTAAAAGTTGACTTACAATTTAGGTGGCCTATCTTAGATAATGTTTTCATCATAAAAAAAATAATATATATATATATATTATAACTATTCATTTAATTGTTTAAACATAAATATATAATTTTTTTAAACTAAGTTCAAAATTTTAATTATTATAAAAAAAAATACTTACAATAGCTATTTACTAATTTAATAAATGATAGGTCAAATGATTCATATAAGTTGGGAATAGATAAAGATAATTTTTAATGATTAGGTGAAGGACAACTTGACATAAATCTAATGTTAAGCCTAAATTAATATCACAAATGAATTCTAATCCATTTTTACGTAAATATTATAACATAAGATAAATTATAATTTTGATGCTAGACAAATTTTTAGACTTTACAAAACATGAAAAAATTAATATATTGACAACTGTAATTTACCACTATCATATGATAAATTAAATTTACGAAACTCATAAGACGAAATGTATTTATATTTTATCATAAATATAATTTTTGTAATTTATTTTTTAATTTTTACCAATTAAATTATGACATGTATTTGTTATTAACAACTTAAAGCACACAATTAATGACATAAGAATAAAAAAAAATTCTCTCATATGTAACTGTGATAAAAATTAATAAAATTTAATTGATTCTAAATTATTTTTACTAAATATTCTAGATAAATTTTTTAGAGTATTATTTAATTTTAAAAATTAATTTTTGATTATTTATTTATACTCGTGCATAACACAGGTAATAATTCTAGTTATGATTAATGAAAAATATGGGGTATTATAAATTTTATTTTTTGAGAAATAATTGAAATCATGTGAATAAGTTTTTGAGAAATATGTTAAAAAATTAAATTTAAGGAAGATATAAGATGTCAGGTTATATGGGTATTTTTTCTTGGTGAAAAGTCCACTTTTTATAAAATATTGCGGTGAAAAGTCTATTTGTTATTTTGGGGAACATTTTATTTTCAATTTTATTCTTTAATTTATTTGTTTAATTTTTTTGAACTTATCTATCAAATTTGTATATATCTGTTGGACTATCTATTTGTTAATTTTTTTTTAAACTTATTTCTTAAATTTTTTTAACCTATCTATTTATTTTTTTATCTGTTCAATTTTTAAACCTATCTGTTTAAATTTTATCTATTCAAATCTTTAGCTGTCCAAATTTTTTTATCTGGTTAAATTTTTATTTTTATCTCTTATTTGTTGAAAATATCTGTTCAATTTTTTTGGATCCATTGTCTATTGGAATCCTTTACTCCTTAGATATATCCTTTGGAAAAACAACAACAACAATAGGTAGAACAACAAAATAAAGAGAGATTCAAAGAGCAATGTATAAAATTATTAGATATGTTCAAACGGATCTATGTTGTGATTTGTTCAGAGCAAATTAATAAATTAGAGTGGTACATGACTTTTCCTCTTCATTGTCCTTAGCAATCGAAATCAAAACAAAAAAATAAAAATCATAATCTGCTTTCAGATCATCAAAATCAAAATCATAATCCAGAGTCAAATTGATCATCAGTGATAGTTATTGGAAAATCACTACTCAATCTGACCTTGGACTCCTTCGCGACTCATGATTTTTCTTCACAACTCTAGTTTGACTTCAATCTGAATCTCGTGGACTATTTTGACGTCAATATGAAGCCCTAACCAAGATCTAACTTCAATCTGTAGCACTAATCAAGATCTGGCTTCAATCTAAAGCTTTAGTCGAAGAGATCCAATCTTTGGAGCTATGGTCTGCTTTTTTACTCTTGTTGCTAGATCTTTGATTCGTGACTGTCACGACCCAAACCCGCCCCAAGGGTTTAGCATCGTAACCCGCCAGTAATCCGTGATTACCAAAGGCCTGCTTAACTGTAATAATAGTAATACAGAGTAAGGGGCTGGCGGAAGCCAAAACAGTAAATAAAAAGATGTCCAATGAGCTGTGAAAATCTGAATGCAAAAAGACTTTTATGAACAAGCCACATTCATAACCAAAATATATATACATAAACATCCAGGTTAGGGACCAAATCCCTTCACCAACTGTACAGTCAAGTCTTATCCAGTCAATACAAAACAGAGACAAAGGAGGGGGGGAATCTGGAACACTCCAAAACAGCCTTAGCTTAAACGAACTCGGAACCTCGAAGTGAGGCACAGTGGTTGGCTTGACAAAACGAGAGCTTAACTTGACGCTCCTAGCTTCGGTCTGGTGCCTGGACACCTACATATAAATATAAATAGTGAGCTAAAGCCCAGTGAATAACAACTGTGTAAAGGGGTTAAGAATGAATGTCCTTTCATTAATTAAAATAGTCGTTTGTATCAGTAAATCAGTTATTCAATCAGTGGCTCATATTTCATGCCATATCAGTCATTTAGAAATCATGACAGTCATATGTGGTACGTCCAATAGCAAAACAGTACAGTAGGTCTTAATGGACCGAACAGTCAGTTGATGGCCATCAAAACAGTAAACAGTAGTAGTTTCAATCATTGGAACTGACAGAGATCTCTGTAACTGTAACAGTAACAGTAACAGTAAGTTGCTATGGATGCCACGAGTACAGTTCACAAATAGAACAAACATTCATTCAGTAAACAGTGTTATTTCAGAAAGCAGTACAATCAATCGTTCAAAATAATTATAATTGAACGTATCTTTACAACATTATTACTCACAGAGTACTGGGCTATAGACAGGCTAGTCAGTGTCCTCGGGTGCCAACCCTACACAGTTGCAGAACGAACACACACACTGAGTTACATACTTGGGATTAATAACTTAGCCCCTTAACTTGACTTGGTGTGGTTCTATAACATTATCCTCATTAAGATGCCTTAAACTTGGCTTAGGAATGCCTAGGATGGAATGAGGATGCAAAAATGCACTTTAAAATATTTTTCAAAATTTGTTGAAAACAGGGGTCTCGTTCAAGCGTGGCTTTCTACGCTCAAGTGAGCTTACCAAAACAGAGGGGTCGCTTGAGCGTAGACTCCCTCGCTCGAGCGGTCTGTAAAAATGTAAAAAGTACTGGTTGTTGAAATTCTCCGCCCGATGCTCGCTCGAGCGTGAGGCACAGTCCTTCACTCGAGCGCAGGTCTCGTCGCTCGAGCGTGCTTCTACGTCTACAAAAACCTGAGAGCTTGCAATCTACGCTCGAGCCAGCATTCCGTCGCTCGAGCAAAATTCAAAAAACAAAGGTGCTTGCTCGAGTGTGGAATCCCTCGCTCGAGCGAGGAAGCCAAAATCTAGGTTTTCCAGATTTGCCTCCAAAGCTCAAACCAATAATTAACCTTGTCAAAACTCAACATTTTGGGCCAATTTTCTGGAAAACACCTGGAAACTCATACTACAACATGTTTTGAAGATCATTTTGTAAAATCAAGCCCAAAGGTAAGCCAATTGAACACAAATTTCAAAGAAACTTGAAGAACAATGCAAAAACATAACATACATGAGTTCTTATGAATTCCAATGCTCTAAAACATGATCAAAATGCAAGATTGAGCTCAAAATTATGGTGAATTCATGGACTACAACCAAAAGATGAACATGCATGTATGGATTTCATAAAAACAACCTCAAGATTCTATGATATGGGCTTGCATGCATGAAATCACTCTCAAAACAAACAATTTAAATTAATTCTTGACAAATCATCACTAATTTACCATGAACCATGCATGTGACAACTCAAATTCATAATTAAGAGGGTGAATTACTACCTTAGGTCTTGAATTCCAGTATATTGGCTCAATTTTGGCAAATCTCCTCAATTCCTCTTATTTTCCAAGCAATTCTTGATGAATCAGTTTTCTCCTACTCTCCCTCTTCTCTCGGTTTTGGTCTTGGAGGTGGATGAGATGATGTATCAAATGCAAGAATTAAGTCCCAAACAATGTTTTAGAAAATGGCCACTCAATGGCAAAAGTGTAATAACTCAAGCTAATGCAATTTAACATTATTTAATTTAATTTAATCGTTCCAAATCAAATTTTAGTTAAACCTACCATAAAATCACATAAATCCTAATTAGCATATAACACTAATCAATTTCTGATTCGGTCGCCGATAAGGCCTTCAATTTGCAATTCGAAATTAAAACATGAACAGGTCATTCTACGACAAACAGATAGAAATGCAATTAACGCAACACACTCATACAAACAAATTAGGATTTCATTCTAATCAATTACTTGTCATGCTCAATCACAATTTAACACTAATCAGAGGTGATGGTTGTTACAGTGACAATCTTCGTAGTTGTTGCGTTTCTTTCAACTATTAGATCATCTTATCTCTCTATGCCGATAAACAACAAGAACTGTCACGACCCAAACCCGTCCCTATAGGTTTAGTGTCGTAACCGGCCAGTAATCCTTGGATTACCAAAGGCCTCTTAACATGATAATATATAATTACGGGCTGCGGAAGCAAATATAGAAAATATACATAGTCCATCGAGCTGTGAAGACATACATGGGACAGATAATCTTAAACTTTTATAAACATACAAGTGATGTCAAAAGATACAGTATTTACACGTCACTTCATGTACATAAAAACAGAAAAACTTGTTCATGGAGCAAAAGGAACAAAGTGTTATACATTTATAATAACACAACCATTAGTCTTGACTTAATCCGGAACCTCGGCGGGAGCCACAAAGGTTGGCTGACAAAAACTGAGACGCCAGGTCCTCAACTTTGAGCCTGGTTACGTGCCTAATCACCTACATACATAATATAAATAGTGAACGGGAGCCTAGTGAATAATAATAGAGTAAAAAGGTTAAATGAATGATATCTCATAACTAAGCTTGTACATAGAATAGATTCATATTCGTATTCTTATTCAATTCATATATAGAATTTAGAATTTATGCTTGATCATATATAGTTCATCCGTTAGCACTAACAGATCACATATAGAGTATCAAAGATCATACTTGTCAGTTCCATAGAGGAACCTCCGACCGGGTACGGATAACTTGTCATTTCCATAAAGGAACCTTCGGACTAGGAACGAATAACTTGTTAGTTCCATATAGGAACCTCCAGCCAGGTGCAGATAACTTGTCAGTTCCATAAAGAACCTCCGGCCCGGGTCCAGCGAGCATGCTTGAATCACAGTATTAATGCCACAAATATTTGTCAGAGTTTGGACAATCATTCATAGTACAAAACATAGCATTTCATAAAATAGATCTTATTCCATATACAGAAAATAATTTAACTTGAATATAGTTTTACTAAGTTATTACTCACAAATAACAGATGGCTCCTAGTAAACGGACAAAGTAGGCAATTTAGATATCTCATGGCGTGTGATCTACACAGATACAGAATGAATGCGTACTGAATTACACACCCAGAATCATTAACTTAGTTATTTCTTGTTTTGGTGTGTTTCTACTCTTTTATCCTCATTATGGCTTCTTAAACTTGGCCTAGGAATGCCTAGGATAGAAAGAGGATGCAAAAATGCACTTGAAAACAATTAACAAAAATTGCTGAAAATAGGGTCCTCGCTCGAGCGTAACTTCCTACGCTAGAGCGGACATACAAAATGTGAATGGTCGCTCAAGCATAAGATCTGTCGCTCGAGCGGTCTGCAAACTTTTGTAAAAGTGCTGGTTGCTTAATTTTTTCGTTCGATTCTCATTCAACGCTCGCTTGAGCGTGAGAGACATCCCCTCGCTCGAGCGTAACTCTTGTCGCTCGAGCGGTCTACAAAACATAAGAACTTCTAGGAGCATGCATTTCGCGCTCGAGCGGACTTCTAGTCGGTCGAGCGGAAGTGCACGCACTCAGAATGGTCACTTTAGCATGGATTCTTTCGTTCGAGCGTAGGAGTAGAATTCTAGAATTTTCAGAATTGCTTTCAAGCTTTAAAACTCAATTTCAAAACCACAAATCTTATTATTTTGGGCCAAAACTCAAGAAAACATGTCTGAATTTGAAAAATATTAAGAATTAAGGATCATTTCATGAAATCAAGGCCCCTAAGCTTGACAATTGAGCAAACTCAAACTTGAATTATGAAAACATAATATAGATATGACATGCATGTAAATTTCTTGAACTAAGGCTTTTCAAAATATGATCAATTAAGGTTAAATGGTAAGAAATATGATAAATTCTCAAAACAAAATCAAGATAGACATATGCATGGGGGATTTGTTTAAAATTCAAACTCAAAATGCTATGATATATGCATGCATGTATGGAATGACTTAACTTTCTTCAATTCTAGCTCAATTCCCTTATGAATTCACCTAATTCACTTGTTTCCATGCATTAATCAACTACTTTACAAGGTCAAAGACTAGAATTCTTACCTAGAGTGTTAGATTCATAAGTGTAAAAGCTTCAATCTCCAAATTCACTCCTATTCTTCAACAATTCTTAGCAAATCTCTCTTTTCAAGCTCTTGATTTCAATTCCTTCCCCTCTCTCTCTCTCTCTCTCTCTCTCTCTCTTTCTCTCTCCTACGTTTGAGTTTAAAGATATAAGTGAATGAGAGTGTAAAGTATAAAAGAGGTGATGAAGGTGGCCTTATATAGGCTTACCTAGTGGCGGTTCATTAAAGCCAATCAAATAGGCATTAAATTAATCTAATTTAATCGTTCCAAATCAAATTTCAATTAAACCTACCATAAAATTTAAAAAATTCAAATTAACATAAATCAAGTCAATTTCTGAATCGGATGCCGATAAGGCCTTCAATTTGCAAACCGAAACGGGAACATAAACAGATCTTTCTACGTTAAACAGATATAAATACATATAAGGCAACATATGTTGCAACATTTCACTTTAATTATTTATTAGGCATAATTAAGCATGGATTAACGTTAATCATGGGTCGGGGTTGTTACAAGAACATTAGTAGTGGTGATTATGGTGGCGACGACGCTACAGGCTCCTAAAAGAAAGAGAGAGAGAGAAAAAGCCAAATCGGTGGTGTTGATCTATATAGATCTCTCGGATCGATTTACAACAGCAGCGAATCCACCACCACCACCACCTATATTCTGCCTCCTCCTCAACTTAGGGTCTTCGGAGCTGTGAGAGAGAGACAAACAGACGAGCAATAAGTCACTAACGTTAAAGGTGGCGGTGGAGAGATAGCAGAGATGACGGTGGCTAGGGTTTAGATCGGAGTAGAGAGCAAAAAAGAGAGAGAGTTTGGGAATAAACCGAAATAATGGTGATATATATATACCTAGGTATTTTGGTTATTTTGTCTAACCATGTCCTTATAGATAAAGTATTTTAGGAAGCTTCTATTTGCACACACTGATTCCTCTTTGTATACATTCTTCTCAATGCATACACTTAAAAAATTAATCCCAATTTATTTTGCTCACTCCACACACTTTTTATTTCATATCTACCCCCAAATGTAAATCACACACACACACACACACACCTAGACCTGTCTTTCACACACAAACCCCTCTGACCCCCAGACTCGTCTCTCACACACACACACCCATCTCTCACACTCTACCTTTCGTCCCCAAAAGCTGCATCCATCTATTGAAGACATCTCAGTGAAGCATTGAAGACATCTCACGTGAATCATCGAAGGAATTCTTCACATTTGGAGAACTTAGGTTAGTTTACTTATTTTAATCCTTATTCCTATTTTATTTGTAATGTAGGGTTTGTTTTTACCATCTTCGAAACGAACGCATAGCCCACCGTAATTGAGCACTCTGTTCCTCATTTAGAACTGGTTTTCCGAAAATAAACTACTTGTTCAAAAGTAGAATTCTGAAAATTATCATTTATTTCGATAGTACCATTTCGAATTTTTTTATTTGTTTTGATATTCAACTTCCGAAAATAATGTGTTTTTTCGGTTTTTAACTTCCGAACAGAATAGATATTTTTGATTTTCAACTTCTGAACGGTATTTTTTCCCCCATCTTTTGTATATTCTTTTTACAATTGTATACTCATTAAATATATTAATTTTTGCAAATAATATGGATTCTAAATGTCAACAATGTGTCCCACCTATTGCTTCAAATAAAAGACGTCATGAATTGGATGTTGACCATGAACGGGAACGAGAGCGTGGGCGAGGTCGGGGTCGGGGTCGGGGTCGTGGTCGTGGTCGTGGTCAAGGTCATGATCCAGTTCCGATAGAATATGATATCCCCAGTGCCAGCCAAAGTCGTAGCCGAAGCCGAAGACAAGTTGAAGGTGATGATATGCCTGACATTGCCGTGGAGGATGCTTCTTTACCCGATTCTCATACTGTCCAGGAAGAGGACCTTACTCATGCTTTTCTAGCCGGACCGACTGATCCATCAATACTACGGAGTATCAATAGTCATGTCGCTGCAGCTGTTTGGCAGGAAGAGGTAAGCATTCCTGAATAGAAGTTAAATTCATTTGTATATGATTTTTTATGGTGTTATATGGTAGTTTCTAATGAGATATTAATTTGTTTTATAGGAACGAGGGCCCCTAAAGTGTCATAATCACTCTTCGAAGATCCTTGCATGGACATGGTGGTCAGTAGACAACAACACCAAATTCAAAGCCATTATTGAGTGGTCTGGGCTATCACAGTTAGCTCGTTGCACTTATCGGTTTGTCAACAAGCTTTTAATCTCCAATTTTGTTGAGAGATGGCAACCTGAGACGAACACATTTCATATGATAGTTGGTGAGATGACCTTGACTTTTGATGATGTTGGCACTATTTTTAGCCTTTCCATTGTAGGCAGATTAGTCAGCGTACCAGATGTGACGAATCTTCATGGAGTTACACTACTGGTTTCTGGCTTGGGGATTACTGAGCGTGTAGCACATGACAAGGTTTCTACTGCTGGTGGGAATTCAGTCAGGCTTGAGTGATTACGAAGTCAGTTTGCTGGTATCATAGATTCAAACCTAAAGGAGGCCATAGAGTGCGCTGTTAGAGCTTATTTGTTGTTTCTGTTGGGATGTATGCTCTTCAGTGACAAGAGTGGTACCAGGGTTCTTGTTGTTTACCGTGGCTTATTGATGGATTTGGAATCCATTCATACTTACGCCTAGGGTGCTGCTACATTAGCATTTTTATACAGATAGTTGAGGTATGCTAGCTGGTCCGGTGTTAAGCAAATTGATGGTTAGATGACTCTTCTAGAAGCGTGGATTTATGAGCACTTCCGAGCATTCCGACCTTACCAAAACATGGGCTATAATGAAAACATGCCACACATGTACCATTAGATATCTAGGAGAGAAGCGGGTTCCTCCACTGATTATTTGAAATCTTTTCGAGCAGAGCTTGACAGTTTGGTAGCTACTGATGTATGTTTACTCGTCTTGAGATAATTTTAACACTTTCCATTTATCTTACCCTTTATATGCTTTAATTCAAAAACACTTTATGTTTGCAGGTTATTTGGGATCCATACCAGAGTTGTAAATACTTTAATACAGAAATAGACACATTACCCCATAGCTCTCTGAACTAAGAAGGCTTGAATTGATGTTGCACAACAGTTAGACTTTTCTCAAACGAAGCCTTGATATCAGTGTGTTGCAACTCAAGTAGACTATGTATTTTCACAAATGATGCCTCAAATGAGACTTGACATGAACCCAATTGTCTTTTAAGTTTTGCATGTGTCACGACCCGCTCCTCTTACCCAAGGGTTAAGCATCGTGATGGCCAGTAACTGAAATTACCTCCGCCAAATTCTTAAACAAATAACTAAATACGAGCGAAAAAATATTTAAGTGAGGGTACCGAAATAATCATAGGAGCTTCTATTTTTATTACAGAATTTATGGACCAAAAAGGCCGATATTTACATATAAAAATACCATAAAAGTGTTGTGTGTGTCTATTCCGTCGTCCCGCGTCTAAGACTCTTCTAATTGCATTGTTTCATGAAAATTGGTAAACAGCTATAAGCACATGGCAGAGTGAAAAATATTATACTAAGAGTATGAGGGCATAAAATTCACTATGGATAATTATTGGCTAAACAGAGTTTGATATTAAAATACAGAATATATAATACGAAATTCATTTGAAATATGATACAAAAATCATATAAACAGAATAATCATAACCACGGTACAGAACGGAATAGAACAGATGTATGGACTCAAGAGATGGCTCGTACGAACTCTAGAGGTGGCTCGCACGATAGTGTAGCACTTAGCTCCGTACAGCACTTTGCTCTACACCAGAAATCATAACCACGATACAGAACAAAACATATGTATGGGCTCAAAAGGTGGCTCGTACGAACTCTAGAGGTGGCTCCTACAATAGTGTAGCACTTAGCTCCGTACAACACTTTGCTCCACACCAGAAATCAGAGTGTCAGTGGATCCATGATAGACAGAGGGTCATAACGTGACTAATCAGAGGGCCAATGGTTATTTAAGTCCCCCAAGGCATGGGACTTCCGTGGTGGCACTTATAAAATAATTACTTGAAACACATTTTAATAAACAATTATATCCATGGATTTTCCTTATTATATAAAATAAGGTTCATAAATTAAAAATGTTAATATAATTTATAAAATACAATTTATATAAAATAAATTATGGTAACTCAAAACATACGTAAAACATATAATGGTAACTCAAGGTATAATATAACTCACCTTAACTTCAATTCCAACTTTTACCTTTCGCTCACTGCAACCCACTAAATACTCCAAGCTAAACTAAAAGTTTTATATATAAATCAAACAATTAGGTAGAGAAAGAAAGAGAGAGAGACTAAGAGTGTTGGGGAAAATGGTGATGATTACCATCTATATATATAGGCGAGAGAAGGCATGCGACACAAGTGAATTGGGGGGCACGAATCGTAATTGTATCGAAATTGTTATATTTCATTGTATTTTGGTCTAGGAAAAATATAGAGAAAAATATAATAAAAATATCATAATACTCAGAAAATAATATTGAATAATAATATAAAATTTTAAAATATTTTTTTTGAAATTATTTATAATTAAATAATACTATTATAAAATTTAAGGGACAACTTAAATTTTCGAGTTGTTACAGCACGTGCACTCTCAGCCCTGTTCAATTCAATGTAAGTCAAATAAAAATCAAGTACATGGCACTTATTAATAACTTATTGAACAAAAGTAATCTTACCGGTTGGTTGTAACATTGCCACAACGCATACACGTGTCTGTCCATGCCGCCACAAATTTCTTCTTGTAAGGAACCAACCAAGTATTCATAACGTAGTTGACTGCATTGGGATAACTATTGAATTCCTTAAGTAATGATTGAAGATGCTCATTGTATTGAATTTCAGAAGATGAATACACTAAAGAGTTCCACTCATGGTTGAACTTCTCTCATTTCTGCTTTGTCTCAAACATTTTCTTGCATTTGGTCAATACATTCTTACTGATATGCCAACGACATAATAAATGTCTGCCACTCGGGAATATCTTATGTATGGCATTCATCAAAGCTAGCTCTCTGTTAGTGACAATAATTACCGGCAAAACAAAATCATCCATAACATCACGTAATGTAGCTAACACCTACGCATAGTTATCGACCTTTTCAGATTGTAAGCATGCGAAAGCTACCAAGAAAGTCATTTCAGTTGATGTCACTCTTACAATTTCAAGAAGAGGAAGACGATATCTGTTGGTTTTATATGTGCAATCCATAATCAATATACATGGGAAAGATCGAAATAAGTCCAAACTGGTACGATGTGTCCAAAACAAGTCTGTCACAGTCATCGTGGACTCTTCACATTGATGGCGCTCAATGTAATTATACTTGGCCAATTCATCCAATAAGTATTGTATCTGTGATTTTCTAGCTCTCTCCACCACCCTATTTCGATGGCGTACGTTGTAAATGGTTTTAAGTGTGCTTACATTGAGGGCATCTCATTGTTTCAAGGTTACTAGGATCTCTTTTGGCCTAACCATGCTCTTTGACATATCCATTAATAATGATTTCTCATATTTTGACAGCCTTCCCGCATATGAATGTCCTTCAAAGTGTTCCGTATGTGGATGGTTATACAATCCGCATACTACGGTCAATGTCCATTCATCATTTGTAGTCAACTTATGAGCCATCATATCAAAAGGACAACCACACTTCTTCATACTGGTTATTTTTGATGTATTGTTGCCATCATGTTTTAACTTCTTTGTTGCTCTATATTGGCCACTCCTCTCACAAGCAAGATACATTCTGGGTCTTTTTTTCCCTCAAACATAGTCTGATGTTTTGATTACAATGACCAAACCATTTCTCTTTCTAACCTCACGTACCCAGTTGAGCAATTCATCCGTACTTTTGAATACCTACAAAGTCAAATAAATATTATCAAACATTTACATTTGTTGAGCAATTCAAAACACAATCATTATAATTTCGTAGAGTGAACCTGTTCAGTTGTGAATTGAGTAGTGTAATCCAATACACTATCAAAGCAAACCTGACTTTCTTGAGTTGAGACATATTCCTGCAAGTTTTGTATAACATTACAAATTTGAAATGGCATTATAAAGACAAGTTTGCAATTTGAAACTACAAATTTAGTATGAAATTTACAAGGGAGTTTTTTTGATAAATCCATTTTCTAAGAGCTTTATTCCATCCAACCCATATTCTTTTTGACTATTCCATTAGGTCCAATTTGAGATAAGAAGACCAAAATACCCTTTTCATCTACTTATGTTCCATTTAGTTAACATTATTTTCTTATATTTCAATAAGTCCTATGGGTGACATAATTACCAAAATACCCCTAATGTGAATGTTCACACCGTCAATGTGAATGTTCATATCGTCAATGTGTAGAGGCCCGGCCCATGTCGATCCTCGTGGATGCCCGGAAAAATTCGAGTCGGGCCGGGTCGGCCCACAGGCAAAAAAAATAGGCCCGGCCCGGCTCGTTGATAATGTGAATATTCACATAGACAAGTTAACATTCACATTGATAGGAGTGTAAAATTGGCCCGCGGCCCGAAGCCAGCCCGCCGCCCGAGGCGGGCCCGGGCCGGCCCGTTCGTAATGTGAATATTCACATTGACATATTAATATTAACATTGATAAAAGTGTAAAATTAGCCCGTGACCCGTGGGCAGCCCGAACCCCGGGCCCAGGCCGGGCCGGCCGGGGCCCGGCTCGTTGACAATGTGAATATTCACATTGACATGTTAACATTCACATTGATAGAAGTGTAAAATTAGCCCACGGCCTGTGGCCGGCCCGAAACCCGCCCGCGGCTCGTGGGCTGCCCTGGGCGAGCCCGGCCCGACCCGTTGATAATGTGAATATTCACATTGACATATTAATATTCACATTGATAAGAGCATAAAATTAGCCCGCGCCCCGTGGCTGCCCGAAACTAGCCCACGGCCCGTGGGCGGCCCGGGGCGGGCCCGGCCCGGCCTGTTGACAATGTGAATATTCACATTGACATGTTAACATTCACATTGATAAGAGTGTAAAATTGACTCGCGTCCCATGGGCGGCCCAAAGCCCGTGAGCGGCCTGGGGCGAGCCCGGCCCGGCCCGTTGACAATGTGAATATTCACATTGACATATTAACATTCACATTGATAGGAGTGTAAAATTGGCCCGTGGCCCGTGGGCAGCCCGAAGCTCGACCGCTGTCTAGGGTGGTCCCGGCCCAGCCCGTTGACAATGTGAATATTCACATTGACATATTAACATTAACATTGATAACAGTGTAAAATTGGCCCGTTACCCGTGGGCAACCCGAAGCCCGGCCCCGGGCCGGGGCGGGCCCGGTCCGTTGACAATATAAATATTCACATTGACATGTTAACATTCACATTGATAAGAGTATAACATTAACCCGTGCCCCGTGGCAGCCTGAAACCCGCCCACGGCCCGTGGGCGGCCCGAGGCGGGTCCGGCCCGGCCTGTTGACAATGTGAATATTCATATTGACATGTTAACATTCACATTGATAAGAGTGTAAAATTGACTCGCGTCCCATGGGCGGCCCGGGGCGACTGGGGTTTGGGTCCAGGCCTACCCTGGGCCGCGGGCGAGCTTCGGGCAGCGGACAAATTTTACACTCCTATCAATGTTAATGTTAACATGTCAATGTGAATATTTACATTGTCACGGGTCGGGCCAAGCCCGCCTCGGGTTGCGGTCTGGCTTCGGGCCGCCCACGGGCTGCAGGCCAATTTTACACTCCTATCAATGTGAATGTTAACATGTCAATGTGAATATTCACATTACCAACGGGCCGGGCCCGCCCCGTCCTGAGGTCGGGCTTCGGGCTGCCCACGGGTCACGGGCCAATTTTACACTCTTATCAATGTGAATGTTAACATGTCAATGTGAATATTCACATTGTCAACAGGTCGGGCCGGGCCCGCCCACAGGCCGTGGGCGGGTTTCGGGCAGCTACGGGGCGCGGGCTAATTTTACACTCCTATCAATGTGAATGTTAACATGTCAATGTGAATATTCACATTGTCACTGGTCGGGCCAAGCCCGCCTCGGGCTTCGGTTGGACTGCGGGCCAATTTTACACTCTTATCAATGTGAATGTTAACATATTAATATGAATATTCACATTATCAACGGGTCGGGCCGGGCCAGGCCCGCCCCGGGCCGCGGGTGGGCTTTTGGCCACTCATGGGCCGCAGGCCAATTTTATACTCTTATCAATGTAAATGTTAACATGTCAATGTTAATATTCACATTGTCAACGGGCCGGACCGGGCCCGCCCCCGGCCGCCCATGGGCTGCGGGCGGGTTTCGCACCGCCATGGGACGAGGGCCAATTTTACACTCCTATTAATGTGAATGTTAACATATCAATGTGAATATTCACATTGTCAACGGGCCAGGCCGGGTCGGGCCCGCCCTGGGCTGCTGGCCAATTTTATACTCTTATCAATGTGAATGTTAACATGTCAATGTGAATATTCACATTGTCAACAGGCCGGGTCGGGCCTGTCCCGGGCCGCCCACAGGCCGTGGACGGGTTTCGGGCAGCCACGAGGCGCGGGCTAATTTTGCACTCCTATCAATGTGAATGTTAACATATCAATGTGAATATCAACATTGTCAACAGGCTGGGCCGGGCCCTCCCTGGGCCGCGGGTGGGCTTTTGGCCGCCTATGGGCCGCGGGCCAATTTTATACTCTTATCAATGTGAATGTTAACATGTCAATGTGAATATTCACATTGTCAATGGGCCGGACCGGGCCCACCCCGGGCAGCCTATAGGTCGCGAGCGGGTTTCGAGCCGCCACGGGACGCGGGCCAATTTTACACTCATATTAATGTGAATGTTAACATGTCAATGTGAATATTCACATTGTCAACGGGCCGGGCCCGCCCCGGCTCGCGGCCGGGTTTCGGGCCGTCCACGGGCCAATTTTACATTCCTACCAATGTGAATTTTAAAATATGAATGTTCACATCATTAAATTGCTAATCAGTCAAAAAATATTTATAAGGGTATCAAAATTGAATATAAGGGCATAAGTGTCCAAGAAAATAGTGTAAATCAAGAAAATAGACTTTATGGAATAAAACTATACATACATGGGACTAAATAGGTTAAAAAATTCCTTCATGGACTTCTTAGGTTAAAACACTTCTAAATTGGACTTATCAATAAAAATCCCAATTTACAAATATGGAATATGAAATGAAAAAAAAAAAATTTACTTCATTCAGAAGTATAATGTCGAAAAAAATGCTACTGTTCGAATGTAGTTGTCTGAATTATTTTTAACGGTTCGGAAGTTGAATGTTGAAAACTTTTACTCATATCGAAAGACAACTTTCGAAATGAACTAATTATTTCGGTAGTAGACTATCGAATAAATTGATATATTTCAACCCTAATTTTTTCGAAAAATGTTGGAAAAAAAAAGAAGAGACTTTTACATAGCAAAACTCACATTTCCTTGGCTATCTTTCTCACAAATATTTATCTGCTTCTGAAAATCTGAATGTTCATAAGGGAAATCTTCCATAACAATGATGAATGAGGATGATGTTTAGTGTGTAAACTAATGAAAAGCTAAGAATCAAGAATGAGGGTGTTTAGTGTGTAAACTAATGAATGGAAACTAACAATGAAATGTTTGAAAGGATGATGATGGAATGTGGAGGTTTAGCAAATTGGGTATGGAAGCTCAACGTGAGTTTGAGATGTGGATGTGGAGGTTCAACGTGAGTCTGAGATGTGAATGTGCATTGAGAACTTGTGTTTATTTGAATTGTGTGTGGATGTCCATAATAATAATTTCACTTAGGGATAAAATTGTAATAAAAATAAGTGTCATTTAGTATGTGTATAGAGTGGAATGGGTGTGTGCAAATAAAAGCTCCTAGTATTTTAGCTTGTGAATTTTTTATCAAACAAAATTTAAATTTATAAACCAAGTGCCCTAATTTTTGTTTTCATTTAAATTCTACTAAAGTCATGTAACTAATAGATATGTGTATATACATGAATAAAAAATTGAGTGAATTATTACATTTAGCATAAAAGACAATTATATACTTTTATATTAGATTTTTTTTGAAGGACATAACAACTAAAATTTATAATTTATAATTTATAATTACATAATGAAATTCATTTAAAATTTATTAAAATTGAAAATAAATTAGTGAATGAAATAAATTTTTTTTTATAGAGAGTGTAGCATTGATCTCTTTTCCCAAGCCATCTCAAATAAAGTCCTCTAACTCGCATTAAGCTCCACGTTTAAATTATTTCACTCATTTTGTTAATCACTTGTAATTCCCGTTTCTAGATTCATTTCTTAGCCACATTTTTTTTAGTTTCCTTCCCTAACTACCCTTATAATTTCCAACCCTACAGTCAACCTTTAATTGGACTTTGTTAGAACCCATACCGACTATATTCTATGATCTATATTCTCGTTAACTAAAATAATCTCTTGTAAATAATATTATCTATTGGTTTATCTTGAAAGAAGATCTATGTAATTTATAAAATATCTTGTAATTTAAAATTAAGTTAACTATTAAAAATATTTAGGGAAAATCTCAAACCAACTGGAAGATGAATAAAAAAAATATTATTTTCACGGGGTGTAAATATGTCTTATATTTGATGCAAGCCATTTATTGTGTTTAATGTAAATTATTTTTGTGTAAGACTTACATCAAAATTATCCGAATGTATATTGATTTTTTTAAATTTTTTTTTTTTGCCCCATTGATATGCAATTATCTTAAAATATAAACCCAAGGTCAAATATAACTTTGGGCATTGCTAGGGAGCTCAAATATTTGGCTCAAATTGTGGCTCAAATTTCCCTATTAGGTAAAAAAAAAAAAAAAACAAAGTTACTAAAACTGGCAATTTGAGCCAATTTGAGCCACAGTTTTTGAGCTACCAACCATTTTCCTATAACTTTAGTTGGTCACAAACGGAATAGTACAACATTTGTGCCAACTTGTCTTGGCCCAATTCAATCTAATGCCATTTTCTTTCTCCAATCCAACAATATAAGTCAATACATTTTACTTTGAAGTTTGAAAATTAATTAATTTAAATATTCTCACTATAATTTTTGAAGAGAGAGAGAGAGAGAAATCAATCTATACATAAGTAAAAATATAAGGGGAAATATATATATATATATATATACAAAAAGGTGAATAGTAAGAAAATAATAGCAATTTCATGAAGTACAACACTCATTTGCACAAATTTGGTGCATAAATTATTTATACTTTCATGAATTTGAAATTGTTTTTTTTTTTACTTTTTCGATATTTTCCCAAAATATAAATCTATAAATATTGTCTAAACATTGTGGGAGCCGAATATATGGCAAAATCAGAAGGTGCGTACCATTGGAAGACTGATATTATTCGGTTGTATCCTACGAGAGTGGAAAGCCGAATATAATATATGTGCCGAATAAGTGTAGACCCTTAGAGCCGAATAATAGAAAGGACAATGATTAAAAAAGTAGGCCCTGGCCCCGAGGACCAAAAGGAACAGGTATAAATACAGGAACAATGGATTGAGAAAGGTATGTAAGAATCACTTCACTTAACTTAGTAAACAAGCTATCTTGAGTGACTAAACTGACTTGTCTGTCGGAGTGCTAATTCCGGCACCCCCGACCGGAGTGTTTGTATCTTTTCAGGTGACTAGCTGAGGATCACTAGCGTCTCCCAGGATCTGAAGAGTATTTCCAAACCATTTCTCCACAATTGGCGCCGTCTGTGGGAATACTCAAATACATCCATGGCAGGCGTGACTGAAGATCCTCCGATAGCCCCTGACGGGACCGCACAGAGAGATGACCTCACTCCAGCAAATATGCTCGGAAAGGAAACCATCGCTGCAAGACACGCCTTGAACTTTGACTCACCAACGACTTCAGCGCAAGAGACAATGCAAGCGATCATGAAACAAGCAAAATAGAATGAACAAAGGCTGGAGAACATGATCGCTGAAAATGAACGTCTTCGTCAAGATTTGGCCTTGGAAGTAGCAAAATCCAGAGAAGCCATGCGCCAAGATCCCGAACGACCTCCGAGGGCAGGTGGACAACGACCTCGAGCCCGACCAAAGGATACCGATAGCGACTCCAACTCATTACCCACGGAGCTCAACAAGAAGAAACGATCCGAAACTTCCAGCTCCTCCGAAAAGAGTCCACATACAAGGAACAAGCGCAGAAGAAACAATTCAGACGAAGAGGACCAGCACAATCCTTTTGTCCGACGGATTGCAAGGGCGGCCCTGCCCAAGAAGTTCAAAGCCCCGTCATTCACTCTTTACAACGGAAAATCAGACCCCACTGATCATATCCGTCACTACAAGCAGGCCATGACATTGCACGCAGACAACGAAGCCCTCATGTGCCGAATATTCCCCAGCAGCCTAGGGCCATTAGCTGTCAGGTGGTATTACAAGCTGGAGCCGGCTTCGATCAAAAGCTTCCATCAATTACAGAAATCCTTCAGGGCCAGGTTCATCACCAACGAGGTACAGCCGAAACAGGCCGACTCTCTCTGGGCTATGCAGATCTAGTCAGGAGAAACGCTCAGAGCGTATTCGGCGCGCTATTGGGAGTGCTTCAACCTCGTCGACGACGCTTGCAACGACTCCATGGCCATCACCGCCTTCAAAATGGGACTACATCCTGACAGTGCTCTTCGCAGTTCATTGACCAGAAGACCCCCCAAAACAGTCTGGGCGTTGATGAAGAAAGTTGAAGAGTATTGCAAAGTGGAAGATGATGTCTTGAGAATAAAAGCCGGACAAATGTCTAACAAAACGGCCCCCCCTGAAATTGCTCAACCAATAAGTTTCGTGCCACCTCCGAGCCCTGAGCCACGGCAACGCGCTAAATGAGATAAAAGGCAGGACTCTCGCTGATCAAGCGATCAATGCTCCCACCGAACGAATGAACAACTGCAAGTCGACAGCAGGCGCTCGAGGCGTGCCGACAAGAAGTACACAGAGTTGTCAGAACCAATCGCTGCAATAATGACCAAAGTTCAACACCTTCCATTCTTCAAATGGTCGTCAAAGATGGTGGGGCCACCCGACACGTGAAGAAGGGATAGGCGGTGCGAGTATCACAAAGATCACGGCCACGAAACTGAGAGTTGCTACGCATTAAAGGATCACCTGGAAGAACTGGTGCAAGACGGCCGACTGCAACAGTATGTGAGAAAGGGGAAGCCAACCAAGGCACTAGCCTTGAGGCAGGACTCACCTCCACTTGGCGTGATCCATATAATCTACAGCTTGCCTGCATCCCCAACCGTGCACACAATTCAATCGCATCCAATCCCCCAAAAGCAACGTATTCCGACCGAATGGCCCAGAGAAGCTCTGACAATTACTTTCAATGACTCCGATCTTAGCGGCACAACAGCTTCCCACATCGATCCGTTGGTCATCAAATTACGCGTAAATAGGTTCACCATTGAACGCATTCTCATAGACCCAGGGAGTACTGCAGAGGTTATGTATTACCAAACTTTCATCAAACTCGGCCTCAACGAGTCAGATTTGTCTCCGGCGCCTCACCCATTGTTCGGCTTTAATACGAATCCTGAGTACCCGTTAGGGAAGATCATACTACCTGTTCGAGCGGGCTCCAGAACGGTCGAAGTAGAATTCCTGGCCGTAAAGCTCCCTTCGCCGTATAATGTCATCATGGGGCGAACCTGGTTACATATTATGAAGGCCGTTCCAAGCACTTATCATCAGCTTGTGCGCTTCCCGACAGCCCATGGCATTGAAGAAATCTGTGGCTCCCCGCAATCGGCACAAGCAGAGATTTTATGAAAACCCTATCACTGACCCGACCTGTGGGCTTTGATACTTGTATATATATCACTTCTGCAATGCAAACCATTTTCCTTCGTCACTCAATTCATTTCTCAAACCCCATTGTAGCGCTCGTCATGTCGACGATTCAAAGCCCCCTTTTGGTGCATGTCACCTTAGAGCCGATTAAGTCTCCGGATTCGAAGCGCCCTTCGTGGATATCACGATTGGCCACATTAAGTCTCCGGATATGGAGCCCCATTTGGTTCATATCACCGTAAGGTCGATTAAGTCTCCGGATTCGGAGCCCCCTTTGGTGCATGACACCTTAGGGCCGAATAAGCCTCCAGATTTGGAGCGCCCTTCGTGGATATCACGATCGGCCACATTAAGTCTCCGGATTCGGAGCCCCCTTTGGTGCTTGACACCTTAGGGCCGATTAAGTCTCCTAATTCGGAGCCCCCTTTGGCGCATGTCACCTTAGGGCCGATTAAGTCTCTGGATTCGGAGCGCCCTTCGTGGATATCACGATTGGCCACATTAAGTCTCCGAATACGGAGCCCCCTTTGGTGCATGACACCTTAGGGCCGATTAAGTCTCCGGATTCGGAGCCCCCTTTGGTGCATGACACCTTAGGGCCGAATAAGCCTCTAGATTCGGAGCGCCCTTCGTGGATATCACAATCGGCCACATTAAGTCTCCGGATTCGGACCCCGCTTTGGTGGATGTCACCTTAGAGCCGATTAAGTCTCCGGATTCGAAGCCCCCTTTGGTGCATGACACCTTAGGCCCGATTAAGACTCCGGATTCGGAGCGCCCTTCGTGGATATCACGATGGCCCACATTAAGTCTCCGGATTCGGAGCCCCCTTTGGTGCTTGACACCTTAGGGCCGATTAAGTCTCTGGATTCGGAGCCCCCTTTGGTGCATGTCACCTTAGGGCCGATTAAGTCTCCGGATTCGGAGCGCCCTTCGTGGATATCACGATTGGCCACATTAAGTCTCCGGATACGGAGCCCCCTTTGGTGCATGACACCTTAGGGCCGATTAAGTCTCCAGATTTGGAGCCCCCTTTGGTGCATGACACCTTAGGGCCGATTAAGTCTCCGGATTCGGAGCCCCCTTTGGTGCATGTCACCTTAGGGCCGATTAAGTCTCCGGATTCGGAGCGCCCTTCGTGGATATCACGATTGGCCATATTAAGTCTCCAGATACGGAGCCCCCTTTGGTGCATGACATCTTAGGGCCGATTAAGTCTCCGGATTCGAAGCCCCGAGCCCCCTTTGGTGCATGACATCTTAGGGCCGATTAAGTCTCCGGATTCGGAGCCCTCTTTGGTGCATGACACCTTAGGGCCGATTAAGTCTCCGGATTCGAAACCCCCTTTGGTGCTTGACACCTTAGGGCCGATTAAGTCTCCGGATTCGGAGCGCCCTTCGTGGATATCACGATTGGCCACATTAAGTCTTCGGATACGGAGCCCCTTTTGGTGCATGACACCTTAGGGCCGATTAAGTCTCCGGATTCGGAGCCCCCTTTGGTGCATGTCACCTGAGAGCCGATTAAGTCTCTGGATACGGAGCCCCCTTTGGTACATGACACCTTAGGGCCGATTAAGACTCCGAATTCGGAGCACCCTTCGTGGATATCACGATTGGCCACATAAGTCTCCGGATACGGAGCCCCCTTTAGTGCATGACACCTTAGGGCCGATTAAGTCTCCGGATTCGGAGCCTCCTTTGGTGCATGTCACCTTAGGGCCGATTAATCCTCCGGATTCGGAGCCCCCTTTTGGTGCATGACACCTTAGGGCCGATTAAGACTCTGGATTCGGAGCGCCCTTCATGGATATCACGATTGGCCACATAAGTCTCCGCATTCGGAGCCCCCTTTGGTGCATGTCACCTTAGGGCCGATTAAGACTCTAGATTTGGAGTACCCTTCGGCACGAACAAAACAAAACTCGCCAACATCCAAAATAAGGTACTTAACTAAGCATATAAAAATTCAGAATAAGACGCAAATGTTTGAAATAAAACTTTTTATTCGATCAAACAGTTGTTACATAAACGCAACCCGCATTTGAGCATTATAATTTTTATTTGATCAAACAGTTATTACATAAACGCAACCCGCATTTGAGCATTACAATACCCATTTTCAACCTCAAAAGCTAAAAAGGGGAAAAGACACATTGGTAAAGCGGCAGCGCCGAATCAACTCCCGTCACCCGGAAGTCCTCCACGGTTTCCAATGCCTTGAGCCAACTGTGCCCAAGCCCATGATTTGTGCATTGCCAAACTTCCCCTGATACCATTGACAATGTCAAGGCAAAGATCCAGGACAATGAAGGATAAACCCAACGATCGTTGCCTTTCCTTTCGGGGTAATCTGCTTCGACGACTTGAAGACTCATGCCAACTTTTGGACGACCTACCTCCCATACGGATGGGTCCTCTGCCACGCTCCATTGCAACACCAAGCTCGGCTGAACTCCGAGCCTCCCTAGCTAACATCCCAACTTATCTCACCTCAAATAATAAGTGATTGTTTATCTGCGCGAAGCGCCCACTCCTTTTATTTTCAATACTGGCAGCGATCTCGAGGCCCCAATCCCGAGGCGATTGCATTAACGCTAAACTCCATGAAACAAACGTCGGTTGACATTCGTCACCGCCTAGTTATCCAAACGCCTTCTTGAAGCACATGCACTGGCCAAAAATCCAGGCCCCGAGCCGAGTCAAATTTGCCGCAGCCACTCTACTCACTGATTTTCGGCTTCCTCGAGTTATAATGGCCTCATTCAGGAATAAACGGCTATCACGTATGGGTCGACCCTGCCTATAAACCGGCGTATCGCTGGACACTTAACAGATACTCGGACCGATCAACGTTTATACTTCATTCAAACATATATACAATAAAACGAAACACATACATGCCGAATACGAACTGCAACAAAATATTTATAATAGAACGTTTTTTATTCAATAAAACAAACAATAAATTACATAGTTTTGAACGTAATCTGCGTTTCAACCTTACAATAAGTATACTTATACGGCGTAACCCTCATCCTCACTCTTATTGACTTTAAAAGCAGAAAACGGAAAGTGTTTACTGTGGTAGAGTGGCGATGCCGAATCAATGCCCGACGCTCGAAGCGCTTCCGCGGCTTGAGATGCCTTGATCTAACCGTGCCTAAATCTACGATTTTCATATCAGCAAACTTCTTCGGCAAGTTTTTCCTTGGTCTTTTCGATTCCAACTTTTCGGCCTTCATGAAAACCTTTCTCATAAGCCCTCCCCTTCGCGGTCTCCATTGCGAACATACTCGCCGTCTCACGATCGGCAGGCGCGGTACTGATGAGCCGACTGGTAACCTTTTATTCCACGATTGGGTTTCCCTGCCCGGCGGGTTGTGCCTGAGCCGCCTTGGTCTTCCTTAACTCGCGCTCAGCTGCCTCCGCGCGAGCCTCCAAACTTCGAATACGTTCCTCCTTCTTCTCCATTTCTCGGCGGGCAGTGCGCAACCGCATGCCGATTTCATAGGCAGTGTAAAGCCCCTTCACCGCCCCGTGAATGCCTTCACGAAATACTTCGTAGTCCTGTCGACCTACCATCGATTGCTGAACTTCAGGAGGAAAAATTTGTCGAGCAAACTCGACCGCTACATTTGGGTCTCGAACGATCGAGTCCGCCTCTGTCATGGGTCTATTCCCCACAAATACCGCAAAGCTTAATGGGCACGGATTCGCGTTAGATCCCCTCTTGACTCGAGGTTGAGAAGATCTGCCCTGCGACTGCTTGTCCCGCCTTGGCGACCTGCTTCGACGTCGAGGAGACTGACGCCTCTCTCGATCTCTGGAACTTCTACTCCCTGTGCGCGAAGGGTCACCACCTCGATTCATGTCTCCACCCAGCTCAATTAGCGTCCTCGTTTCCCCTCTGCTATTAAAGAAGAGTTTGTTCGACATTCACACGATACCTTCAAAAGCTGGAGTCAGTTGCTTACTGTGCTCATAAAAGTTATACCTTTAATCATTTATCCTTTACAGAGGCAGCACCCTCGAGGCAATCTCATTAATTGTGAAAACCTCAATCGCCCGGCGCCGACTGGATCATGCACAGCCTGAGGCAAAGGCAGATAGATTAATCAATCTATTCGGCTCAAGCACCCCAGCCGGCCCATGAATCGACTTCAAAACTCCCATGTTCGTCTCATCCGACGCCCGAATGATCATGCACCGCCTGGGGCAAGGGCAGATTCATCTATCAATATATTCGGCTTAAGCGCCCCAGTCGGCCCATGAATCGACTTCAAAACTCCTAAGTTCGTCTCATCCGGCGCCCGAATGATCATGCACCACCTAAGGCAAGGGCAGATAGATTAATCAATCTATTCGGCTCAAGCGCCCCAGCCGGCCCATGAATCGACTTTAAAACTCCCAAGTTTGTTTCATCCGCCGCCCGAATGATCATGCACTGCCTGGGCCAAGAGTAGATAGATTTATCCATATATTCGGCTTAAGTGCCCCAGCCGGCCCATGAATCGACTTCAAAACTCCCAAGTTCGTCTTATTCGACGCCCGAATGATCATGCACCGCCTGGGGCAAGAGCAGATAGATTAATCAATCTATTCGGCTCAAGCGCCCCAGCCGGCCCATGAATCGACTTCAAAACTCCCAAGTTCGTCTCATTCGGCGCCCGAATGATCATGCACCACTTGGGGCAAGGGCAGATTCATCTATCAATATATTCGGCTTAAGCGCCCCAGCCGGTCCATGAATCAACTTCAAAACTCCCAAGTTCGTCTCATCCGGCGCCCAAATGATCATGCACTGCCTGAGGCAAGGGCAGATAGATTAATCAATTTATTCGGCTCAAGCGCCCCAGGCGGCCCATGAATCGACTTCAAAAATTCTAAGTTCGTCTCATCCGACGCCCGAATGATCATGCACCGCCTGGGGCAAGGGCAGATAGATTTATCCATATATTCGGCTTAAGTGCCCCAGCCGGCCCATGAATCGACTTCAAAACTCCCAAGTTTGTCTCATCCGGCGCCCGAATGATCATGCACCGCCTGGGACAAAGGCAGATTCAGCTATCAATATATTCGGCTTAAGTGCCCCAGCCGGCCCATGAATCAACTTCAAAAATCCTAAGTTCATCTCATCCGGCGCCCGAATGATCATGCACCGCCTAAGGCAAAGGCAGATAGATTAATCAATCTATTCGGCTCAAGCGCCCAAACCGGCCCATGAATTGACTTCAAAACTCCCAAGTTCGTCTCATCCGGCGCCCGAATGATCATGCACCGCCTGGGGCAAGGGCAGATTCATCTATCAATATATTCGGCTTAAGCGCCCCAGCCGGCCCATGAATCGACTTCAAAACTCCCAAGTTCGTCTCATCCGGCGCCCGAATGATCATGCACCGCCTGAGGCAAGGGCAGATAGATTAATCAATCTATTCGGCTCAAGCGCCCCAGTCGGCCCATGAATCGACTTCAAAAATCCTAAGTTCGTCTCATCCGGCGCCCGAATGATCATGCACCGCCCGGGGCAAGGGCAGATTAATCAATCTATTCGGATTACGTGCCCCAGCCGACCCATGAATCGTTTCAGCATAATACCCACGAACTATTCGGCATACGAATGATAAGTCAATATTGCCAAGATATTCAATCTAAAGTAGTAAAAGGCAAAAATTCTTCACCAACATAACATCACAAACTGCGCTTAACAAGTAGTAGTGAAACGATAGTAGTGAAACGACAAGATAATTTTCATTAATAAATTGAACGCAGACAGTAACCAATTTATACATGAAAACTACTCGGAACCAACTAAAGCCCTTAAAACAAAAACATACATTAAAAAGGGAAAGCATTTCATAAAATTCGAATGACTCTCAGATCAATCCTCGGGGTCAGACTCAAGTGGCTCAACGTCCACCTACTCATAAGGAATTGGCAAGGCCAATGTAACCCCAGCGGCATCAAGGGCCTTGAGCCACCCATGTTTGAACCCCCGATTCTTAAACTTGGGAACTTCATCTACGTATTCCGCGAAGACGGCGCCTTTTCCTGCTTCGTATGCTGCAGAAGCCTCAGATTCTGCCTTTTCCTTGGCCGCCTTCAACTCCGCTAACTCAGTCTCCATCTTGTTAAGCGCCTCCTCGGCTAGCCTAAGCGATTATTTGCTCGCGTTCGCCCTATCTTCGGCATCAGCACGGAGATGATCGACAGTCCGAGCCCTTTCTACTTCGGCTTCGGCTCGCGCAGTCTCCATCGCGGCTCTCATCATCTCAAACTCGGCCCTGCTCTTTTGATCGCCCACTTCTGACTGCAAACGGTCAATCCTCTCAAGAGCATCGTGTAGGCGGCGGCCCAAGTTGGTGATCCTGCCGACCGTCTGCAAAACGAGTTGGATCGTTAGATGCCATAGGCAACCAAAATCAAACAAGTCAAAGTTCACCTACCAAAAGGGCCGACTGCGCAGATAGGGCTACGGCCATCAAATCCGGCACGGCATGAAAGGATGCCTTATCAGCTGGTAGGGAGACTGAAGCCGCCAAGCTCAAGGCTACCGCTGGGTCGGTAATGATGGATGCGTCAGAGGGAATCGGCGTGTCTCTGATCTTTGGCTGAACAATGAAAGGAACAACCACGTCCGATTCTTCTAAGCGAGGCCTTTTGTCAGCAAGACTATCTTCTGAACTGGCCTCTCCCTTGGCGCTACGCTTCTTGCCCCACTCTTCCAGAATCAACCGTTGTTCAATGACCGATTGTTCAACCTCTTTCGCCGTTTCTGCCGCAACAATCTGAGCCGGCTCTTCAATAACGGGTTCGAAAGACTCAATCAAGGCAGGTCCAGAACGGGCGGCCTCGGCTTTTTTTAGGGCGGCCATGCGCTCGGCATTCTTCTTTCGAGCCATCTGCGTGAGGTTTTTCCCAGCCATACCTTCGAAAAAATCGCCGGGTAGGTCTCTCAGACTTCCAAAAATATCTCCAGAAGAAAACTCCGCCCGACCCGAAGTGGACGGTGAGGTAGGCTGACTACGTCTGGCTGCTTCAAACGCCGAGTTTAGGGCCTCGTCAACCTCTTCGGCCTCCTCAGCAAACTCCTGGCTGTTCGGCGACTACCTCTACCACTGGCTCGACGTCTTGCCCCAAATCAGAGGCTTCGAGACCCAACTTGCCTAAGGCTCTTGAAGCTAGGGAAGATAAGAGCCTCAAGTTGTTGATCGCCGGATGGAATCGAAATGTTGTCAGCAACCGAAAAAGTAGTATAAGTAGGCTCGTATCGAAGAAGTATGTGGGCCGCTCTCCCTTGCTTCTGTAAGTTTGGATGGCCGAAGTATCCGAGTGCAGTCGCAATCTGCGCAAGGACTGTGTCGTCAGTAGAAACCAGAATCTTCTTCAAATTACTGCCTGCAAAGACAAAGGGTTAGACACGGAGTTCAATAAACGCAAGGAGACATACGGCAACCTGGTTCACCCTTCCGTCTGGAAATAGGGTCTAGGCGACCCTCGCCATCGCCAAATTCCCAGTTCCCTCGGACATTGACCATTACGTCATCCACACGCTTACCAGAACTGGCAAGCATGGTTACCAAATGACGGTCAGTATCCTTGGCCTTAAGAAAGTACCGCCCAAGCCGACCGGAAGATTTGGCTAAAGCATAGTAGTGCCGAATGGCTGGAATTCCAAGATCGATCCTAAGGCGCCGGTTCAACTCTACGATCCCCATTACGATTCGAAAAAAGTTCACGTTGGGCTGAGAAGGAATCAGACCCCAATAGCGGAGGACGGCCCTAAGGAATGGATAGGGAAAACGGACCCCGCCCTCTGCAATGGATAGAAGAGGAAAGACGATTGAATTTCGATCCTCTCTCTCCATATCCAGAGTGTTGTCCGTCACTAGAGATAGATGAACATCGTCGGGATGGAAAAGTGTCGCCGGAATCCAGAGACACGACCCTCAGAAAGGAGGTCTTTCAAGTGTTTAGCCATTTTCACGGGGAATAAAGGGTTCGCCAAAATTAAAATAACAAACAGAAAGTAGGATTGCAAGAAAAGAGAAGAAGACTTACGAGGAGCAAGGGGACGAGGGTAGACGGAGAAGAGTTGCAGAAAATACGAGTCAGAGAAGGGATATCTGCTGGCGGTCCAAGAGTCTCGAATACTCGATGAACTATGCATTCGAAGGACTGAAATTTCAAATCACAATAAATGCGAGACGCACGAATGAGGCAGGAAAGTGTAATGATGACTGAAAAGGCGTGCGCATTCTGACATCTATATTGGGGTACGCGAAGCCGGATGACCTATTTTAACTTTTCCAATTGAAGACCAAACACGCCGATTAACTACCGTCAATGGGGAGTTCGTGGGGCAATTGTGGGAGCCGAATATATGGCAAAATCAGAAGGTGCGTACCATTGGAAGACTGATATTAATCGCTGTATCCTACGAGAGTGGAAAGCCGAATATAATATATGTACCGAATAAGTGTAGACCCTTAGAGCCGAATAAGAAAGGACAATGATTAAAAAGTAGGCCCTGCCCCGAGGACCAAAGGAACAGGTATAAATACAGAAACAATGGATTGAGAAAGGTATGTAAGATTCACTTCACTTAACTTAGTAAACAAGCTATCTTGAGTGGCTGAACTGACTTGTCCGTCGGAGTGCTAATTTCGGCACCCCCGACCGGAGTGTTTGTATCTTTTCAGGTGACTAGCTGAGGATCACTAGCGTCTCCCAGGATCTGAAGAGTATTTCCAAACCATTTCTCCACAAACATATAGAGAAATATTTTTGACATAAATAAGTTTGTTAACCAATTGCTTATCCTAGGGATAAAAATAGATAAAAAATTTAATTTGACTTTAATATTTTTGAATTGAATTACTTGGGCTCTTTTGGGAAGAATGAAAAAATCAGATTTTTGGCGTTTGGAAAAAAACGCAGCTTGCTTTTTTTTGGTCATTTGGGAAGTGGTCAAGGTTGGTTTCAAAATTACGAAAATACCCTCAAAATTGGTTTGAGTAAAATATAATTTTTTTAGTTTGGGTGAGGGTATTTTAGTCATTTTGGTGTGATGTGACACTATAAATAAATATTAATTTAATCAAAAAAGTAACTTTTTACCAACTTCCCAAATCACTCTAAAAAATCTTGGTTAAAAGCAAAAAAGCTAATTTTTATCATCTTCTCAAAATACCACTTAGACTGGTTGAACTGTTTAATTTACTGTTACCATTAGAAAATTATATGTATTAATAAGCTACATACATATCTACTTTTTGCATATCGTGATGTTGGTATGATAGTGTCCTTTGTAGTCCATTACTTGATGAATATGTGGAGTAGTGTATATAAACATCTACTTTTGCGCAAAAAAGAAAAAAGAAGGTAATTCTATGGTATATATACAACTTATGCCATTTATTTTATTTCATTTTTTATTAATGAAAGTCAATTATTAATTGTTAGATTTTTTTTTTTTTGATCAGTTTATTAATTGTTAGATTAATATATATAAAATTAATCTTTCTACTTTTGCAAAATACCAAGTGTTTGTCTCATAACTCAATTTCTCCTAAAGGAGAGTTGAATCCATAATCTCCTCCTTGGAGCTAAACCCACAGGAGAATCATAGTGGCCTGACCAACTACATTAGGCCTAATTAGTTTAAGTTAAGTTATGTTATTTGTGAGTTTAATTGTAACAAATGACACAACTCGATATTATAGGAGTCATAACTATAAAAAAAATTGTAATTATAACTAAACATCATATAAAGTATAATAAAGAACTCCTGAATTCTAACCAATGTCATATCAAATATCACAATAAATCATAATATTATAATATTATAATTAGGGATGGATGTGGTACACACTCCAAAATTTTCCATAATATATTGGGAAATTCTATACTTCACACCTCTTTAGGGATGTGTATTATATACATACGTTTCATAATGATTTTTGTATCTTTAATTATAATATACTGTATTGTTAATTATAATATATTAAAATATTAGTTATTAATTATAATATTATTTTGATTATAATTTTAAAAAATATTTAATTATATTTCATATAATATTTAATTATAACTCAATTTTTTTTAGTTATCACTTTTATAATATTATAAGTTATGCAATTTAATTATCAGCAATATTAAGTGACCTAAAAAAATATAATTTAAATATCTCAAAACACTCAAAATAATATCATTTTAACACCTTCAAACTACTCAAACTAATAAATTCGGATCACCAAATATTATACGAGACCACTACAAATGCACGCCCCCACCGGGCCCACATTTAAATTTCAGCAGGATTGAACTGAACTGGTACTCCTCCTATTCAGGAGAATAGCGCAACGAATACGATAAAAACAGAGAGTTTCGCTTAAAATGCGAGGAACACAAATCTGAAATAGGATCAGAAATTCTTTCCTCTCGTCTTTCATTTCAATCCAAAATACAAGCCCTAATCTCAATCTCTTCACCATTATTTCTTTCAAAAAACGTAACCCAAAAGCGGAGCACCCCCCATTTTATTAGAAATTCTTGGAATGGAAAACGAAGAATTGTTTGTTTTCGCTAAATGGGTTTTGTTCTTTTCATCGTAATTCATAAATCCCATTAACAGATTTCCACATTGATCGCCATTGCTGGGGAATAGAGAAAAGGAATGGTTGTATTTAAAAACAGAGCATCCTTGGGAATGTTCAGTTCCAATTCAGCCTTTCTAGGTCTGAGCTGGTGGTTGAAATTGTAATAATGAGCTTTTCTTATTTGATATGAAGAGAATGGGAATGAAAAGACTTTAGTTTTTAAAAAGAGAGCTTAATGGGAAGGTATCTATGTGAGATTGTATTGCCTCTGCTGCTTTTGTCAGGTATATACACTAATTTAGTTTTACAAAAATATGTTTCTTAGTTTTTACTTATTCTATTGTGTGATTTTAGTGTCAAGTGTCTGTCTTTGCTTGGAGAAATTGGCAACAATTGAATTGATATGTGTTGAGCGAAGTGGTTGTATTGTAGTGTATGTATACCAAAAGAAGTTAGTGATGGCATGTTTGGATGAACTTCTTTGAAAATAGATTTTGGCTGCCTTTTTGTGAGAAAAAATTGAAATTATGCCTTGTATTTTTTTATTTTTTATTTGTTGTACGACTATTTAACCCGCAATCTAGGTAATGTTCTCACTTGCATTTGTATTGGTGATCATGTGTGTATGTTCCTCTCATACCAAATTGTGTTCAAGTGACTAGTAAATTACACATATTTTCAGTATTCATGTGATAAACCTCGGATGAAGCTGACAAGAAAGGAACCAAGAGAAGTGAAGAACGAGAGAGAAATTTCTATTAAGTGAAAAAGAATATCTTTTCAGAACTGATTACAGATTTTACATACGCATTCAACACAACATGTTGATGATGGAAGGTGGAGGTTCCATTTGACCACCTTTATGACTTCACACTACAACCGTGGGTCTACACCCACTATCACAAGCAATCGTGGACCCGCTCCTCATGGGTTTATCTTCTCTCTTCCAAAAAGAGTTTTTGGGATTTGACAATTGTGGCATATCATCTATATTCATCACTCATTTGTCCGTCTTCTCATCAACCCACCTTATTTATAAGCTCACAAACCAACTCGTGTTCCTAGAGTCTTCTTCTTCTTCTTCTTCTTCTTCTTGTTTTATCATCTATTCTTAATTTTTAACTACTTTTCATAAGTTATTGTTCATATCTTTCCAATTGTGAAGCGAAGTCTTACATTGCCTGGGTACGAAAGTAATATGCAGTATGTAAGCGTGAGGGCACCCACACTTCTATTCTTAATTTTTAAATACTTTTCATAAGTTATTGTTCATATCTTTCCAATTGTGAAGCGAAGTCTTACATTGCCTGGGTACGAAAGTAAAAGTAATATGCAGTATGTAAGCGTGAGGACACCCACACCTCAACAATTAGCATTTGGGGTTGAGTTTCACCCAAGATTGCGTAACATGGTCTTAGAGCTAGAGTACCAGTGATTGGGTAGGGTATGTGTAAGAAATGAATGTATTGATATTATTGATTGTATTCAATATATTGAATTATGAAGACCATCTACACTCCTTATATAGGAGAGAACAATAAACATGAGCCACTATCTGTGCCAAGAGCCTCTATTGCCACTAAGAGCCACTGTCCTATTATATACATCCACTACATCCACTATCTAGAACACTAACAATACATTAATCATACATTAATATTAACAGCCCCCCGCAAACTCAAGGAGGGTAGGGACTAACCAACTTGAGTTTGGAGAGAGTAACAAAATAGGAAAATAATCTGACAAATAAAATAAAAGTGGATAGGAGACACTGTATGGTCGTGTCAGACCGTTGTAGAAGACCGTATGGTTATGGCAGACCGATGTAGAAGACAGTTTATGGGGTCATGTCGGACCGTTGTAGAATACAGTTTACGGGGTCATGTCGGACCGATGTAGAATACAGTTTACGGAGTCTTGTTGGACCTATGTAGGAGACAGTTTACGGGGTCATGTTGGACCGTTGTAGAAGACTATATGGCTGGCTGTGTCGAACCGTTGTAGCAGAGAACCGAAATCAATGTCGGAACAGTTTACCGAGTCTTGTCGGACTCATATAAGAGCTAACCGGAATCAATGTCGGGACAGTTTACAGAGTCTTGTCGGACCCATATAGAAGCTAACCGGAATCAAAGTCGGGACAGTTTACAGAGTTTGTCGGACCCATATAGAAGCTAACCGGAATCAAAGTCGGGACAGTTTACAGAGTCTTGTCGGACCCTCAAAAGGCGTGCCCAATCTTATCAAAAGGCGTGCCATCAAAAGGCGTGCCATCAAAAGATGTGCCCGACAGCCATCAAAAGGCGCGCCGATTTGTCGTCTAGCGCCGAGAGGCGCGTGAGGCGCGGGTCTGCCTTGCCTATTTAAACCAAGGCGAGGCTGCCACTGATGCAGAACAAACCAGCTGAAAAAACTTCTGAAAAAAGACTCTTCGTTCTCTGAGAGCTGTTATCTCTGAAACACTCTCCAACCAACTCTGAATATGGCCTCTTCTTCCCGTTCAGCTACCCAGAACATAGCCTCTTCGTCCCGTGGTCTCACTCTTTTCCTGACCTCAACGAGTCCACAAGAGAGATGGCCGGGGCAGGTGCCCTTGAACCGCAACCAAGCGCCCCTGGTTTTGCGCCTTTGAACTTTCCGATGCTGTCTGTGGAGCAGCAAAGAATGGCTGCACAATCGGATATTGAGGCGAATTATTACACACTGAAGTCATGTGTTGAGACCATGACTGCGGTCTCAAACCTGTCGCACCGGCTTCAGAGTAGGACAAATGAGGTGCAGCAGTTAAACGCCCAACTGGCTCTGCTCCAGGGCATGTATAAGGATGCCCGAGCAGAGATATGTGGGCTGAAGGCAGAAAATAAGAAACTGAAGCGGAAGGCCACCGTGATGCTCAGATTTGGAGGTCCACCATATGTGATAGTGGAGGAGCAACGGAAGTGAACGTGCTCGGCGGCGTGGGAAACACGGAGGCAGCACCGACAAGGGACGCCCAAGACAAAGGCAAAAAGAAGAGAACAGCTGAAGAGCGAAAAAATAAGGCCGGTTTTTGTGGTGGTTATGAGTTGTGGTTGTTTTGTTTTTGTGAGGTTTTTTTTTTTTTTTTTTTTTTTTTTTTTTTGGTGTAAAAGTGTAATCGGGGTTGAACCCCAACATGAATAAAACAAGGTTTGGTGTGCAAATCTGTATATTTTTTTTTTTTTTTTTTAATGGAAAAAGAAAGATAAAATAAAATAAAGAAAGTGGAGATTTGGGGAAGTGGTGAGTGGGGTGCAAAAGATGAAGATTGGGTTAAAAATAAAAATGGGTATTGAGTGTGTGCAAAGATGGTGAAGGATGAGTGGAAAAGTAGACATAGTGGTGGGTGTCCTTGAGTAGAGAGAGAGAAAGAGAGAGTGAGAGAGAGAAGACTGTTGTTTTGTGTTACATTTTCAAACTGCCGAAAGGGAGAGAGAGAGAGAGAGATTAAAACTACTTGAGGGGAAAAGGATTCAAAGGTTTCTGGTCCTGCTAGTGGTGTAAAGATTGAAGATGAAGTCTTCTCTAGAAGGTTTCAAAGCCAAGACCAACTTTCCGCCGTCGTCCACTATGTCTCTCGACCTCAACTTGTCGTCCGATCACCACCGGCAGTAGGCTTGGGTCTGGAATCTAATGTCAAATGCACCACCGTCACCGACTGCGAAGCAAAGCTCTTCATCAAGGAGTGTAGATCTGGACTCATTGTGTACAGATCTGAGTCTGTTCACCTCTGATGAGTCAAATCTGAGCACATTAACCTCTGGCAAGTCAGATCTTTGTGTGTGTGGGTGTTGTAGAGACAGGAGCAGCAGGCATGTCAGGATCTGAATTAGCAAAAAAATGGAGCAGCCTGGCTCAAGGGAATTCTTTATGATCCTTTTTCAAAATAAATTAGAAATGCAAGGTGCTCAAACTTCTCCATTGCTAAAACCAGAGATTCTTCGCTTTCTTCCACAGCATCTGCTAAAAGAGACAGGATGTTGGCCAGGTGCTTCTGTAAATAGGATAGCTGATGAGCCTCCTCATCAGCTTGTGATGGCATAAAGCGACGGCTATTGCTACGCACAAGCTGCAATGGCGAAAGAGCCGATAAATAGCCATCGAAAGCCGAAGTTGAGGGCCACACATCTTTGATGATGGTTTTGGAGGAGGTTTATATTGCTGTTTTACTGGAACAGTGGAGCTGTCAACCTCACCGATGAAGTAATTGATCAACATCTCTCTTCATCTAAGTCACACTGGTATGGACTTCTCTCTATCCCATATTGAGACAGAATGATAATCTGATGCAACTTGTATATGGGAAATCTGCAACAATGGCTACTACTGTTGATGATGCTCAAGCTAACAGTGGAGGATGAAGAATTCTTTAAGCCAAAAAAGAGGGCAATAAGAAATCAAGTGGAGGTGTGGATGGTGACATTGTGGTCGCTTTGTCACTGGAGACTGGTCAAAGGCTGCTCACCGCAGTCATGCATCAGAGAGGTCTTGCTGGAGTTGATGGAGGTTTCAATTGGTTGAGGTCCGGCGGGCGGTCAAGGCAAAGTTGCCGCCCGCCGGAAGGCGAAGAACACCAAGAGCTTAACTTGGCTCTGATACCATGTAAGAAATGAATGTATTGATATTATTGATTGTATTCAATATATTGAATTATGAAGACCATCTACACTCCTTATATAGGAGAGAACAATAAACATGAGCCACTATCTGTGCCAAGAGCCACTATTGCCACTAAGAGCCACTGTCCTATTATATACATCCACTACATCCACTATCTAGAACACTAACAATACATTAATCATACATCCACTACGAACACTAACAATACATTAATATTAACTGTATGTGACCTTGGTCTGCACGTGGCAAGTGCTTCTGAGTGAGCACACTGCCTGTGAGGGAGTGTTTGAAGTGAAGTCCCACATCACCAAGGCATAAGAGTAATGTCCATTATATAAGTGTGACGGTACCCTTACCTCAACAGTTAGCTTTTGGGGTTAAGTTATACCCAAGATTGTGTAACACTAACACCCTTATATCATCACCAAAACTTCATCCTACAAGGCCCTAGCAAGCCTACGTCCTTTCCCTTACCTTTTGTCCTTCCAATTCAACTGATACCCTAAACTTAAAAAGTGAACCTTCACATCCTATGTATTCATCAATTGTAGTGTTTCCCAAAAGACCGTAGATTTAAATATTGATTTCAACATTTATTGTACTACACTCTCCAAAGAGCAGTTCTTCTCAAAATCTCACTCAAAGGATGTTGAGTTGGAATCCCTTGATAAGGAAGAGTTACAGGGCGTAAAACAAGAAAATCACTGATAGGCTGGACATGCTATATATAATGATTCCACCGTTAATGATAAATAATAAATAATTTGGTATGGTGCTAGAACTCTGTTTAGAGGTGTTTTTGCAAGTATTGACCTAGATTGACGCTTAAGTGAAACATTGCTAGGTGCTACCCACAATGAATACTATGAACATGCAAAGTTACAAGGACATTATGCAAATGTGTTGGTCCCTCAAATGCAGGGTGCTGGTAGTGGTGTAATTGGAATACAGAGAGAACATTGGGGTCTAAGGACCATCAAAATGACGAAGAATGTCTTCGCCGTTGACAAATTTTATGGTTATCAACAAAATTTCTAATGTAGTTTCCAGTTGTGCATGGGACACATTTTTTTGAGTCCCACAATCTGATCTATAAGCCCTTACTTTCTTAACTTAACCATAAAATTTTTGCAGCTAGGACTTCAATAATATGAATGCCTTAAAGTGGTACCATTATCATTCTTGAACTTTTCTAATTTCGGCAGTAGTATTTATCACTATGCTCATTGTCTGGCTGGTTGCAGTCATTTATGCTCATATTTTTTTTTTTTTTTAACAGCTATCCTGCTAACTGCCAGTCTCTCTCACTTTCCTTTATGTTTGCTTCATGCAGCTGCTTCACTCAATTGGAATTTGACATCTCTGGCTGATTTGCTAGCTTCTCTTTTCCTTCAATTTACTGCTCGGTCAATAGGCAAGTAGATCTACACTGTATTGTAACTCCAGTATTTATTTTTTTTCATATGCTTTATTCTTGAACCACTTTTCTAAATTTTTTATTTATCATGTTATATGATTTGAACTTTTTTATTTAAAAGGATATACATTGTGTGTGATTAAGATTTTTGAGAAAGGAGGATCAAGAAAAGCATGAAGGTGTGTCTATTTGGACATTGAAATTAGGTGGCCATTCCCTTGTCTACAACATTCTCTCTCTCTGTTTGTTTCCTTTTTTTCTTTATTTTTCCAGATGGGGAGGATGGCAAAAGTAGGTATAGATCCCTTCACTTCTAGATCATTTTCTTCTGTGAAGGATGCAGTCATGGAAAAAATAATTATAAAAAATCTAGAGAAAAAAAAGAAGAAGAAGAAGAAAAGAAGCAAGATGTATGGGTACGATATTTATTGTATTAACACTGAATCTTGTCCATACGTTCTGCACCTTTTTCCTGAATACCATCTCATAATTGTAACCAACTACATTCTCCAAAGAGGTTGCCTTAGAGATCAAAGTAGGCTTATGCTAGTGGTGTTTTTTGCATAATGCATTACCAATCAGCAATTGAAACAACTACAATAAAGTAGCAGGATAAAGAGTTTTCCAGAAACATCCAGGATCTGGCTTTCAACCCTCTAAACTTTATAACAGAACAAAATAATTGCTCAAGATTTCAAAAAATTGTGCAAAAACTTCAATGAAAAATTAAAGCTGAAGAAAAATCCTACAATGCATTGTCCAACCTAAAAAAAAAGTTGTGTTTGAGTAGTGACAGGGTTCCTCTTTTTGCACATGGGGAAGTCCAAGCTTAAGGGCTACAATAGGATGACGATAAGTAGAGGCTTTTTATCTCTATACCTGAAGTTATTTTCTCTCTTGAACAGGATGGGAATTCACTCTTAGTTTTGAACAAAACAATTTATTTAATTTAGTGTAACCCTTTGAAATTGGGTCTTGGATTCGCTAAGGTAAATTTAGCTCGACATATCTGATGATGCTATTTCAAAAAATTTCATTAAAATTCACTTAGATTTTCTGGCTGAAGACAAAAGTGACGAGTACGAGAGGAGATGGAGGACACAAATCACAAATTACACACAACCTCCAATCCCTATTAATCAATAAGAAAGGACTCCCATTAATAGGAGATGAGATTGAAGCCCTAAAGAATAAATGAGAAATCTTATTGCATAATTCTTCTAGATCTCTAAATCTGTCTTCAAAGATCCTTGCATTCCTTACCAACCAAATCTTCCAAAATATAGCAAAAGAAAAACAATCCCTAAGAGCTTGACCTTTCTTGTTAATGCTAATTAACAACATCTGCATGCAAGAGGAGTCACCCACTCCATATCCACCAGACAAAACAATTTACCAACAATGATAAGGTCACAGGATAATGGAAAAAAATAAAATAAAACTGGTCTATTCTTTCTTCATCCTTCCTGCACAAAATAAAGCACTGAGGAAGCACAAAATAGTTGGGTCTCCTTATTTCGAACAAAGCATTTGTATTGTTCCTATTATGCGTGAGTGACCGTGAAAATACTTAAAACTTTCACAGGGCACACATGCACTCCAAATGACTTTATGAGGATCTGAAAGAGGAATATTAGAATTATCAATCAACTTAGGGAAAAAATATTTGCAAGAGAATAAACCCAAGGAATGAATGGACCATACTAGGCCTGTCAATGGATCGAATTTAATCCAAACATCGATCCAAAAAATGGGAATATGTTAACATAAGTCCAATCTGATAGTCCGAATCTGATTATTATCAAACCGGATTTGGATAAGTCTGAATCCCATCTGATTAAAAATCCTATCCGATTACAGTTTTGAACTTCTTTTTTTTTAATCAGCAAAAGTAATATTTTCTTGGGATAATAAAACATTACAAGGGAAGAAGATGCTCAAACCAGCCTGAAAGTGGTAGGAATAGGCAGTGGCCTAACCATGGAAGATTCAAGCATGCCAAAGAAACAAAGAACAGAGAACAAAAAAAAAAGAAAAGAAAAGAAAAGAAAAGCATTGAACCAGAGCACCCTAGGGAAAATTATGCAGTGGCTGTTTTGTACAACCAGTCCCCAACGGTTAAGGGAGTAGCAATCATATTTGGAATTAGCATTTACCCACTTGGTTGCTCTCACCTTCACCAGATCAGTTAAGCCCTTGAAAATTGCAGCATTTCTAGATAACCAAAGGGACATAAAACTAAGTAGAAAAAGGGATTCCCAGATTAATTTCTTGCAACCTATGAAGCCCATGTTGAACCACCATGCAGATAATGAATGCAAAGAACCTGGGCAAACACACTTTAAATCCCTCCATTTTAAAATATCACTCCAAAGCTTCCAAGCATGATTGCATAACAGAAGAATGTGCTCAGCCTCTTCTATTTCAAACCTGCAGAAAACACAGCAAGGATTGGATTGTGATGAAATGATGTTCCATTTAATCAAGAGGTCTTGAGTTGCAATTCGGCCTTGTAAGGCTTGCCAATAGAAAATCTGAATTTTTAAAGATATGAAGTTCTTTCAGATGATTCGAATGAAGTCCTAATCGAGTCCTGTGAGATTTTCATAGTTACTGCAGACAGATTTAACAGAGAAGACACCATTTTGTTCAGCCTTGCAGATCAATTTATTGTCCATACTTGAATCAATCTTTGTGGATTTCAATCGAGACAAATAAATCAACCACAAAAGTGTCTTTTTGGACTGACAAAGGAAACAGTCTTGGAAATGCCACTTTGAGAATTTTGTCCCCAATCCACAGATCAGTCCAAAATTTGATAGATCGGCCATCCCCTACAACTATAGAAAGATTTCTTCTTAATACTTTACCCAGGGTTTTAAATATCGTCCATTACGTATCGTATTGGCCATAACGTAATGGGTTTTTGGCCTTCCGATACCGTTATTCATTGATATATCGGCCGATACTATCCGTTACTATCCAATATCGGCCGATATATGATCATATCACCGATGCCGTTACATATCCCGATACAGTGATTTTAAACCGTGATTTACCTGCTGTGCTTTTCTCAACTCCCTCCCTTGGAAACCAGCTCTTCAATTTACCTCTATATTTTTCATAAATCAGCTTTCTCCATAGAGTCCCTTTTTCCATCCCAAATCTCCATCGCCATTTAGACAAAAGAGGTTCGTTTTTAACTCTCAGAGAGCCACCTCCTAAGACTCCATGATCCTTAAAAGTACTTCATTCCAACTAACAAGATCCAATTTCTTTTTTACCTCTCCATCCTCCCATAAGAATTTCCTCTGCAATTCTGTAAGTTCCTTCTCCACTGAAATAGGAAACTTGAATGTCGAGAGGTAATATTCCGTCAAATTTGAAAGAGTTGCTTTCATTAAGTACAGTTTTGAACCTTTACTCGAAGCCTGTACAGTGTATCAATCAATGATTGCATGCTTCTTATAGCGAATTGTGATTGGAGAACTCTTGCTATCAAGGGGAAGCTATGCGTGCTTCTTTATTTATTTTCATTTTCGTCCTCTAAAAGAACAGCATCTTGATTTTAATTTACCATTTGCCGTTGTTATTTTGAGAAAATGGAAATAAGTTTTTTTTGGGTAAGTAAGTCATAAATAAAAACAAAAAGCTAACACAAAATACAAGGGGCATGCCCCAGGCCATACCCACAACTATACATCAGAAAAAATAAAAATAAAAATGAGCAACAGCAGACCTAACCAAAGACACTAAAGGCCATACATAAATACCAAACAACTAACAAACTAAACATCTCACAAACAATTTTACAATAAACCAACGGCAGCAACCAGCACCATAAAGAGACGTATTCTTGGAACCCATCATAAGAACCGAGAACACTATCACAGCATAAATGGTCACCCCGGAGAACAAAACATCCCTTGCACATCCCGCAAGGGTAGGCACCCAAATACACTAATAAACACAACCTATAGACAATTAAATATATAGGAAATAAAACAAATTTCTTGACACCATCGGCGCTCCCAGCAGCCAACAACTTGCTTCCATGCTTTCGAATTTTAGTGATTCCCCATTTTACAGCCGCATAATGTATTAAACCGTGCTTCCATTGATTAGGGGAGCCTCGCACAATCCTACATCCACAAACCGTGTCCCTATTGTTCCAATAAGAACTGCTGCCAGCAAAGAGAGAGCTCTTCCATACACAAAACTGCCACTCTTTCCAGCAGCCTTTGAGTAATGCATCACCCTCCCTTAAGCTAAAGTAGCCTGACCAAAATAAGTGGAAATAGAAAAACCACATTAAGTGAACCAAGAAGTACACCTGAATACATGAAAAAAATGTCTGCATTGGACACTCAGATACATTCAAAACTACTATACATACATTATGTGCAAGTTTACGGCAAAATCCAAGTTCAGAAAATCAGTGCAAAGCTAAGAAGAGCATTGACTGAATTGAGTTTGAGGGCTTACTAATTTGTTAAGATTGCCGTACCAGAATGCATGTTGATATGATGAAAATAAAATCAGATTGGATCGGATTGGATTTTCAGATCAGATGTCCGGAATCGGATATGGATTTGGATGATCTCTTATCAGTTTTGCCATAATCGGATTGGATTCGGGTTACTCCATATCCGGTCTGAATCCAATCCTTATAGGTCTAGACCAGACCCTTCTATCCATAGAATCACTATTTAAAGAAACATTATAAACAATGGATAATAAGGACACCCAATAACTTGCCTCCCTATCATTTATATTTCAAAAAAAGAAAAAAAAAAAAGAAATTCCAAGATATGGGAGCCTCATGGGAACAAGCAAGAAATACAATAGAATGTGTTAGGGGAAATTCTACGTACACAACACTTATAGCTCATTACACCCTTTATTTTAGAGTGGTTCTACTTGCACCATTACTTTACCTCTTTACACCCTCCATTTTATTACATCACTAAAAAAAAATGTGATTCTTATTACAACTATTATATTACCAAAACTAACCCTAAAGTAAGATTTTTCAAAACTCTTTCATCTCTTTACACCAATAGTTTTTGGAGGGAAAATAAGGGAATAGAAAAAGACGTAGCAAGGGGAAAGAGAAAGACGTAGGGAAGACAATGAGTGGAGCCTACAGTGAAGTGCCTGTTCGGTCACACAGTGCTAAGCAATTTACATTCCTCCAGTGTTATCTTGCCCAAAAAAATAGATATGTCAAACGTTTTGTTGCCATACATTTACAGAGCCACTTTCTTCCAAATAATGATTTTTAAATTTATGTCGGGCCTATTCAGTAATACAATGCTAATGAATTTGAATTAATCTAGTGCCATGTTACCAGACAAACTTTTTTTTCTCATCAATATGTTGTTGTTCTAAAAAAAACCGTATTCATAAAAAATACTTAACAAATCTCGTCTGTATTGAATTTATGATTGGAGTCCATTAATATTACAGTACTTGCATTGTTGTAATGAGTAGAAGCATAATCATTTTAAGAAAAAAAAATATAAAAAAATGAAACTGGAAATACACGGTAATGAGTAGTCGAACAAATTAAAAAAATTCGACCTTGGGTTACTGTAAATGTATCTTTTATTCAACAGTTGGTTACTAGACATATATTTTTTGTTCGGCAATGTGATGTCAGACTATTTTATTTTGTTCAATTTTGAAATACCGAACAAAAGTCGAAGAACAATCTAGGAAAATAAAACAAAAACCTACCAAAAAAATAAAAAAATTCGCCATTTCACTTTTTTGATTGTTCTTCACCACCGTTTCTTCATTCATTGCTTTCTTCTATGATCAAAACACTATGATTCTCACTTTTTGAAAAGAGATGTGCAAGAGAGAAGAAAAATTGAGAAAGGAACAAGAAGAATAAGGATTAAAGACTAAGGGGTGTAAGGAGATAATAAAATATATTTAATATTAGTGTTTTGTCCTTAAATGTAATTTCATACATGGGTAAAATTGGAAAAAAAAAAAAGAACATCTCATATGAGAGTGTAAAGAGGTAAAGTAGTGGTGTAAGTAAAATCATTCTTATTTTATTTTATTTTTTATTACAGTTTTATCCTTGTGTAAAATTACTAGTAAGGATTAAAAGCCCCAAACCTTTCCCTTCACATTTCTCTTTACACCCTTTCATCTTTCTTTCCATCACCCACTACCAATATCACACTTCTCCTCCACCAACCACCGCCACCCTTTCTCGCATCTCACTCTCTCCATATATATATATATATAAACAAAAACAAACAAACAAACAAATTTATATTTAAAATGTATATATAATCATTATATATAAATAATATACAAGATTTTTGTGTTTAAAAGATGTTTGGGTATGATTTCAATCATTTTGGTATAGTTTTGAGTTATTTGAAAAAAGTGGGTTCGAAACTCCTTCCAGCTCTAGTTTATCAAACAAATTGAGATCGCTCGGTCTTTGATAGCTGAACAATTTAAGTTTGTTCAAACTCCTATGGCTAAACATGGCTAATTAATCAAATTTGGCCCATTCAGTGTGATACAACCGAACAAACTTGATTTGTTTGGTCGTTTCCAACCGAACAAACTAAGTTTGTTTAGTTGTCTCTTGCCAAATAAACAAAATTTGTTCAGCTCTGGTTTGCTGAACAAAATATGAAAGCTGAAAAGAAGCTGTGGAAGTGGTGGTTGTGGGGGAGGCTATTGAGTAATGATTGTGGTGATGGGGGGTGATGGCCATCACGGTGGGGTTGCGGGGTGGAGATTGGAGGTGGCGGCGGCGAGCAATTGTAATAGTTGAAGATGAAGGAATTAGGGTTTGAAAGGTCTTGATATAAGGAGAAGAGATGAGGTTAGGGAAGAGGGTATATGTGGAAAAAAGAAGTGTGTAAAGAGATGAAATAAGTTTTTTGAATTTTTGAGGGAGGTGTAATTAGAAAAGTGGTGTAATGAGGTAGAATTGTTGTGTAAATAGAATTACCCTAAATATGCTCTATAGTGGAGGGTTTGATACACACCCAAAACCCATCATCAAATTCTCTTATCTTCTTTCTTCTCTTTATAAATATGAATTAATTGGGATTTTATGGTCTCATGCGAAAATCCAAAAGTTCTTCAAGGTCATTGAAATTATAGAACTACTTCTGCACTAGAAACTAGGGTTCCAATTCTTTTAAATAGAAATTACCCATCTGTTAAGCTTAAAAGATTTAAAGCCAAGTTTAGTGGACCCACACATGAACAATTGGTAGTAGTTAAAGTAAAGAGGCAATATTTCATTTTCATTTTTGTTTGAGTTTGTTTTTAAGTTTCACTTGCTTTGTTTGTGGGATAATCTTTCATCAAGTCTTCTTAGGTTTCGCAGTGTTACTTTGAAGTTTCTTCCCATTACATTATGTCTTTTAGGTTTTAGTTATGATTTTAAAGGCCCTTAACTCTAATTATTCGTTTTAACCCATACCTTGTTATAACTTTTTAACCAGTCATTTCTTTTCACATTTATAGCTTTTATTTCTTCTGTGTGCGTGTTTTTTAGAGAGGGTTTGAACTTCTTCAACATATTGACTGTTTGAAGAACCTTTCAATGAAATGATTGTAATTATTGGGTCAATGATTTATAGATTTGATTATTTGGTGTATGAATTGTGAGAATATTATTGTAATTAAGGAAATATGTCAATTAGGTTGATTGTATATTTTAGATTGATTGTGTGAATATTAGATTGATTGTAGAGGGTTATTATTTCCTATTTCAGATTAGGTTTAGGATTGCTATATATATCGGTTGTCATCTTTGTATTAGAAACAAGTTGAATATACAAATCATTCAGAAAAACTTACATGGTATCAGAGCTTAGTTTGAAACCTTAGCTTGCAGATTCGAAACCCTAGCAGCCGTAGTGGGTTTGCTCCATCTGAGTCTTCGTCTGACTCAAAGTTTTCGTCTGGTTCAAAAACTATTCGAAGTCGACCCAGAGCCCTCTGTCTCTCGGTTCAATCGTGACTCCTTGTTGCACCCCATCTGCTGTGAATCGCGATCAATCATTGTGGCTTCATTTGGTCATCGCGACTCGTTGGCTCATCACAGTTCATCTCGTCAGCTTCATCTTGTCTCTCGGCTTCATCTGGTCATTTGCCCGGTTCTTTCTCTCTCTGTCTCTGTGTTTGTGACTTTGACTATCAGTACTGTTATTTGATTAAAAACCCTTATTTCTTGTTTGGCCCACTTTTTAGTTATTATTATATTTCAACATGATTATCTTTGATTTATTACAAAGACGAACACCAAAATCCAAGCAATCAGATGTAAACTCACTGGTGCCAATTATGCTTATTGGGCTAGTGTTATGAAGAATTTCCTTATTGGTCAGAAAAAATGGGGTTATGTTTCTGGTTTTATTCCTCATTCATTGGACCCGAAACAAGAAGGATATCTGACTTCCTGTGACACTTGGGATTGTGATAATGCCCAAGTTTTGACCTGGTTTCATAATTCTGTGGATGACCGTATTGGAATGATGTTTTCCAAATACAGTACTGCTAAGGAGGTGTGGAATTATTTATTAGGTGTGTATCAGCAGTCCAACTTTGCCAAACGGTATGAGTTGGAAATAGCTATTCAGAGTGCTCGTCAGCGGGATCAATCTATTCAAGACTTCTACATTGAGATGACAGGTTTTGGGATCAGTTGGCTCTCATGGAACCATCTAGCTTCAAGGCACTAGACGCTTATGTTGAGTTTCGGGAGCAAGGTCATTTAGTGCAGTTTTTAACAGCTCTCTTCCCTCAATATGAGGCTATCCGTGGTGGCATCCTTCATCGATCTCCTCTTCCCTCTGTGGATGCTATTATTCGTGAGCTCCTCTCCGAGGAAACCCGTCTTAAGACGACCAGTCAGACTCTGTCTCCATCTGTCTTCTTGGTTGCTACTCAGCCTCCTTTATTGTTGACCCCACCACCTCATTATCTTCAGGGCAATGCAAAGCCCAAGAAGGGGCCACTAGCCTCTGATGAGTGTGCTTTTTGCCATTAGAAGGGCCATTGGAAGTACAACTATCCCAAGAAGGGACGTTAGTTTGCTCAGTCTTCTCAGTTGCCTTTCGATCTCCTGCTACTTATATTGCATCTGCTCCGACTTCTGATCCTAACTTGGCTTCCTTGCGTACCCAGATGGCTCAGCTTCAGCATCTCTTGTCCACCTCCTAGCCATCCTCCTTTGTCTCTACTCTCACCTCTCTTCATTCAGGTTTGTTTGGGTCCTCTTCAGGTATCTCCTATTTTGTCTGGCTTTTTGACTTTGGTGCCTCTCATCATATGACTCCTCACCTTTCCTTACTTCAAAATTGTATCCCCTTTCCTTCTCCTATTACTGTTAATACTGCTAATGGGTCTGGTATGCCTGTTCTATCTGTTGGGTCTGTTTTACCCTTTGCCATGTATGTTGTTACTATTCCCTTTGTTTTTTTATGTTCTTCAGCTATCTGTCAGTTTATTATCTATCAGTCAACTTGATATTTCTGGTTTTGATGTTATTTTTTCCTCTTGTGTCTATTGTGTGTAGGATTGAGTGTCCAAGAAGCAGATTGGGACCGGTCGTAGAGTTGAAGATCTCTATGTGGTAGAAAGCTTACATCTCTCTCTATCCACCTCTCCAGTTGCTTTTTCCTCCTTTCAGTTAGATTCTCAGTCAAGTCAGTTTTACTTATGGCATTCTCGCCTAGGTCATTTGTCTGTTGACCGCTTACGGTCTTTAGCTCAGTCAGGATTATTGGGTAAAGTTTCTCCTAGTCAAATTGATGAACGTCGGGGGTGTAAACTTGTCAAAATGTCAGCTTTACCTTTTAATAAAAGTATTTCTGTTTCTGTTTCTCCATTTTCTCTTATGTATACTGATGTCTGGGAACCCTCTCTTGTTCTCACTAAAGGGGTTCCGCATATTATGTGTCTTTTGTTGATGATTGCACCCGTCATACTTGGGTTTATCTTATGACTCATAAATTTGACTTCTACCAAATATATCGTACATTTCAGTCTATGATCACTATACAGTTTGGGGCTACCATTAAATTGTTACGATCTGACTTGGGTGGGAAATATTTTAAAACTGAGTTTTGTGAGTATTTGGCCAATTTGGGTACCATTCACCAAACTTTTTGTACTACTACACCTACCCAAAATGGTTGAGGCGAGCGTAAATACCGTCATCTCCTTGAACCAGCTAGGTGTTTTATTCTCTCTACCTCAGTTCCAGCTTCGTTTTGGGGAGAGGTCGTTCTTACTGCTGCTTTTTTTCTTAACCGCATGCCTACTCCCCTTCTTTCTAATCGGTCTCCTTATGATGGTTTGGTCTCTCAACTTCCCAATTACTCCCTCCTTCGTGTGTTTGAGTCTTCTTGTTTTGTCCTATGTGTCTTTTTGGGTTATAGTCTTACTCATAAAGGCTATCGGTGTTACGACCCTATTTCTCGTTGTCTTTATATCTCCTGTCATGTTGTCTGCCTTACTTTCAGCTTTCTCCTATCACTGCTCCAGTTTGCAAAGAGGATTTGGTTCACATTGATCCATTTCCTTCTTAAGTCTCTCCTGATGAGTACATCTCTACTGTTCCCCATGACCTTGTTCCCTCTTCTCCTCCTAACACACCTCCTGCTGTGTCTTTCTCCCTTGAACCCATGAATCTGCTCCTCCTTCTCCATTGTTAGTTTATTTTCGTCACAAAGCTCTTCATCCACCAGTTATCTCTATCTCTACTGCTGATCCTCCTGCTTCTGACTCCTCTGATCTTGCTCATCGTAAGTATCCCTTTCGCATCTATAAACAGGTTAAAAAATTTTGTTTTGCTAAAACGTGCTTTTCTCCTTCATATTGTACGTTTTTGTCTGCTATTCACTATTTTTTAGAACCTCAGTCTTACAAGGAGGCCTTTAAGGATCTCCATTAGATTTAAGCTATTGAAGATGAGTTGTCTACTTTACAGAAAACTAGTACTTGAGAGTTGGTTCCTTTGCCTGTTGGTAAGAATTTGGTTAGTTGCAAATGGGTCTATAAAGTTAAGACTCATTCTGATGGTTCTCTTGAGCGTTACAAAGCTCGTCTGGTTGCCTAAGATTTCTCACAGGAACATGGTATTGATTATGAGGAGACCTTTGCTCCTGTTGCCAAGATGATTACTGTCCGTACTTTGATCTCTGTCGTTGTTGTTCGTTCTTGGCCTCTTTATCAGATGGATGTTAAGAATGCTTTTCTTAATGGCCATCTCACAGAGGAGGTTTGCATACGTACTCCCCTTGGTCTTCACCATTCCCCTGGACAAGTTTGTCGCCTTCGGCATACTCTGTATGGTCTGAAGTAGTCTCTTCATGCTTGGTATGATCATTTTCAGATTGTTGTTACTGCGCTTGGGTTTCATCCTTGTGCTCAGGACTCTACTTTATTATTTCTCCATACCTTTGTTGTATTTGTTGCCTTATTACTGTATGCGAATGATATGATCATCACTGGCTCTGACTTTTTGTTATCTCTGACGTCAGCAGCATCTTTTCCGCACCTTTGAAACGAAGGATCTGGGCCCCTTGCGGTATTTTCTTTGTATTGAGGTAGCTTCTTCTCCCAAGGGCTATTTTCTATCTCAGGCCAAGTATGCCAATGAGGTTATTCATCATGATGGTCTTACTAACACTAAGATTTCTGATACCCCCATTGAGCTTAATGTGAAGCTCACCACTACTGATGGTGTTCTTCTAGATGATCCACTTTATATCGAGAGCTCGTGGGTTGTTTAGTCTATCTGACGATTACTCGCCCTGATCTTGCCTATGCTGTTCATGTGGTTAGTCAATTCGTTTTTGCTCCTTGTTCTACATATTAGGTGGCTTTGGTTCGGATTCTTCGCTATCTCCGGGGTACTATATTTCAGGATTCACTGTTGTCTTCTACTTCCTCTTTGGACTTAGTGGCTTATGTTGGTTCTGGTTGGGCTGGTGATGTCACTGATCCCAAGTCCACTTTTGGTTTCTGCATGTTTCTTGGTGATTTCTTGATTTCTTGGAAGAGCAAGAAACAGACTGTTGTTGCGCGTTCCACTGCCGAGGCTGAGTACCGTGCTATGGCTCATGCCACTGCTAAAATTGTTTGGCTTGGTTGTCTCTTGACTGATTTGGGTGCCCCTCAGTCTTCTCCGACCTCCCTTTACTGTGACAACTGCAATGCTATTCAGATTGCACATAACATTGTCTTTCATGAGCGGACGAAGCATATTGAGATTGATTGTCATTTTGTATGTCAGCATCTGCAGTCTGACTCCATCTCGCTTCCTTTCGTCTCTTCAGCATTGCAACTTATTGATTTCTTTATGAAGACTCATACCACTGCTTGTTTTTAGTTTCTTTTGGCAAACTCTTACATTATGTTTGGGAACCTATGAGAGAAAAGAAAAGAAAGGATTACTTAAGTTATAAGAGAAATGAAAAGAAAAGAAATAATTGTGATTTCTTTCTTTTTTGTTTGGATAAGGAAGAAATAAAAGTAAAGAAATGATTGTGATTTCTCTCATTCTTATTTGGTTAGATTTCATTAAGAGAAAAGAAAAGAAATTATTTTATGTTATATTACCAAAATAACCTTTTTATGTTTTCAATCATTTTATTTTTTTTATTTTTATAGGGACAAAATTGGTATTATGAAAATAGTGGTTTCTTTTCTTCTCTCCCAATCTCTCCACTTTTGGGAAGATTGAAAATGAGGCCTATAAGAGAAATGAGTTTCTCTCAATTTCTTCCCATTTCTCTCCACTTAGGTTATCCAAACAAGTAAGAGAAATACATATCTCTCCATTTCTTTTCTTTTCTCTCTAAATCACTCAATCCAAACATAGCGTTAGTGTTTTCTGCTAAAACACCTTAAGTTTGAGCGGGGGTGTGAGAATATTATTGTAGTTATGGAAATATATCAATTTGGTTGATTATATATTTTAGATTGATTGTATGAATATTAGATTGATTGTATAGGGTTATTATTTGTTATTTCAGATTAGGTTTAGGATTGCTATGTATATCGGTTGTCATCTTTGTATTAGAAACAAGTTGAATATACAGATCATTCAGAAAAACTTACATGAATAAGGTTGGGTACAGAAGTCAGTTAATTCCTTGTCTAGCCGTATACAAGCAGTAGGCATGTTTTATCTGTGTCTAATGCAATTCAGTAGAATTTGCAATTCTATCATGATATGTTTTTGTATATGTTGTTTTGGATGACTATGGTTGTCAATGTATTGGTATTCAATAGGTTTTCATCGAATTAAGTCCCCAATATTGTGGGGTGTGATTATATTATCCACACTAGCTATTTCACATGCCATATTTCAAATCACTTTGGCTGTTGAGGGGGATCAATGGAGTATGGTGGATGCTCGTTGGGCAAAGCTTATTGGTCTCTTAAGGTAAAAACTGATGTCCACATTCTAATTCTTTTCTTTCTTCTTTTTATTCTTGAAAATGATTTCACCAAGGAATACAGTTATTTTCTTAATTATCTACCTCCGTACAACTTAAAGTGGGTTGGCTTTGCAGAGATCACTCCTTGAAGTCTCCGTCCATCATTTATTTCCTGGTCGTTCAACTAGTGGCAGCTTTGGTTGCAGTTTTTGAAGTGTATGGGAGTAGATTTGGGCTGGATCTATATAGAAACCCTTGTTTGGGCCATTTACTTTCTTCTTTCGAGCATATAGGTTTGGGCTTTTTCTTTTTCTTTTCATATTATAAGCTTTGAGAAGATAGGCTGTTGACATGTCCTATGTGAAGAATTTTATTTTACCATTTGCATTTTTCTATTTTCTACACAATTGTTCATTTTATGCAGTTCTCCAGTCTCTTATAGGTTTTTCATGATTGCAGAAACAATTTAGTAGTCACAAGAACATGAACACAAAGAAATTAGGTGATATAATGCAATGCTAAAGAAGCAAAAGTCCTGAACTGTATACAGAAAGCTTTGTAAAACTAAACCATTGGAATTCATTCACTGAATAATCTTATTCAAATTTTGACTTCTGAATGAAATGAAATCTTCTTGCTAATCACAGAAGTGGTGCTTTATGACATTGGAGGTGCAAATAATTACTTGAATTTTGATTCTGTTATTATCGTGTTTTGTTGCATGGAAGGTTCTTATCTCAGGGTTCTATGCTGTTTATTGTTGCCTGCTGTTCAGCTGGTTGTGGGCAGTAGCCACCCTTCATGGGTTTCTCTACCATTTTTCATTTGTAGCTGCATTGGACTTATTGATTGGTCTTTAACAAGCAATTTTCTAGGCCTCTTCAGGTGAGCATATTGTAGTTCCTTTACTTTGTCTGGCTATGATTGGTTATGTACTTATGAATTATTTATTAATCCTTTCACTGATTTACATTTACTCGGATTGGTTTGAAGGGGATGGAGGTATCTTTTGTTGTATGCAGGCTTGAATATTGTTCTACTGTATGTATATCAGCTCCCTGTAGAATTCTCTTGTATGTTTCAATGGCATGCTGATTTCATTGGGCTCTATAAAATATCTGCGAAGTCTAATTGGTCAGAAATATGTTCGGGTGTTTCACTTCTTCTTTTCTACTTCATGGTAAGCACACTTATACTCAACTTCAATTTATGTCAAGTATAAGGTTTTGACAATTGAATTACTTTCGTTGAAAGTTTATTTGTTTGTCTCATATTTTGTGCATCACTACAAAGGTTTTGAGCATCCATGAGGTTCCACATTTCCAAAAAAATTGGAATCCAAGAGGAAAACAATACATTATAGCGGAGCAGACTGACATTTTAGCCCAAGTTGCAAGTTTTCGAGTGGCAGTGAACATCTTTAGAAACAGAATAAATTGGAGTTGTTGGACACTAAGGTGCTTTTTGGGATGTGTGATTTATTTGGTTTAATTGTTACCATAGGCTTGTAGAACTTTTAGTTGACAGGGATTGTATGATTGAGTACTTTGTATTTGCATCTATAGTTTCTTTTTCTTATCTGCCAACTTTAGGTCTCAATAACAATGTTTTCAAGTGCCCTAGCATTCCTTGTCAGCTTTAGGCTGAGGGAGTTCTTGATTGCCAAGAGGATGTTGGCACTAGATAGGGCTGTTTATTGCTTCCGCTTCCTCAAAATATCCTCTGTCCACTAGTCCGTGGCCTTGTTGTGGCTGCATAATTCTTGTAGTTAATGTAGTAGAGGTGACCTTGCTTCAGTCTAGAGTGCATCGCCCCTCCCCCCTCCCCAAGAAGGGGGTGGTTTAACTCCAACATAGTATTTCCTCAAGGAGCAAAGGGTTTCCAGGTGCCTGGCTCACTTGGGGCATATTTTAAGTTGGGAAGTCATGGGGTCACCCTCCTTGTTGAGTGAAGCAACACTGTGGGTACTTTTGAGAACTTTGCCATGTTGTTTGGGTACTGGGTGGCTCAATAGAAGAAAACTTTCAAAGAAGAAGCTTTGCAAGAAATTAAAAACATTGGTGTATTCAAAGCTCTCAAGAAATCTCTTAAATGCAAAGTGAGTCTCAAATATCTAAGGTTAGTATATATACATAAGGTTGGGGGAGTAATTGGTTGGGTCCTCACCAAAATAAATGTTTAGCCCATTATATCAATTGGATTCATAATTCTTAGTTATATACTCAAGACCACCCTTATAGACTTTCTGTGTGGGACTTGGCGCACGTTTGCACAAATTGGGATCATTACAAAGGGCAACCATGGTCTGTGTTACATGCACTCGGCCGTTTGGGGTGAAGTACCTGTGTCGACACGACAAGACACGGGTACGGGATCTGTGTTGGATTCATCTCCTCTCTCTTGGACATTGCTAATTCAAAAAGGAAGAAGGTTGGTGGATGCTTACTTGGATCTGCTGAATCACATGACGATTGAATCTTGACTACAATGACAACATAATCTAGGGTTTGAACTGAGAGATATTTAGGGTTGGTATCAAGATTGAGATTGATTGTGATGTGCATGAGAGAGAGAGGGAGGGGGAGAGTTTTGACCAATGGGTTTCAATCGTTATTGAGATTGCAAAACACTACTAGAGATATTAGGGTGATCTACAGTTGTAGAGCATCTTTTGTTGGGTTTGGCTAATGAGTTGGACTCAAATAAATAAAATAAAAATTCGGGTCTATTAATAAACTTTGCTCAGCTATAAAAGTTTGGGCCTTTTAGTGTTTTACAGCTGGCCAACATCTTTTTTAATAACATGGGCTGATATGTGGCTTACCCACATGTTCGGTCCATAAATTATAACTTAGAAAATACGAGGAAGAAGAACTCAGAAAATATGAGGAAGAAGGAATATATTGCTGTTATATTCAAAACTTCTTATCTTGTGAAGAGAAAACTACACTCCTTATATAGGAGAGAACAAGAGCTACTATTTGTGCCACTAAGATCCACTATCACCACTAAGAGATCCACTATCACCACTAAGAGCCACTACCTATCTCCTTACATAATATATACATCCATTATGGTCACTATCTAGATTACTATATACATCCATTATAGCCACTATCTAGATCACTAACATAGTGTATATAGACATTATCATAACCCACTAACAGCCACTATATGTCCACTAACAGCCACTAACAATAATAATCAGATTTCCAGCACTCCCCCTCAAGCTGGTTTGAAGATATCTTCCATAGCCAGCTTGCTAGTCAGCTTATCAAATTGCTTCTTGTGTAGTCCTTCGTTAGCACATCAACTAATTGTTCACCTGTTGGAAGGTAGGTCATACAGATTATGCCAGCATTGATTTTCTCCTTGATGAAATGTTTATCCACTTCTATATGTTTTGTGCGATCATGTAGAACTGGATTATGAGCTATAGATATAGCTGCTTTGTTGTCACAATAGACCTTCATAGGTGTCGGGTGAGAAAGCTTTAATTCTTCAAGAATTCTTTTAATCCACATTACTTCACAGATTCCATGGGCACAGCTCTGAACTCTGCTTCTGCACTACTTCTAGCTACCACATTCTGTTTTTTACTCCGCCATGTAACTAGGTTCCCACCTACAAAGGAGCAGTATCCGGATGTTGATCTCCTGTCTGTAACACTTCCTGCCCAGTCTGCATCTGTGTATACTTCAACTTGAAGATGTCCATGTTTCTTGAACAGTAAGCCTCTCCCTGGAGTTCCTTTCAAATATCTTAAGATCTTATAAACGGCCTCAAAGTGCTCTGCCCCTGGTGAGTGCATGAACTGACTTACCATGCTGACTGCAAAGGCAATATCAGGCCGCGTATGAGACAAGTAAATCAATTTCCCTACAAGTCGCTGATATTGTTCCCTCTCTTTGACTTCTTCAGCCTTAGCAGCTTGTAACTTCAAGTTAGGCTCGATCGGAGTCTCCACCATCTTACAACCAAGCATACCTGTTTCTCCAAGGAGATCAAGAACATATTTTCTCTGATTAACGAATATACCTTCCTTGGATCTTGCAAATTCCATTCCGAGGAAATACTTGAGGGCTCCCAGATCCTTAATGTGAAATTCTTTTGCGAGTTTCTCTTTGAGGGCTGCTAACTCTGCTTCATCATTACCAGTTAAAATGATGTCATCAACATAAACAATCAAAATTGCAATTTTACTGTCTTTTGAATGTTTATAAAATATTGTGTGATTTGCTTGACTCTGCGAGAAGCCACAACTGATAACTGCCTTCCCAAAGCGTTCAAACCACGCTCTTGGTGATTGTTTGAGTCCGTATAATGACTTGTTCAATCTGCATACTTTGTCGCTACCAAGTCTCTGCTCAAATCCCGGCGGTAGGCTCATGAACACCTCCTCTTCAAGATCACCATTGAGAAATGCATTTTTAATGTCAAGTTGATGTAGAGGCCAATCTGAATTTACTGCAAGAGATAACAGTACTCTGATGGAATTTATTTTAGCAACAGGAGCAAACGTCTCCTGATAGTCGATCCCATAAGTTTGAGTGAAGCCTTTAGCCACAAGTCTCGCCTTGTATCTCTCAACGCTTCCATCTGCGTTACATTTATCGTAAACACCCATTTACACCCAACTGTTTTCTTGTCTTTGGGTAGATCAACTATCTTCCAAGTACCACTTCTCCTTAAAGCATTCATCTCCTCCATGACTGCTAATTTCCAATTCAGATCATCCAATGCTTCCTGTATATTCCTTGGAACAAACAGTGTGAAATCCTAGATGTGAAAGCTCTATGGTTTTTAGACAGTCTTTGATAGGAGAGGTAATTTGCAATAGGATGTTTAATGCAATTTCGGACACTTTAATTGCTATAGGAACATCAAGGTCGGAATAGAAGGAATAGGATTACCTAAAATTTCGATGCAGAACTCGGGTGGACATTCGGGTCATTAGGATGGACATTCGGGTCATTATTCCTCAGATGAAATCGCTTTCTAGTATAAACGTGAAGCTCAGAATTTAGATCATTTGGTAGTACTTCTCCCCTAAACAAGAATCTTCTTGACTAGGCACCATAGAACTTGGTTCTCCTAAGTGATCATTATCAGACAGATGTGGTTTTTGTGTAGGATAAATGACATTGGGGAGCGGGATAGAAATATCCCAAAAATTGTCTTCTACTACTCCACTTGTCTCCCCTTGAAGAGAAGTGTTGGGGAAATAAGATTTTGTTTCCACAAATGACATCCATACTCACATGAAATTTCTTGGTTTGAGGATCGAAACACTTATACCCCTTTTTGTTTGAGGAATAACCCAAAAAAACACATTTTATAGCACGGGGGTCAAGTTTTGAACGAAATTGACTGGGAACATGAACATAGGCAGTACATCCAAAAACTTTGGCGGGTAAATCAGAAAACAACCTCGTGTCAGGAAAAAAAGTTTTGAGACAATCAAAAGGTGTTTTGTATGTTAACACCTTTGTAGGCATCCTGTTTATCAAATAAGAGGCTGTTAAAATTGCTTCACCCCATAAATATTTAGGAATATGCATGTAAAACATTATAGCACGTGCTACTTCAAGTAAATGTTTATTTTTTCGTTATGCAATGCCATTTTGTTAAGGGGTATCCCGACATGTAGATTGATGAAAAATCCCTTTTTTGCCAAAAACTCACCCAACTGCTCATTGAAATATTCTGTTCCATTATCAGAATGTAAAATACCAATTTTGGTTTGAATTGGTTTTCAATCATATTGTAAAAATTTGTGAATAAATTTTTCACGTCAGATTTTTATTTATCAAATAAATCCAACATAAGCGGGTATGGTCATCAATAAATGTAACAAACCATCTTTTACCAGAAAGAGTAGTGATTTTAGAAGGGCCCCAAACATCACTATGAATCAAATAAAAAGGTTTGGAAGCTTGGTAAGGTTTTGGCAAATAAGTAGAGCGATGAAATTTTGCAAAAACAACTTTCACAATGAAAAGAAGAACAATCAATCCCTTTAAATAATTCTGGAAATAAATGTTTCAGATAAAGAAAACTAGGATGTCCTAGCCTATAGTGCCATAGCATTATTTTTTCTCGAACAGAGATTGAACTAGTATATTAAGCTCTGAGCTTTTTTACTACTAACAGGTACTTCATCAAGTAGTAAAGACCTTCAAGCATCCTAGCACGCCCAATCATCATCCCCGAGTTCTGGTCTTGAAATTCACAATGGGATTCAAAAAATGTAACACGACAATTAGAATCCTTAGATAGTTTACTGACAGACAAAAGGTTACAGGCTAAGTTGGGGACGTGAAGAAAGCATTGAGATTAATTTTCTCAGTTAGTTTAATAAATCCTTTTCCTGCAATAGGTGAAAAATACCATCGGCTATTCTGATTTTGTCATGACTAGAACAAGGGAAATAGGTACTAAATAAATGGGAAAAACTAGTCATGTGATCGGAAGCACCGGAATCTATGATCCACGGAGAGAAGTTTAGGCAAGAGAAGGCTTTAGGATTTCTACCTGTTTGTGCCAAAAAAAACTAGGAGTACCGGATGAGGAGTTGGATTTTATCAGCTTTAAGAGTTGATCAATCTGCTCTTTGTTGAAGGGACCTGAATCGGCTTCATTAGCAGTAGGAAAGCCACGATTCTTCTCTCCTTGTTTGCTGCTTTTCCAGTTGACAGGTTTGCCATGGATCTTCCAACACGTTTCGCGTGTATGGCGAGGCTTGTTGCAAAAATCACACCAGACCCGTGGCTTATCATCAAACCTGCGCTGGTAATTTGCAGCCTTGTTGGCCGCAGCATCGCTAATTAAAGCAGAAATTTCAATTGACTCACCAGTACCTTTTTTCTTAAGCATGACGCTCCTTCGGCTCTCTTCCCTTCTGACTTCGGCAAATACTTCGCCAATGGATGGGAGAGGAGGTCTGCCAATAATTCTTCCTCGCACTTCATCGAACTTAATGTTGGACGTGACTTCCGACATGGCTATGACGGTTTTGGGGCTGCTGTGTTTTTGTTGCTCTGATACCAACTTAGAAAATATGAGGAAGAAGAACTCAGAAAATATGAGGAAGAAGGAATATATTGCTGTTATATTCAAAACTTCTTATCTTGTGAAGAGAAAACTACACTCCTTATATAGGAGAGAACAAGAGCTACTATTTGTGCCACTAAGATCCACTATCACCACTAAGAGATCCACTATCACCACTAAGAGCCACTACCTATCTCCTTACATAATATATACATCCATTATAGCCACTATCTAGATTACTATACATCATCCATTATAGCCACTATCTAGATCACTAACATAGTGTATATAGACATTATCATAACCCACTAACAGCCTAACAATAATAATCAGATTTCCAGCATTATATATAAAAAGTTATTGGGGTCAACTTTTTAATTCATGACTCAACAAAAATGAAAAAAGAAAAGAACTTTTTAACTCATGTTCATAGAAGAAATAACTATTTAATGTATCCTTGTATCCGTATCCAAGTTTGGATCCATATCCATGTATCCTTCATTTGTAGTTTTGAGGCATCCGATACCCGCATCCGAGTCCGTGTAACATAGACAATGGTATTCGAGGTATCACAAGCCAAATCTATTTGTAGATATTACAATTCGTGATTCCTTTCATTCTTTTCGATTCAATTTGACCCTATTTGATTAGAATCTATTGGCTGAGTCTTATATTACAATGATTCGTGATCTATCTGAATTGTGTGCAAATCTTATGGTTCACAATTAAGTACGATTTATGCAATGTTGTAATCTTTACAGCCATAAAGCATCTTTGTTACATAGGGTTTACAACCTTCTGGCCTTTGACACTATGCAAGTGAAGTTTGTCAACTTCACAAAGCGTTATATGGTCTCAAACAAGCACCACGAGTTCGGTTTGAGAAATTCTCCATTATGTGTGTGCCTTGGCTTTTCGCTCCGGTGATCATGATTTTTTTCTCTTGGCTATACCTCTGCTGGCCACATTGGTCTTTTTCTATATGTTGATAACATGATTATTACTTGTGTGATTCTGAAGGTATTTCTGTTTTAAAAACTTAGTTGCAACAACATTTGAGATGAAGGATCTGGGTTCGCTGCGATATTTCTTAGGTATAGAAGTGGCTTCTTCTCTTCAGGGATTTTTCTTTCTCAGTCTAACTATGCAACTGACATTATTCAGCGTGCCAACTGATTCTTGGATAGTTGAGACTCCTCTTGAGCTGAATGTGGCACTATTCTACTACTGATGGAGTTCTGTTAACAGATTCTACTTTATATCGAACTATTTCCGGTAGCCTTCTCTATCTCACTGTCACTCGATGTGATATTGTCTATGCAGTTCATGTTGCTTTTGATGGCATGAGCTTGTGAAGTCCCACAGCGGATGCTCTCGAAACATAGCTTAGGGAATGCCTTGAGCAAGCCGAATGCGTATCCCCTTTTGGAGTACGATGTCCTACCCTAGATCCAGCGCCAACCAATCTATAAGCTTTCTGTTAGTTTGTGTCTTCTCCTACCACAATTCTTTCGGTTGCTGTTTTGCTCATTCTACACTATCTTTGAGGTTTTTTACATCAAAATTTGTTATTCTTCTTAACTTCTTCTTTAAAGCTTTGTGCCTTTTCTGATGCTGATTGGCCATGTGATATTATGGATAGGACCTTTGTTGCTGGATTTTATATTTTCCTGGATGATTCTCTTATTTCTTGTAAGAGTTAAAAACAAACTGTTGTTGCCCATTCCTCTATTGAACTCGAGTATAGTGCCTGCTGAAATAGTTTTGTTGCATTGTTTGCTTTTCATCTTGGCATCCCTATCTCATCTCGTTCTCCTATGTATTGTGATAACAAGAGAGCCATTTAGATTGCATACAATTCTGTCTTTCATGAGCACACCAAGCATATTGAGATTGATTGTCACTTTGTGCATTATCATCTTCAGCTCGGGTCTTTGTCCTTACCTTTTATCCCTTCTAGTCTGTAGTTGGCTGATCATTTCACTAAGTCTCACACCATTTTGCACTTCTGTCTCCTTGACAAACTCTCGATGCTATCTACTGTCACATCTTGAGTTTGCGGGAGGGTGTTAATGATATATGTAATTTAGATATTAAGGGTAGTTTAGCTTTTACATCTTTTTTGTCTTCTTTTATTAGGATTTTGCTGTTTGCGCTAATATTGTATTGAGAATATGATTACGCAATAATACAACTCTAATTTTCTCCCTCAAAACATGATTAACATGGTATTAGAGCTCAAGTTGGAGAAGGATTTGGGTTCAAGTCATTCCATTTGAATTCTATCTCTCTTATTCGTATTCTTTCTTCTCTCTATGTTTGGATGTTTGCATTTCCACGTGCAAGTCATGGTTGCACGTGAGGGAGGCTTTTGAATAGCTTGATTTACATTGTCGGGCCTTTTTCCTAACAGCTTAAGCTTTTGGGACAATTGGTTTAATAAATTCAAAGCCCTAATAGACAACATGCATAAAGGCAAAATCAGCTAGCTCCAAAAGGCAGCAACCAAAGATCAAAAGACCTAACCTCACATCAAACTTTCACAACCTGAGAATCTGTCATATTCTTGCTACCTCCTTGGCTGGGCTTAGGATTGCTACTTGAGTTAAGAAACCTTCCCTCGAGCCAATTTCAAGTTGTGAATTTTCTCTTTTAGCTTCTTCTGGTTTTCATTTTTTGATGTGGTTGGACTTCCAAATTATCATCACATTCAAACCTAGAGAGGCAAGTGTCAAGCACACTAAAACATGTTTGTGCTATTGGTGGGAGTATTTCTTTTGGGCCCACTACCCGCGGCATCTTGAACAATAATCCCCTCTTGGAATCTTTTTGGGTAGAACTTCCATCCAATCCTCCATAGGGTCTTTTGTCACCTCCTTTTTCTTTCTCTATACTAGTAATTAAAGATGAGAAGGACAAGAATTTTGGGAGTGACCATGTGCTATTGGTGGGAGTATTTCTTTTGGGCCCACTACCCACGGCATCTTGAATAATAATCCCCTCTTGGAATCTTTTTGGGTAGAACTTCCATCCAATCCTCCATGGGGTCTTTTGTCACCTCCTCTTTCTTTCTCTATACTTGTTTTTCTATACTAGTAAGTTGAAGATGAGAAGGACAAGAATTTTGGGAGTGACCATAAATCTCGTAATTAACACATCTTTTAGGTATCCAAAGGATTTCCAATATAATTTCGTAGGTAGGGACGATGCCACTCACTCAGTAGTGGTGTCACTTGAACCCACTAGACTGAGGAAAAACTATATTTTACAGCATATCATTTGTGGTCTTAGGAACAACTTAACATACATGAACCCATTGAAAACAGAGGGTTTGAACCCCTACCGTTGGCTCCATATATACCTATAAAAAATCATATATATATATATGTATAAAACTATCAACAATGTTAAGGGTATCTATTATTTTACACACCTTCATATGGGTGTGAGCTGCCCTAAACTCATGTGAGAGAGTAAAATAATAAGTACCAACATCTTTACTCAAGTTATATACAGGAACCTCCAACCAACATAGTGAGATCCACTATTTTAAACATGGTTACATGGTAGATTTTACACATACACATAATTTTTACCATATCAATACACTTGAAAAGTGGAAAAAAAAAAAATTGATGAAATAAATCTAGTGGTAAATAACATTTTTCTATATATAATTACATTTTTGTATATAAAAAATTATTATCAATACAATAAAATTCTCTTTATTTTGATATGATAAATTTAAATTAGTTTGTTGATTTATTAGAAATAGGTGATGAATATGATAAATGTAAAATTAATATAGTATAAAATTTAAGTTTTTGACATCACTAACAAAAGTTTATGGAGTCATCACTGTTTGTAGGGGTCATCATAACCCAAGTCAAGCTTGAAAGATTTTGGAATCTCATATTAGGCTTGGATTTCAACACAAATCCTAGCATAGGATAATCTTTCCCTTGAATGGATGGCCGAGTCCATATAGAGAGGTTTTCCATTGGTACTTGCCACAAAGCCAATGAGCTTTTCCCTTTCCCCTTTCCCCTAAATAAAGTTTAAGGGAATGACTCCGGGCAGCAAAATATTTCCCATTCAACACTACACGTGATATGATGAACAACAGTATGGTGCGAGAGAGAAAAATCTAGATTAATTGAAACGGGTTTAACTAGTGCCACAGGAGAAACATCGGATGGAGAGTCAATCATGGTGGCTAGGGAAATAGGTGATGTGTATAGTTAACAATATAGAATGATACAAATCACAAAACACATCGGACAAACGGCATAACTAATCCAACAAGTGCTACCGAACAACCCGGTAGCCCACTAACAAAAATAACGCAAGAAAAAGACTTACCACATCAACACCAAGTCCCGAAACATGGGATAGAACCTGCTGAACTTCCCTAGGGCTGTCGGCCTAAACTAGGACTGTGGAATAGCCTGGGCGAAGGGTTTAAGGGGCTGGGTAGGGCTTTTGGGTGGAGGAGAGGGGCTGGGAAGGGCTGTCGGTGGCTAGGTAGTAAGAAAAAGGCAGCTGGAGGTGATAGGTAGGGCTGTTAGGTAGAGAGAGAAGAAGAAGGAGGCGGCTAGGGTTTTTTCTTAGGCTCTGATACCATAAAGAATGAAAAGAATAGAATGGCTTAGTCTAGAATGGAGACTAGCTTGTGTATATATACTGATAGAGATTTACTAGATAGGAAATAACGTAAAAGGAAACAAAATCAAGGCCTAAACAATGGCCATAAAATAAGACCTAATTGATTCTAATTCCAACAAAGACAAGGAAAGGTGGTGTCGGTAGCCAAGGAGAAATGTGGGGGGAAAATTCCCTTCAAAAATTGAAATAGAATTGGCTAATCAAATACTTAATTTCATTTGGGTGGGTGTTTGCACCCATTTTTGTAAATTTCTTGTCGACAAGTGGACTAGTTGGAGTGTGACATGTGGCAGAGACAAGCGAGGGTTCAACGGTTGTTTAAGGGGGTAAGCAATTTGAGAAAGGTTGAGAATGTGCATTAAACAGTGCAGATGATGGAGCAGTTTTTGGCTAAGTCATGGGCTTAGTAGGTGACTTGCAGAGGGAAGCATGAACAAGGTGGGGATTTTTCTCTGTCAAAGGAAGGACGAAAGGACCTAGGGACACGTGTCAACTCAAAGGAAGTGAAGTTTGATAGGTGGACGTGAAGGCTTGATGTGGTTTGAAGACTTGGAAGTGAGAGTGCAGTTGTAGTAGTTACACAACAACAGTTACAGATTGAGGAGATCATGGGTCGTGGGAAAGAAGAGCTATAAAGGCCAAAAAGTTTGTAGAGAGAAGACAGCAACAACAACACAACAACTTAGTTTTTAGACTTAGAAGTAGTTCAGATTGTAACTTAGGAGTAGTTTCTTCCACTGTAATTTGTACCTTGTAACTGGATAAGCCTTGGTGATTTCAATCTGAAATTACTTTTGTTTATCTCGTCTACTTTGTTACCATCAGTTGATATAAAGCAGTTTGTTTTACTTGTTTACTTTGTTACCATTAGTTGATCCAAAGAAGTCCTCATCCTTTTGAGGCATTCGAACCACTTCCATAGTTGCTTGATTGCTCCTGTTTAAATTGTTTAGTTTGAACTACTGCTTGGTTGCTGTCGATCCAATCCCAGCATAATTCTTACTAACAATTTTTTGGCACACCTGGTGGGACATCTTCCTAATTTGGAATAATGACAAGAATTCGACGGCAAGATGAAGTACAAGAAGACCTGAAATATGGCATGGAAAAATTTCGTAAAACACAGTCACATGATGTTCTAATAAGTGGATTTCCATGGAATGACGTGTCCAAACAAATAGATGAAATGATTTGGTTTTGTGAAGATGAAATGTGTTGGCGTGAGAATGAAATTTTATATTTACATGAAAAGATTGATTATCTTGGTTGGCAAGAATTTCAAACAATAGCGCCATTGCCATATTATTTGAGGTTAGAAACACCAAATCATTTTGATAAAGTGATTGGTCAACGTGATGATCAAATTGACCATTTTGAGATTGAAATTCATCAATGGAGGGAAACATTGAAAATTCTTACAGAAGCCAAAATTTGTGGCTTTTCAGTTGTTCTTCCTACACCTTTAAAGGTTGTGAATGATGAAAAAATTAATTCTTCAGTTGTTATGACTGAAAAAATGAAAGGCTATGAGAATAAAAATTTCATGGCAGGGGGCAATTTCACAAGGAAGAAATATTTTCTAGGTTGTCAAAAAATATTTCTAACCCATTGATTTGTGAAAGGAAAAATCAGTCATTTTTTGCAAATCTTAGTCCAAAGAGTGATGCAAACAATGTGGTAAAAAAGTTTGATTTCAAGCCAACTATGGCTAAAAATGAACAATCAATTCATGATGATTTTAATATTTTTGACACTGTTTAAAATGTTGAATTTTTCAGAAATTTTGAGCCATGCAAAACTATGGATTATGACATTCAACACCCATTTTGGGTCTGTGGATCACATCAAAACTTAATTTTGGTAAATTGGTTAAAGGGGGTTGGGTAAAAAGGGGGTTGCTTGGTTGACTAGGTTGTTTAGCAAAATTTTGTTGACTAGGAACATGCCAGATGAGTGGAGGAAGAGTATTTTAGTGTCAATCTATAAGAATAAAGGAGATGTCCAGAATTGCAACAACTATAGAGGAATCAAGTTAATGTGTCATATAATGAAAGTGTGGGAGAGGGTGATGGAACGCTGATTGCGAGATATAACAGAGGTGTTAGAGAATCAATTTGGGTTTATGCTTGGCAGGTCAATGGAAGCGATTTATCTTTTGAGGAGAGTAATAGAAAAGTATCGAGAAAAGAAAAGAGACATTCATATAGTGTTTATTGACCTTGAGAAAGCATATGATAAAGTGCTCTAGGATATAATATGGTGGGTGTTAGAGAAGAAAGGGGTGACAAAAGGTTACATTGATGTGATTAGGGACATGTATGAAGGGGTGGTGACCACTATTAGATCGCATGCTTGAGAGACAAATGATTTTCCTATCACTGTAGGGTTACACCAAGGATCTACCTTAAGTACTTATTTTTTTGCTTTAGTTATGGATGAGTTGACGAGAAATATTCAGGATGACGTGCCATGGTGTATGCTTTTTGCAGATGATATTGTGCTAGTGGATGAGACTAGAGAAAGAGTTAACACAAAGTTGGAGATTTGGAGAAAAACTCTTGAATCTAAAGGATTCCGGATAAATAGAACTAAGACAGAGTACATGGAGTGTATATTTAGTAACAGTAACAATGAAAGCAGAGGAGAAGTGAAGATTAAGAACCAAGAACTGCCTAAGAGTGAACATTTTCGTTATTTAGGGTAGATCATCACAACAGCGGGGGAAATTGATGTGGACGTGGCCCATAGGATTAAAGCAGGATGGTGTAAATGGAGAAGTGCGTCTGGGGTACTGTGCGATACAGGAATATCCACTAGACTAAAAGGTAAGTTCTATAGAACAGCTATTAGACTAGCGATGTTGTATGGGGCGGAGTGTTGGGCAACCAAGAAACAATATGTAGATAAGATGGGTGTGGTTGAGATGAGGATGCTAAGGTGGATATGTGGCAAGACTAGACAAGACATAATTAGGAATGAGTGTATTCAGGAATGGGTAGAATAGCACCGATAGAAGATAAGTTGAGAGAGAATTGATTGAGATGGTTTGGTCACATTCAACGGAGACCAACAGAGGCAGTAGTGAAGAGATGCGATGCTGTAACGGTAGATGGGAGTGTTAGGGGACGGGGTAGGCCTAGATTAACGTTGGCTAGCGTTGTAAATAGAGATATGGATTTACTTAATTTGACTAACGAAATGACCTTTGATAGGGCCGCGTGAAGAAGGATTGATGTAGACGACCCCATTTTATGGGACTTAAGGCTTGGTTTGGTTTGGTTTGGTTTGGTTTGGTTAAAGATCCAACATTGTTTGAATAGTGAAAAGTAGTTCATATATGTCTCACAATATATATTTTACATATGTCTGTTTGGTGAAAAAGTCAAGGCCAAATAAATTTTATATATAACTTTTCAAGAATTCAAGATTTCTCATTCTTAAAGAGTTAAGGGGGCATTGTTTTCACCATAAATTATTTTCTGTTGATCATGGCCTGTCGATTATGGCCAAATTTAATCTTATTGATTGTGGTCAGTCGATTTTGGTCTGTCGATTTAGACTATAAATTATTTTTAATATAAAGTTATGGCCACATTATATTTATATTTATTATTATTGTTATTTTTGTTTAGTGCAGAATGTAATTAATTAGTTGATCATGATATGAATTAAGGAAAATAACAACGTGATGATTCACCCCCAAAAAAAGAAAAAAAAAAAAACGTGGTGGAATGTTGGTTCCAAAAGGAGTAGTGGAGCATGCATGATTTGAAGAGGCAAACGTGGCTATATTGGAGGGGAAATTGCCTAGCAATTCTTGCCTAAAGAAGCTTTGGGTGTTGATTATAAATAGACAGAGAGATGCAAGCAGAAAAAGGAGATCAACAAATCATCAAACTTATCATAGTTTTTTGTCTCTTTATTTTTAGGAGTAGTCTACCTTAATTCTTATGAGTAGATTATCGTAATTTTTAGGAGTAGCTTTCAACAGTTTGTAACTTTGTAAACTTAGAAGATTTCAATAGAGGTTTTTCCATGTTTACTTCACTCTTTTGATTGTTAATTGTTCCAAAGAAGTCCTTGTACTTTCAAGGCATTAGAACCTTTACACAGTCGTCTGATTTTCTATTTGGTTGTTTGGTTAAAATTGTTGTTAAGTCTCTGTCGATCAAGACTTATCATAATTTTTACTAATAATTTTTGGCATGCCCAGTAGGACTACATCCTAATTTGGAACAATGGAAAAGACGAGGCATCAAAGCCAAACGAGTGGCCCTTCTGTACTGCCTAGTAGCAATTTGGTTTCACAATTAAAGGAGGCTCTTGCATCTCTTTCAGTTGAGGAAAAACAGGTGCTGGTTGGTGAGTTAAGAAGTGTTGTTGGTGAGTTAAGAAGTGTTATTGATGATTTTTCTAGAGGGCAGTGTCAGACAAGGGTGGAGGTCCACAAGACACCTTCAAATGTTGGTGTTGTTACTCTATCAATTGTCATGGTTGCAAAAACAGATGGCCATGAGAATCAAAATTTCATGGCTAGGGGGCAATTTCACAAGGAAGAAATATTTTTTGGGTTTTCAAAAAATATTTCTAACCCATTAATGTGTGAAACAAAAAATCAGCCCTTTGTTGCAACTCTTAGTCCAGAGAGTAATGCAAACAATTTGGTTAAAAAGTGTGATCTTAAGCCAACCATGGCTGAAAATTATGAACAATCAAATGTTCATGACTTTGAAATCTTTGACATTGTTCAAGATGTAAAGTATGAGTTTTTAAGACCACCTTATGCTATGGCTTTTATTATTCATGGTCCTTTTTGGATTTGTGGATCACATCAAAGCTTGTTTTTTATGAAATGGCTGGCAAGAGAACAAAGTTCAAAAAGTTATAGAGATATATTGCAAATTATGATTTCTTGATTGGCCATTTTCACAGTGCTAGAAAATAAAACAAACTGAAATTCCAGATGTTTGCTTTAATGCTTAGAGTATTTACCAATGCCAACATGGGAAGATTATTGTACTCCAAATAATAGGCCAACCCTTGGTTTCTGTTGAATGTAAAACCCTATAACTTACTCCACCTACCACTACCACCTACTACCACCTACCTACTCCACTCCATTAGTGCTCCACAAGAAGCAAGTGCTCCATTTACCCTAATGCTCCATTAAGTTGTTTAGTGCTCCATTTTAGGTTAATTTAATTCCTCCATTTGTAACTCATTCTCCCTATAAAAGAGAGATCATTCTCTCCATTGTAAAGACACAATACACACAAAAATGTATATCTATCAATCAATTATATCAATACATTAATTTCCTACATGGTATCAGAGCGGGTTTAGCACCTAGTATTTTTCGCTTCACCGGCGGGCGGCAACCTCGCCTTGGCCGCCCGCCGGACCTCAACCAAAACCTCTCAGCCGTCATTACTCCATCTCCAACCCTTCATCATATTTCTTTTGAAATCCTTCTGATTACCATACTCTCCAAACAATCAGCACATGAAGATCTATTACTTGAGGAGCTGCCTTGGAGCTTGCTGGGTGGAATTTTTCAGGTCTTCCACCAATATCTCGCGAAGCTTCTCATTTTCCTTCATAAGCTCCTCGATCACTTGCTGGTGTTTCAACACCATCTGAAGAATGTTGTTTTCTGATCGCAAACGCCCAGCCATATTATTTTGTCCGCTGTCCTCATCTTTCAAAATTGGATTCTGCAGAAAACTGCTGATGACCTTCTCTGTCCGACTGCCATATGATGTATCTAGTGAAGGCTGTTTTGATGCAAAAGTTTCATAAGAAGCACCTGAAATTAAGTTTCCTTCTGTAGGCAAGCCTTAAGGTGTCTGGTCAGGTACTTTTGTTGCCAATTGCATGATACTCCCAATTGGACTTTGATTGGAGGGCATCATACCACTTTGTAGAGATGGCGGAATAAGGCCTTGTTTTGCTTACTCTTCAGGATGCGTTGTCTCTAATGGATCAGGTATTTAAGAGTTCAACAGTGCCCTTTGCCTTTCTTCTGGTTCTGTTTGTCTGCAGTCAAATCACTGCATTAACTTGGAAGCTTGGTAGACAAGAAGTCTGCATGATTTCTTTGGGATGGACATTCCTGGTTGGCTTCATCATGCTACAATCAGAATTATTGCCATTATCCAGCCCTCTATTGTGTGTGTTTTTTCAGGAGGTGAAGGTCTATATCAATTGCTAATAGCTACACAGGTAGGGTTGCACTCGTGCTGCCGTCTTCCGTGATCCCCCTTTTCCGGGTTGCCTCATCAAGATCTGTAATGGGCGTCTACAAGATTTCTCAGTTTGTGGAGTTCTTAGCCCTGATCATGTTTATTGGCATGCTGGGCTTAAAGATTATTTTTCTGGTAGAGATGATATTTGGGAACAGTGATTGGGTTGGTAATTTGAGGTGGAATATGGGGAGTAGCATATCTGTATCACACAGAATTGAATACAGGCTAGCCATTCACTTTTCAACTCATCCTCCACTACCTTTTGCCCACACCGAATACCTCTTTTTATTTTTTAAAACCAATCTTTACCTTTTGCACTCCACTCACCGCCTCCCTCAAATCTCCACTTTCTTTATTTTATTTTATCTTTCTTTTTTCATTTTAAAAAAAAAAACAAAAAAAAAATATATATATATATATATACCATATCGATGTGCACACCAAACCTTCCTTTATTTTATTCATCTCGGGGATCAACCCCGATCACATTTTTACACAAAAAAAAAAAAAAAAAAACCCACAACCCACACAACAAAAACCGGCCTTACTTCTTCGCCTCTTCTGCCAATCTCTTCCTCTTGCCTTTGTCTTGAGCCTCCCTTGCCGGTTGCGCCTCCGTGTTTCCCACGCCGCCGAGCACGTTCACTTCCCGTTGCTCCTCAACCGTCACATATGGCGGCCCTCCAAATCTGAGCATCACGGTGGCCTTCCGCTTCAGTTCCTTATTTTCAGCCTTCAGCCCACATATCTCTGCTCGGGCATCCGTATACATGCGCTGGAGCAGAGCCAGTTGGCCTTTTACCTGCTGCACCTCAGTTGTTCTACTCTGAAGCCGGTGCGACAGGGTGTTAACCGCCGTCATTGTCTCAACACAAGACCTCAATGTATAATAATTGGCCTCAATATCAGATTGAGCAGCCATTATCAGCTCCACTGCCACCATCGGATAGTTCAGCGGTGCAAAACCAGGGGGGCTTGGTCCAAGGGCACTTAGTTGAGGTTCAAGGGCTATATTCTGGGTTGTGGCCTCGTTGAGGTCGGGAAAGAGAGTAAGACCCCGGGAAGAAGAGGCTAAGTTCTGGGTAGCGGAACGGGAAGAAGAAGCCATTTTCAGGGCAACAGAGTGTTTTAGTGATACAACTCTCAGAAAACAACAGTGTTTCAGCGATACAACTCTCAGAAAACAACAGAGTGTTTCAGCGATACAACTCTCAGAAAAATGAAGAGTTTTTCGGAGTTTTTTTCCGCAGGTGTTTTTGCCTTTGCCTCAGCCTCGCCTTTGTTTAAATAGGCAAGGCAGACACGCGCCTCACGCGCCTCTCAGCGCAAGACGACAAAGCGGCGCGCCTTTTGATGGCTCGACTTTTGATGGCTGTCGGGCACACCTTTTGATGGCACGCTTTTTGATAAGATTTGGCACGCCTTTTTAAGGGTCCGACAAGACTCGGTAAACTGTCCCGACATTGATTCCGGTTAGCTCTTAGATGGGTCCGACAAGACTCTGTAAACTGTCCCGACATTGATTCCGGTTAGCTTCTATATGGGTCCGACAAGACTCGGTAAACTGTCCCGACTTTGATTCCGGTTAGCTCCTATAAGGGTCCGACAAGACTCTGTAAACTGTCCCGACATTGATTCCGGTTAGCTCTTATATGGGTCCGACAAGACTCGGAAAAACTGTCCCGACATTGATTTCGGTTATCTGCTACAACGGTTCGACACAACCATATAGTGTCTTCTACAACGGTCCGACATGACCCAGTAAACTGTTTTCTACAACGGTCCGACATGACCCAATAAACTGTTTTCTACAACGGTCCGACATGACCCAGTAAACTGTTTTCTACAACGGTCCGACATGACCCAGTAAACTGTTTTCTACATCGGTCCGATATGACCCCATAAACTATCTTCTACAACGGTCCGACATGACCCCATAAACTGTCTTCTACAACGGTCTGACACGACCATACAGTGTCTCCTATCCTCTTTTATTTTATTTGTCATTTTATTTTTCCTGTTTTGTTACTCTCTCCAAACTCAAGTTGGTTAGTTCCTAACCCCCTTGAGTTTGAGGGGGGCTGTTGAATGTAAAAACCTATAACTTACTCCACCTACCACTACCACCTACTACCTACCTACTCCACTCCATTAGTGCTCCACAAGAAGCAAGTGCTCCATTTACCCTAATGCTCCATTAAGTTGTTTAGTGCTCCATTTTAGGTTAATTTAATTCCTCCATTTGTAACTCATTCTCCCTATAAAAGAGAGATCATTCTCTCCATTGTAAAGACACAATACACACAAAAATGTATATCTATCAATCAATTATATCAATACATTAATTTCCTACAGTTTCACACTTGGTTCATGCATTGCTCTGTCAATTGTGTAAATACACTGTCGATTGAAGTAATCTAGTACCAATTTAAAAACTCATACATGGCCTACATGGACTACATTTGTGAAGGATGCACAACATATTTAATATTTATAATATGGCCTTTGGTTGCTATTTTATTAACATGTGCTTATAATAATCATTTTTTTTTGGTTAGTAAAAAAGATTTATTTTGGTGATGGTTTTTTGACAAATCAATTTTATATACAACTCTTCAAAAATTTGAGTCTTCTCATTCTTAAAGAGTCGGGGGGCATTGTTTGCACCCATTTTCGTAAATTTTCTATCGATGGGTGGATCAATTGAATAATGAGACATGGCAATAAATTCAAAGTCTTTCATTTGATCAAAGAGAAACAAGGCAGGAAAGAATTGTTTAAGTGTATGAATTGTTAAAAGTAGTCACGGAGCAGTTATTAAACAATTGTTGGCTTAGTGGGCTGATTTGTGTGAAGTCATGATTGAGAAATGGAGCTCTGTTTCTCTCGATACAAGGCTCAGAATTTTGAGGGATATGTGACATCATAGAGGAGAATTATTTCGACAGAGAGATGGGAAGAATTGCTAGATTTTGAGGGCTTGGAAATGTGATGACAGTTGAGCAGCAGCAGTTGGGGAACATAATGGATTGCAGAATTTTTAGGAAGTGGAGTAGTGGAAAAGAGAAAGATGGAAAGATATAAAAGCCAGAGATTTGCAGAAAGAAGGGGGATAAACAAATCATCAAACTTAACATATTTTTTTTATTTTTTTATTTTTTATCTTTAGGAGTAGTCTACCTTAATTCTTAGGAGTAGATTATCTTAACTTTTAGGGGTAGCTTTCAACAGTTTGTAACCTTGTAAGCTTAGAAGATTTCAATAGAATTTTTTTTTGTATTTACTTCACTCTTTCATCTGTGTAAAGGTTCTAATGCCTTGAAAGTACAAGGACTTCTTTGGAACAATTAATAATCGAAAGAGTGAAGTAAATACATAAAAACTTCTATTGAAATCTTCTAAGCTGATTTTCTGTTTGGTTAAAATTGTTGTTAAGTCTCTGTCGATCAAGACTTATCATAATTTTTACTAACACCTAACTGAATTAATTGATTCATTCATTTCAATTCAATTTAATTTTAAATAAATATGATCAAGTACCATACTAAATTAATTGAGTCAAGTACAATTGCTAAATAATTTTTAATTAGTGAGATATATGGACAATTAATGCAAATTAATTACTTAATCTTAAGAAAATAAATTCATCGGACATACAGTTTCTCTTGCAATTCAGTTTTTGATAAAATTATTGATGATTCTAATGTTCTAATCTTTGGAGTGCATATATGCCCTTGAAGGTTAAAGTGTTTGCATGGACTATGTTTCCTAAGAAGCTTAATACCAAGATATGTTTCAAAAGAAAAGGTCTAATCGTTCTTTACTCCCTCAATAGTGTTTGCATGGAGAACATTGATCATTTGTTTTTGCCATGCCATTAATATTATGGTGGAGGGTGTTTCAGCTGGGGGAGTTGGAGTTGTTGATACCTCCTTCTAGTGTTCAAATGCTTTGCACTTGATTTTAGAAGTGTTGGATCGAATCACAGAGCAAGGGCTCTTTGGAGTTGTGTAGTATGTGTGGTTGTTTGATATTTGGTTAGAAAGGAATGCTTTTGAAGATAAGTGTGAAGACTTATGGGTATTTGGGAGAAAATTTGTTATGTGGCTTATTTTTAGGCTTCAGTATCTCCTTTTAAAAGAGATTTCTTTATTTTTTATTTCTAGGGTTTGGAGAGTTGTATGTAACTAGTGATGATTCTTGTAATATATTTTCTTTTTGTTTGGTGGATAACTTGTTCCCTTCTTTATATTTTTCTTTTCTTTTTTATTAATATATATATATTATTTTTGGTTGTTGTTGTTGATCATATTAAAAAAAAAAAAAAAAATGAGGAAATCTATACTGCAAGTTGTAATATTTGTAGCTTTGCTTATGTTATTTTGTGGAACCTATGCCATTTTCTTAGTAACTGTATCATATAATGTACTAGATAGTTAAACCTCATGCTGTGGAAGTGATACTTGGTCTTTTCTTTTCTTTGTTACATTTATTTAGAGATAGTTCTTTATGTATAGTTTCTTATTTTATGATCTATGTGTTGCCCTCCCTTTCAGCTTTCCTGCATTAGATATGATCTTGTGGAAATGGATATCATTATGTCCACGAGAGAAACTAGCTTGACTGAGCAGCTTCTTCCCTTGAAACATTCTTTTCTCATTCATGAATTGAGGTAATATAAATTGTGTGTTTTATATACATATCTCCTTTGTAGAATCTCTTCTTAATTTTACATAACACTTAATGTGTGACTGGCACTTATTTGGAAGTCAATGTTTGTGGCTGTTTAAGCAACTGTAACAGGTAGCATTGTTAAAAAGGTCAGTTGTTGCTTGGTGCAAAGACAAAAGCTTCGGTTGTTGTAAAATTAACAATAAGAGAAAGAAGGAGGAGGAGGCGGAGGAGAGAAGAGAAACAGCGAGACAATGCAACAATAAGTTAAACAAAGAAGCTAGGATTAGGGTCCTCTTCCTTGTTCTCATGTGTTTATACTTATATGGTTCAAAGTAAAAAAATACAGACTAATTAGCACCTTAAGCATGTAACACTCCCCGTCAAATTGGTGGTGTTGTGAAATGTATTTTGGATATTTTGTATAGTTTGTATTTACCATAATGGTATTATTTTAGTAACTAGGATTAATTATAGTTTTTCTCTTCATGTATTTTGTAGAAGTCGGGATTCTCTTTTTATTCGTCACATCCCCCTCATTCTTAGCTAAGACAACATCACAGTGAACTTTGTTCTTAGTCATCTTTGCCCCTTCGTTCTTAGTTGTCTTGCACTCGGACAACGTCTATGCAAGCCCCTCTATTTTCGAGTGACGTTGGAGCAACCTCCTTTGTTCTTGGGTGACATTGTAGTCTCTCACATGTTCTTGGAATTGAAACTGCAGTCTTTGTCATCAAGTCAATCGCAACCAATTCTCTTTCTATCTCTAAAGAAGGTAAGAACCTTACTGGGTGTAATTGGGTTTACAAAGTTTAAACCCACTATAACGGTTCTCTTGAGCATTATAAGGCCAAACTAGTTGCAAAGGGTTTTTCTCATGAGTATGTGATTGATTATGATGAGACTTTTTTTTCTTGTAGGTTAGATTACCACCGTTCATACTTTGATTTCTGTTTCTACAGTTTGTCAATGGGTCATTTTTTAGTTGGATGTCAAGAATACCTTTAATAGGCATCTTAGTGAAGAAGTTTATGTGTCCTTCCCTAAGTCTTTCTCATCCCAATGGCTATGTCTGTCGTTGTGTTGTGCTCTATGGTTTGAAACAATCTCCTTGTGCATGGTATGAGTGTTTTCAGTTGGCTGTTACTCAGATTGGTTTTCATCTGAGTGCTCATGATTTTGTCCTTTTGTATGTTATACTGCTTTTTGGATAGTTATTCTTTTGTTGTATGTGGTTGATATGATGATCACTGATTATGATTATGCTGCTATTACTGAAGTTAAAAGACATGTTTGGGAGTTTAAGTCTGCTGCATTATTTTTTGGGCATTGAGGTAGCTTCTTCCATCAAGGGTTATTATCTCTTATCATAATCTAAGCATGCAAATGAGATCATTCAGTGTGCCAGACTCACAGATACTAAAGAGTTGATACTCCTATTGAGCTACATGCCTAGTTTTCTGCTACAGATGGTGTTCTTCTACTTTGTGTCATGAGTTGGTTGGTTGCTTGGTTTATCTTATCGTTACTCAACCTAGTATTGTATGTATTATTTGAAGCTTTGATTAACCAGCTTAGGGTATGATTGAATATCATCCCTTATTTATAAATGAGGATTTAGGGTTTACACAAGAGAGATAATTATAGAATAATACAAACCCTACAACTTTCGGCTAATATAAAATTGATAACACTTTCGGTGAGTATAATATCCTAACACTTCCCTCAAGCTGGTGCGAAGATATTCTCTCATGCCAGCTTGCTTAATATGTTGAAATGGTTTATTCCAACCCCCTTGGTGAGAATGTCAGCAAGTTTGTTCACCAGACTGGACAAAAGGAGTACAATGGTACACTAGTGAGTTTCTCTTTAATGAAGTGGCGATCAATCTCAACATGTTTTGTCCTGTCATGTTGAACTGGATTGTGAGCAATGTTGATGGCGGCCTTATTATCACAGTATAACCGATGGAGTCCGTCTGATCAATACCTAGATCACTCAATAACTTGAGCCATAAAAGTTCACACACTTGTGCCATAGCTCTAAACTCAGCTTCTGCGCTGACCTGGCAACCACATTCTGTTTCTTACTCCTCCAAGTAATAGGTTGCCTCCAACAAATGTGCAATACCTGAAGTCGATCTCCTATCAGTTACTGATCTAGCCCAGTCAGCATTTGTATAGGCTTCCAACGAAGATGATCATACTTTGAAAAATAAAGACCCTTACCAGGAGCAGACTTCAAGTACCTCAAGATCTCATGACAGCCTCAAGGTGAATCTGATGAGGAGCATGCATAAAACTGACAAACTGACAGCAACAGCAATATCAGGACGGGAGTGAGATAGGTAAATGAGCTTACCTAATCGCTGATAGCTCCCCCTATCAACAACTTCTCCTCTTTCATCATCCCCAATTTCTGATTGGGTTCCAGTGAGTGGCACATGCCTTGCAGCCAAGCATCCCAGTTTCCATCAACAGGTCAAGCACATATTTTCTCTGTGAGATAAATATCCATCCTAGAGCGAGCAACTTCAATTCCCAAAAAATACTTCAAGCTTCCCAAGTCTTTGATTTCAACTCATTAGCCAAATATTTCTTCAACAGAGGTATTTCCTCACTATCATTGTCTGTAAGACTATGTCATCTACATAAATAATAAGTGCTGTAGTCTTACCACGTGAGGAATGTTTCACAAACAATGTGTGATCTGCTGACTTTGTTTGAAGCCATATTTAAACATAGCTGGGTGAATCTCTCAACCAAGCCTTGGAGACTGTTTGAGACCATATAATGACTTCCGAAGCTTGCATACTTTGCCTTATGTCTGATGATCCTCAAAACCAGGAGGAATGTCATATATACCTCTTCTTCGAGGTCACCATGGAGAAAGGCATTCTTGACATCAAACTGATAAAGCGGCCAATCAAGATTAGCTGCTAGAGAGAGAAGTACTCTGACTGAATTCATCTTAGCCACGGGTGCAAAGGTCTCCTGATACAATGCCATATGTCTGAGTAAAACTTTTGCCACAAGTCTTGCCTTGTAACGCTCAATAGACCCATCTTTTGTGTTTCACAATATATACCCATTTACATCCACAGGTTGTTTGCCCGTAGGTAACTCAGTCAATTCCAGTGCCATTCTTCCTAAGTGCTTTCATTTCCTCAATCATGGCTAGTTTCCACTCAGAGGTAGCAAGAGCATCCTGAAAATGGTTAGGAATGCTAACAGAGGAAAATATTGGACACAAACTCTATATAAGGATGACAAATGAGAATATGACACAAACTGTGAGATAGGATGTTGAGTACAAGATCTCACACCCTTCCTCTTGGCAATAGGAAAATCAAGATCAATGGATTCAAGAGATTCGAAGTTACTAGACTCTTATCAGAAGCAGGAGATAGCAGTGGAGTAGCAGAAGTAGTCCTTGTATCCAGTTAACTTGTTGTCTGTCTATGTCCCGGACATAAACATGCCCGACTTATCCTTGGTGACAGTGGGTTCTATAGTCCCAGTAGAAGAGGGTGGTGCAAAAACTGGTTCCACCATAGGAAGCACAGGACTCACTTCACACAAGGCTCCCCGGAAATGAGGACGGTGACACCGGAGAGGACAAAAATAGGACTGGCACTCAAGAAAGTAACATCCATGGACACAAACCACTTACGAGAAGAAGGGTGGTAACATTTATACCCCTTTTGAGTAGGAGAGTAACAAAGGAAAACAACTTGAGGGAGCGAGGGTCCAACTTACCACGAGAGGGAGAGTGATTATGAACAAAAGACCAACCAAAATCTTTGGAGGAATAGAAAACAAGGACTGAGAGCCTAGGAGGACGTGAAGAGGCCTGTTTTTGCAAGACCTGGGTAGGGAGACGATTAAGAAGATGGGCAGCAGTGAGAACAGCGTCGCCCCAATAGGGCCGAGGCACATTCATAGAAAAACACATGCACGAGCATGTCAAGAAGATGCCGATTCTTGCGTTCCGCACCCGATTTTGTTAAGGGGTATTGGTGCAAGAGGTCTGATGGATAATGCCATGAGTAGAGAAATATTGTCCTAACCAGAATCTATGTATTCCCGCCATTATCAGAATGAAAGATTTTTACAGTGGCCCAAATTGAGTACAAATCATCTTATGAAAAGTGCGAAACACAGAGAAAACTCACTCTTATCTTTCATGAGATACACCAAGTAGCACGAGAAAAATCATCAATAAATGTAAAAACATCGATGACCTTTCACAGCATAACACGAGAGGGACCCAAACATCAGAATGTATTAAAGAAAAAGGAACTAAACTTTTATCAACTGGGAGCAAAAAGAGTTCTGGGCTTTCCAAGTTGACAAGACTCACAAAGAAAGTCAGACACCTGATGATTTGCGAACTAGAAGGAAATAAATACTTAAGTAATGAAATGAAGGATGCCAAGACGCCGATGCACAGCCATAAATCAGCGGGGGTAGTAGAAGACATGGTGGAAGAATAAGCAAGTTTGTCCGGTTGATCTAGGAGTAGAGACATTTTCTGCACATACACTGCCAATCGTCTCCTCGTGACAAGGTCTTGAAAAGACAATGATCAGGAAAAACGTCACACTAAATTCAAATCTGGTGAGACGACTCAAGGATAATAGATTAACAGAAAAATTGGGAACATGGAGAACAGAAGACAGATGGATGGTAGGAGTGACGTGGACTAAACCTGTTGGGATCGGGATCCCGCCCAAGACTTATAGAAATTATAACAATCAGAAATAACCCACACAGAGAGAGACACATATTTAACGTGGTTCGGCAATAATGCTACGTCACGGGAGAGTAACGTTTAGCATTTATGGAGAGTTATAGAAATATTAAGAGGGAAAACTCACACTATTCTCCTCACCCATTCCCCCGTCTCCCTCACTCACACCGAGGAGACGGTTCTCACATTCTCACTCTCTTGTTTCACTCTTGGTTTTCTCAACTTTTCTTCCTCTCCCTTCTTCCTCTTTTATAGATATGTTGAGAGAAGAAGGAAATGGAGCAGCAAGAAGTGGCTCTCCACTTCTCTAGTGGATTCTCTAAGTGCTCCATTCTTCTCAAAATGGAAGCTCATTGTTGGTTCCAACACCACTCCATTTGGTGGGTGTTCCACTCTCTTTAGTGGGTTATGCAACTCACAATGGATGATCCAACAAATCACCCCTCAACCCTTGTGAGGTGATCCACTGCACACACTGCTGCTAATCTGGTTATGCCCCAAAAACTAACAGAATCTTCATCTCCTTACTGAGACGCTGCATCCCCTGAAGCTAGAGATAATACACCAGAGATACAAGAGGAGGAGGGAATCCTTCATCCTCAACTCAACTCACACCACTTCTGATTTGGAGAGCGCCTCTGCTCTATCTTCCACAGATTCTTCCACGCTTCTGTCTTGGATGTCTTCACTGCTATGCTTGAACTGGCGTAACCAGATATCTGACACCCCTGATTGGATGTCCTGCACCCCCTGCTGAGATGCCCTTGACTGTCATGCCTTATCTCTTTGCATGACAAAACTGGAGCAACAGAAAACTCTTCTTTTGTCTGGTCAAAGTTCCTGGTTTTCTTTGCTCGGAGTTTCCCTTGAACTATCCTGAACTATCAGCATTTGCCCTTTGCACTCTTGAACAACTTCCCAGTGTTTCCACACACTTATTGTTCTTGCCTTTTGCAAATCCCTGATCTCCAGTTCAGCGATACACGTTACCTGCGTATCTATCACTTGTACTACCGGATGATGGCTGACAGTAGCTCTTCCTTCCAAAAGCAACTTCAACAAATCTGTACAAGTCACCAACTATGCAAACACCTAGCATAGTACCCACACCCATATTCTTGAGTGCTCATCGTGGCTCCATCTCTCCTCATGCGCTCGAGCTCGCCTGAGAGATCCGCAACAACTCTGTTTCATTAAGAGGTGCGTTCGCTGCCACAGAATCACAACCCGATACCATAACCCAGGTATCCAACCATTCAGTCAAAACTGAAGGCCATCTGCTGTACAAATACAAGCGCTTTTCCCAAAAACACAGCAGATTCCATTGCTCAAAATCACATTGAGCCAATGCAAAGAACATGCAGAACCAATCGAGCTAGCTCTTCGATTTTCTGCAACTCAAGCTCCACCATAGTGCCAAGTTCCGATTTCCATGGGCGCCAAACAAGTTGTCCTTGACAACTCCAAACAAAACATGGTGAGTAACCTGCTTGAACCAATGCTGAGGAGACTAAACAAAGAGGCTTCAAATTCTCCGTCAAAGCAACTTCGAAAGCGGTACCAAAAACATCATGTCCGATCAACCATCGAACACAATACTTGCTCTCTTCAAGCTCGAATTAATCAAGAGAGCCAAACAAATTCTCCGAGAACTGAGGCAAGTTCTCTCTACCGAACAAAACTGGACTGTGGACGCAGTTAGGCTCTAACCAGTTCAGAAGTATCGGAACGAATTTCAAATGAACTTACAAAATACCAAGAGCCAAAAATTCTGAAGTGTCGAGCAAACTCCAGATTCCTCCAACTGCAACTCCAACCGGCAGACACAAGATGATGCACCATCGTCACAGCTGCCAAAAACCGCCCAAAGGCGTGTGCACCGTAAATGCACAACTCCAACAGTCCCCGCTGACTCCACCGAGTCTGCAAATGATCTATCCCCTCCAAATCCAACGGCAGATTAAGGGATGGATCCTAACACATGAGATTCACAAAATCACCATCTTCACGTTTCTCCGCAACAATCTCTTCCAAACTTCAATGAACCCAACGGTCAAACCGCTTCCAAAGAAGCAAACACCCGGAGTCTGAATCGTCACCCAGACTACCAATAGCTGATGTCTTCGAATATGGAACAGATTGCGAAAATGAAAATCCACAAGAAGAAGAAACAATCAAGTCTCACAAACCGGAGACACCCCTGGATCTAATCAGACACGATCATAAATCCCAGCTGTGATAATGAATCTCAATAAACCACGACTCTGAAAGTCGCCAATAATCCGTGAAAGACCGCCAACAACAATGCCTCCAATAGACATTGAACAAAAAAAAACCGCCAAAGCTCCACCAAGATCTGAAGTAGATTTTTCACACACCTTCAAATCGACAAATGCGGAAAAAACTCCACCAAGATCTGAAGTAGATTATCACACCTTCTTCAAATCGACAAATGCGGAAACCAAGGCTTCACCAGATGCGAGTCTTCCAACAACGATCCATGAAGGATTCCAACGCCTCCACAGAGGCCAATGCCAATAAAGTACTACCATTTGGACTTATTACATATGCCAAATCTCCATAGTACACTCTGCAATGCTTGTTCTCTCTATCCCCCTAGAGAAAAACTCAATGAACTTTGAAGTTCTGCAACTAACCTGAGAGTCTCCAAATGAACTGATAACTTTTGCAACTGACTCTGAAAGGTCTTCACTTGGCTTCCAATTGGCTTCAACCGGGTGAACAAAATAAATCACCCCCATCACCCACATGGATGATAAAACACCGTTGTAAATATGCTCCATTCCACTGAGCATCCAGAGTGAATCTGCACCTCCTACTTGGAATGTCTTCAACCGCCACACATCATCTTGCATGGCTCGCACCTCTATCACCAGGTACTTGCATCTTCCAATAGAATGCTCACTGTTTCCCTGTTGAGGTGACTCCACCCAAACTCTCTGGGTGCCCGTCGCGACTTCACTGCCACGAACCAGATTCAGGACAAAGAAAAAAGATTTGCCTCTCCCTGGGTGCGCACTGCAGCGTCTTATCCCTTTCATTTTCTTTGTCTGGAGCTTTCTTTCTGTGAACTAATTGTTGCTACTAGGTCAAATCCGGCACACTGCACCTTTGTATCACATTCAGCTGCGTACTCTTACACTGTTGTATGCCAGCACCTTGTATGACATTCCTGTGTACTCATCTGTGCTATTGTGGCTACGTGCTCCTACACCTTATGTGTGCACTATTGCAGCTGTTGTCCTTCTACGTTCACATACTACCAGTACTTCTTGTATTATGTTTGACAGTAGCTCCAACTGCCACAACATTCCCCTGAGCCTGCACTGGTTGCCAATCATCTATCTGATGAAGTGGACTTTTCTTCTGATTGAACCAGATCCTCCGATGACATCAACAACCAGGAAAGTTCCCAGGAAAGACTGGTGGGGTCACAATCGGTCCCACTTAAGAACCAGTCTCCTTAGACAGTGTCTTTTTGACAGAACTTTCCTAGACATTGTTGATCTTGAGATAATCATGTGCAATTCTTCTGATTGCCCTTACCAATCCCGATCTCCATTGATTTGCCATTTGATTAAGCCTGATCTCCTTTGGTCTTCAATGATCTATCTCGATCTGTATCTGGTTGTCCAATCTGGTTAGAATCTGCCTGTTCTAACCTCTTCAGTGAATCCGCAGCGTTCCACAATATCCAGTAACCTTCCTTTGACTATTAAAGATGACAAACTCTCATGTTTTAACAGTCTTTAAAAAAAAATCATTCAGAATTTCACCATTCTGACCTCGCGGTTGCGTCCGGAACGGTCCGATTAGCTAGAACCAACCATCGCTGCACTTCCGGGGACCTCACTGAAAAATATCCCCGAAAGCTGGGCCACACCGCAATTTTCTAAAAATTCTGGGCCAATTGCAATTTTCAGAAGTTCAGGGAATATTCTGTGAACCAACAGAATATTCCGTCCGCTGCACCTGATGCCGTCCGTCCCTTTAATCTGCCTTCTTTTTACAGAAACTTCGTCTCCAAAATCTGACCGTACGGATGTGTCCAGAATACTCCAAATAGTCGGAAACCACTATTGGATCGCCAAAAACGGACTCCAAATGGCTTAAATCTAGCCAAAACATTTTTATACGCCTCAGATCTGCGGCTGCACCTTAGCCGCGAAGCACCGGATCCTCCTCCTGCGGTTGTACTATTGCCGCGTCGCACTGGATCATGCCTTCTGGATGCTGACGTGGCAGCCACGGGGCAGTCCATGACTGGCCCACGGTGCCACGTGTCGATGACGTGGCAGGCCACGTGGCGTTGACTGGATCGCCACGTGGCGTTGACTGATGACGTGGCGCACTGACCTGGCGTGCGCGTGGGCGTGGCGCGTGGCCTCCACGCGCGGCCTCCCCACTTGTCTTCCTCCTCTGCGCGCGCGTGTGACGCGTGGGCGCTCGTGATCCGACGCGCCGTTGTCCTTCCTTGGCGCGTGTGGCGCTTGCTGAGAGTGGGCCTCACGCGCCACCTTCTAGGGGCGCGTGAGCACGCGTCCGGCCTCCGTTTGGGGTGTTCTTTGCATTTCTGGACTCCTCTCGTCGAGCCCTTGCTCCTGGTATGCTCAAAACCTGATTTCGAGCAATCCGATTTCTGGGCAGTTTCAAAAACACACGGGTTTTTGTTCCGAAATGCCACCGACGAGGCTCTGATACCACTTGTTGGGATCGGGGATCCCGCCCAAGACCTTATAGAAATTATAACAACCAGAAAAATACACCCACACAGAGAGAGACACAATATTTAACGTGGTTCGGCAATAATGCCTACGTCCACGGGAGAGTAACCGTTTAGCATTTATGGAGAGATTATAGAATATTACAGAGGAGAAAACTCACACTATTCTCCTCCCCACCATTCCCCCGTCTCCCTCGCTCACACCGAGGGAGACGGTTTCTCACATCTCTCAATTTTCCAGAAATGGAAGAAACAGTACCATCGGCAATCCTAACTTTGTCCTGACCTGAAGAGGGCTTATAGACAGAGAAAAGATTAGAGGAGCCAGACATATGATCTGAGGCACCAGAATCAATGATCCAAGGCAAAGACTTATGACACAGGAAACAAGGAGAAGAGGCTAAGTTACCTGAGCGGGCAAAGGACGAGGAAGCTGTACTGAGAGTAGGAGAAGACCGGCGGTCCAACAATTGGCGCAAAGCATTCTCCAGCTCAGTATCAGAAGCTTGGCCAACAGAAGCAGAATTAGAATCAAGTGGATCAACAGCACTAGTCTGATGAGCCCGGAAATAGGAACCACGTCCTCTAGATTGGCCTGACCGACCGCCTCGAGAACCAGAGCGATCACCTCGACCCCCGGATGGAGTCCCATGAAGCTTCCAACATGTCTCATGAGTATGCCGCGGCTTCTTGCAATAATCACAGAAGACAGACTCCTTAGCAGCACGGAGGAATGGGAGTCAGGCTGAGGCCATCTCGAGGAGTAGACAGTAATGCTGAACGGTCAGTAGAGATAGGGGACATCATAGCAGACCGGCGACTCTCCTCATTCTGTACATAGGCAAATGCCTCCTGAAGTGAAGGAAGAGTATCCATACCCAGAACTCGACCCCTAACTGGATCATACTCCACATTGAGACCGGTCAGAAATTTAAAGACCCGTTCCGTGCGATGAACTTCTTGTACCCGACAGAATCAGCAGGGCAAACGGGCTTATAGTCTTCCAAGTGGTCAAGGCGTTTCCAGCCGTTGGTGAGGAAAGTGAAGTACTGAAGAACAGTCTGCTCCCCCTGAATTGAGCTCTCAATAGAGCGGCGCAACTCAAATGCCTGTGAGAAATTCCCTTTGCGGGAATAGGTGACAGCCACAATCCCAAACTTCCTGGGCAGTCTCCACAGACAAGTAGCCCTCACCAAGTTCTGGAACCATCGAATGGATAAGCCAACTCATAATCAAAGAGTTGTTAATCTCCCATTGGTCATAGCCTGAGTCAGTGGTACTAGGTGCCTGTATCCTGCCATCAACATACCCCATTTTCCCTCTGCTCTTCAAAAACATAGTCAAACTTTGAGACCATGTTAGGTAGTTCTGACCATTAAAGAGAGAGGTGGTGATTTTCATACTAGGGTTGGGGTTCTCAGTCATGGTAGTAGGTATAATGGGACTCTCACTCTTCGGTGTTTGAGAAGAAGGGGACACACTGGAGGAATCTGTCATGGATACAATACTACCAAACCCGCAACAAAACTAGTGGCAATCACAAACCCGGAAGGTGGTGGTGAAAGAACAGACACAATGACCACTATAAGAGCATAACAAAATTAAGAATCATTTTTTTTTTTTTTTCTTTCCTTTTTTTTTTTGTTTTTTGTTTTTGTTTTTGTTTTTGTTTTTGTTTTTTGTTTTTTTGTTTTTGTTTTTGTTTTTTGTTTTGTTTGTTTTTGTTTTGTTTTTGTTTTTTTTTTTTTTTTTTTTTTTTTTTTGTTTTTGTTTTTATATATATATATATATTTACTGATATATTTATTTATACTTGTATTATACAAAAGGAGGTTATATCATACCTACACAACAGAGACGACGGCGACAGAGACGAGCTGAGGAGCTGAGGACGACGGCGAGCTGATGAACTGAGGACGACGGCGACTGAGGCGGAAGACGAAGACGAAGACGAAGCCGAGGATCCACCGGCTGATGAAGACGAAGCAGAGTGACAACGGCCACTGAAGATCGACCCAGCAGAGGATCCACCTAGGTAAGTTTCGAACCCTGGAGTGAGGGTGTGCCGAAACCCTAGAGCTCAAGCTCTGATACCATGAAGCTTTGATTAACCAGCTTAGGGTATGATTGAATATCATCCCTTATTTATAAATGAGGATTTAGGGTTTACACAAGAGAGATAATTATAGAATAATACAAACCCTACAACTTTCGGCTAATATAAAATTGATAACACTTTCGGTGAGTATAATATCCTAACATTATTCATGTGGCGAGGCAGTTTGTTACTGCACTTTGTACTATTCATTTGATTGCTTTGTTATCCACCCCGTGTTATATTCGTGGTATATTTCGGAGTTTGTTGTACTCTTTTGCATTCTCTTTCACTCTTTGAGCCTATGTCGATTCTAATTGGGCTAGTAATGTATTTGATCACAAGTCCACTACTGATTTTTGTGTTTTCCTTGGTGATTTTTTATCTCTTGGGAAAACAAGAAACAGTCTATTATTGCTTGTTCTATTGTCGAGGTTGAGTATCGTGCTATGGTTCATGCCACTGCTGAGATTATTTGTTTCACACCTTGAATTCTGTAACCCAAGACCGTGATAAGAGGTAAAGGGATAGGGATGGGTCAAGGAATGATAAGTGAGAAATATATGAAATCATCAAGAGGTTGACTGAGTCAAAGATCAAGGCTGGAAGTCAACAAGGTGAGTCAAAGAAATGGTCTACTGCTTAAGCGGTTTCAGTCACCAGGCAAGTCTAAAGGAACTGGGCAGCCTTCCCCTTATTCAAGATTCAAGAATGGGTCACACCGATCCTCAATCCAATGGCAATAACATGAATATTTAAGCATAAGTAAATGATACATCTTATCAATTCTGAATGAAAATCAACCATGCAATTCCAAGGTTCATTTCCCATTCATTGTCATGTAATCTTATAACATAAATTGGCTTCTCATTCTATGTTGAATGAATTACAGCATATGAGTTCAATCCATAATATTAACAAGTTATGCCCTCAAGGGCCTACAACAAAAGAGGCCCTTGGCTCTCAACAAATAATTGGCATTGTGCCTTTACATCACAATTAATGGCACAAGGCCTTGCACAAAAATGGCTTAATGGCCTCACACAATCCACAAAAGAAGATTCCAAGCTACCTCACGGCTTCAGATCACCACTAGCATCTAGCATGTTTATTAACGATGGGGTGAGCATAAAGCTCAGTAAAATATGCAACTAGCATGCTCAACATGTGATCATGATGCGATACATAGCATAATACGAAAATAGTTTATCCAATGTAATTCAACAATTATTAGTCAATTGAAGTTCACAACTCACATTTTATCAAAATCTTATCCCTTATTTCATTTTCATCAAAGTTGAGCTTGAGGCTCTAGTTTCCAATGCACACAAATCATTATTCTCATTCAATGATTTTAAAGTTGTTTACTAATGAGCAACTCTCAAACATGAGTTACATAACCCTCACTTCTGTTGGAATGTGTCCCACATCGCTTGAAGTTGCCCCATTTGTGCTGGTTATAAGGCTTCAGTTTCCCTCTCCTTAATATCTGGGTTTTAAGGAGAAGTGTAGCCTGAGCTTTTCAATTTGGTATTAGAGCGTAGTTGGGCTTGGAATTGGTGTGCCGTTTGTCTGGCTATTGTATGTTGTGGTCTAGGAGGGTGTGTTAGAATGTGTCCCACATCGGTTGAAATTGCCCCATTTGTGCTGGTTATAAGGCTCCAATTTCCCTCTGCTTAATACCTAGGTTTTAAGAAGAAGTGTGGGTTGGGCTTTTCAATTACTGCTTGGTGAAGAAGCATGGACACAGACATGTGACACGACACAAACACGCCAACACATGATGTAGGATCTGATACGTGGGAAACACATGCAACGTATATAAATTTATATATTTGTTATATTTCATATATAAGGATGGAATAACTACTATATGTCGTATATATGAATTTTTATGTGGAAGATAATAATTTTAAAGTAAAAAATAATAATTAATAATTTTCTTTTAACCCCTGGGGGTTGGCTTAGTGGCTAGGCCTTGAGTCTTGGGGGTGTACTCCCTTTTATGTGCAAACAATTCCTTGGGGACATTGGACTAGGGGAAAACCCTTGAATTAACTGTAGTGCACTTGTAGGAAACTCTTTGCTGAGGGTCTGTGTACCCTTGGGGATTAGTCGGGTTTTGATTCGGACACCCCAATGCCAATAAAAAAAAAAAAATTTGATAATAATTTTTAAGTCTAAAAGAAGAGAATGAGTATAAATTTACATTGTTTTTGTTTTATCATTGGATTCCAAGTTATTTTATTTAAACTCGTAATGTGTTTTATGTGTATCTAAGTGTTGTGAAATGTTTGACAAGTGTTGTGTTGAGTCGGTGGCAGACACGACACGTTAATTTCTTAGCTTCTCAGGCTACTAACCCAAATGACATTTGGTACAAGGGTTTCCAGACTTTTACCAAGGAGCATATCTGGCCCAATTTACTACATAATACACCAACTTTTAACTCACAAGTTCAATTATGAAAATTTTATCAAAGTTTACCTATTCAGAAGCATTTCAAGGTTTACCATTCTCCAATCATTTCAAGATCAACTCATTTCACAATTTGGGTTCACAATCTCAACAACAATGGCCGAAGGCCCAATTCTCATTTCAAATACTCATTTTACCATATTGTTCAATATTTTCAAACAATTTTCTCAAAACTCCCTACAAAAGGGCTTTCAACATTTTCCTAATATACCAGATCATAACATGATATTCTCAACTTTTTTCAAACATGTAGTAAATGACCAACGTTTATGCTCTTTCACAAAAATAGGCATCATGGTATTCAACAAATATGCAATGTTGTAACATTTTTCATAATTCAATATACTCAATCTCATAATACAATGATAATATATGAAAATTCCCAATTTCTAGTATGTGATTCAAACCACCTAAGGCATGCAATTTCTCAAAATTTCTTTACCATTACATATACAAACTACCACATAGACACCTAAACCCTATATTGAACAAACTAGAAGAAACCCTTGTGAAAATATTGTGTATATATGTATATATGGTAGTGTAGTGTGTATATATTCTGAGAGATTGTGAGAGATTGGGTGTATATTTTCGTTTCCTTTTTAGTCTTAGGGTTAGGCGTACTATATAATCAGATGTATCCTTTGTATTTTGACACAATTGAATATACAACTCTTATTCATAAATCATACATTGTATCAGAGCCGTCTCTAAGCCAAAACCCTAGAAGTCTCTAAGTCGATTTCTTCTTCTCTGTGTTTGTCTGGTTCGACTGAAGGCCTCAAGCGATTGTCATTTGTGGTTCTCTCTTGATTGCAACTTCCCTCAGGTCGCAACACATAACCTCAACCTCACAACCCGACTGCCTCTGTCTCGCGACTACCTCGACTGTTCTTCTTTGTTATTGTCGTTCGTGGTTCTCTCTTCAATTTTGGCTCCAAGTCTTCGACTTTGGACTTCGACATCTGGTTCATCTCTCTTCGACCTCTCTCAGCTTCAGTCTCTCTTTTTATGGCTCTGCTTTGGTCGTATTTGACCATTTGATATCATTCTATTTGATTTATTACAGTTTGTCCCCTCAGATTTTTTGTTTTTTACACTTGAACCCCTGGTTTGGCTATTTTTTTTTATTTTGGGTTTATTACACTTAAACCTCTCAATTATCTAGTTATTATGATGTCTTTGGCTTTTAATAAGTGTGCCTTTTGCCATCAAAGGAGTCATTGGAAGTATCATTGTCCTAAAAAGGGATGTTTAACTGCTTTGCCTATGTCTGCCTCGTCTTCTCAGCAGTTTCCGATCAAGTTTTGCGCTCCTCCTCTGAGTACCATTCGGCCTCCTGCCGGTTCTATTGCATTTGCTCCGGCTCCTGATCCTGGCTTGGTTTCCTTGATTGGTCAAATTAGTCAGTTTCAACATATGTTGTCTACCTCCCAGCCATCCTTATCTGCCTCTATTGTTTTCTCTTTTTATTCAGGTTTGCTTGGGTTTTCTTCAGGTATTTCTTCGTTTGTCTGGCTTTTTGACTCTGGTGCCTCTCATCATATGACTCCCCATTTCTTCTTACTTCAAAATTGTACTCCTTCTCCCTTTTCTATTACTGTCAATGCCGCTAATAGGTCTAGTATGTCTGTTATATCTGTTGGGTCTGTCATAACGTTTGCTATGTTTGTTGTCTCTATTCCATGTGCCCTTTATGTTCCTCAGTTGTCTATCAGTTTATTATCTATCAGTCAGCTTAATGCCTCTAGTTTTGATGTTATCTTTTCTTCTTCTATTTGTTCAGTGCAGGATCGCATGTCTGAACAGTAGATTAGGACCGGCCGTAGAGTTAGAGACCTCTATGTGGTAGAGAGCTTGCATCTGCCTATGGCAATCTCTCTGACTGCCTTTTCCTCTTTTCGATTAGATTCTCTGTCTAGTCCTTTCTACTTGTGGCATTCTAGATTAGGGCATTTGTCTGTTGATCGCTTACAGTCTTTAGCTCAGTCTGATATCTTGGGTAAAGTTTCTTTTAGTGAACTTACTGAATGTCGGGGGTGTAAACTTGCCAAAATGACAGCCTTATTTTTTCGTAAAAGTACTTCTATCTCTGATACATCATTTTCTTTAGTTCATACTGATATTTGGGGTCCTTCTCCTGTTCTCACCAAAGGGGGTTCTGCATACTATGTGTTATTTGTTGATACTACACCCGTTACACTTGGGTTTATCTTATGACTCGTAAATCTGACTTCTACCAGACATACCGTACTTTTCAGTCTATGGTCACTACACAATTTGGGTCTACTATTAAATTGTTGCGGTCTGACTTGGGTAGGGAATACTTTAAAATTGAATTCTGTGAATATTTGGCCAAATTGGGTACCATTCACCAAACTTCTTGTACTGATACACCTGCCCAAAATGGTTTAGCTGAGCATAAACATCCGTCATCTCCTTGAGATAGCTCGGTCTCTCTTTCTCTCTGCCTCCGTTTCGGCTCCGTTTTGGGGTGAGGTAGTTCTTACTATTGCTTTTCTTCTCAACTGTATGCCTACGCCCCTTCTTTTTGGTCGGTCTCCTTATGAGACTCTGTTTTCTCAACTTCTTAATTACTCCCTCCTTCGTGTGTTTGGGTCTGATTGTTTTGTCCTTTTACCTCGTAAAGATGGGACCAAACTTAGTGCCTAGTCTGTCCTATGTGTCTTTTTGGGTTATAGTCTCACTCAGAAAGGTTATCGCTGTTATGACCCTATTTCCCGTCACCTTTCTGTCTCCCGTCATGTTCCCTTTCCCGAACGTCTACCTTACTTTCAGCTTCCTCCTTTCATCGCCCTAGTTTTCAAAGAGGATTTGGTTCATATTGATCCGTTTCCTTTTGAGGTCCCGTTTGATGAGTACATCTCCACAGTTCCTCCAGAGCTTGTTCCATTTTCTCCTCCAGCTTCATCTTTGGCTGCTTCTCTTCCTCCGTTGTTAGTTTATTCTCATCACAGGGCTCCTCCTCCACCGGTTGTCTCTGCCCCTGCTGCTGATCCTCCTGCTTCTAACGACTCTGATCCTGCTGCACACCGATATTCTACTCGAGCGCGTCATCCTTCAAACAAGTTGGGTTGGTCTAATACATGTTTTTCTGCTTCCTATCGTACTTTTTTGTCTGCTATTCACTCTTGTTTAGAACCTCAGTCTTACAAAGAGGCCTGTCAGGATCCTTATTACATTCAAGTTATGGAGGATGAGTTGTCTGCTTTACAGAAAACTAGTACTTGGGAGTTGGTTCCTTTGCTTGCTGGTAAGAATCTGGTTGGTTGCAAATGGGTCTACAAAGTCAAAACTCATTCTAATGGTTCTCTTGAGCGCTACAAAGCTCATCTGGTTGCCAAAGGTTTCTTATAGGAGTATGGTATTGATTATGAGGAGACCTTTGCTCCTATTGCCAAGATGATTACTGTCCGTACTTTGATTTCTGTCGTTGTTGTTCGTTCTTGACCTCTTTATCAGATGGATGTTAAGAATGCTTTTCTTAATGGCTATCTCACAGAGGAGGTTTGCATGCGTCCTCTCCTTGGCCTTCACCATTCCCTTGGACAAGTTTGTCGCTTTCGGCATACTCTGTATGGTCTGAAGCAGCCTTTCGTGCTTGGTATGATCGCTTTCAGATTGCTGTTATTGTGCTTAGGTTGCATCCTTGTGCTCAGGACTCTACGTTATTTTTTCTCCATACTTCTGTTGGATTTGTTACCTTATTATTGTATGTGAATGATATGATCATCACTGGCTCTGACTCTTCTGTTATCTCTGAGGTCAGCAGCATCTTTTCCGCACCTTTGAAACGAAGGATCTGGGCCCCTTGCGGTATTTTCTTGGTATTGAGGTAGCTTTTTCTTCCAAGAGCTACTTTCTATCTCCGGCCAAGTATGCCAATGAGGTTATTCATCGTGCCGGTCTTACTGACACTAAGATTTCTGATACCCTAATTGAACTTAATGTAAAGCTCAACACTACTGATAGTGTTCTTCTGGATAATCCTACTTTATGTCGAGAGCTCGTGGGTTGCTTAGTCTATCTGATGGTTATTCGTCTTGATCTTGCCTATGCCATTCATGTGGTTAGCCAGTTTGTCTCTGCTCCTCGCTCCACACATTGGGCTGCATTGGTTCGGATTCTTCGCTATCTCTGAGGTACTATATTTTAGGGTTTGCTATTGTTCTCTACTTCCTCTTTAGATTTGGTGGCCTATGCTGATTCTGATTGGGCTAGTGATGTTACTGATTGCAAGTCTATGTCTGGTTTCTGTATGTTTCTTAGCGCTTCCTTGATCTCTTGGAAAAGCAAGAAACAAACTGTTGTTGCTCGCTCTACTGCCAAAGCTGAGTATCGTGCTATGGCTCATGCTACTGCTGAAGTTGTCTGGCTTCGTTGTCTTATCTCTGACTTGGGCGTCCCTTAGTCTTCTCCGACCTCCCTCTATTGTGACAACTATAATGCTATTCAGATTGCACATAACACTGTCTTCCATGAGTGGACCATGTACGTTGAGATTGATTGTCACTTTGTTCGTCGGTATCTATAGTCTGGCTTTATCTCGGTTCTTTTTATCTCTTCAGCTCTGCAACTTGCTGACTTCTTTACCAAGACTCACACCACTACCCGGTTTCAATTTCTTCTTCGCAAACTCTTAGTGTTTTTTGCTAAAACACCTTGAGTTTGAGCAGAGGTGTGAAAATATTGTGTATATATGTATATATGGTAGTGTAGTGTGTATATATTCTGAGAGATTGTGAGAGATTGGGTGAATATTTTCATTTTCTTTTTAGTCTTAGGGTTAGGAGTATTATATAATAAGATGTATCCTTTGTATTTTGACACAATTGAATATATAGTTCTTATTCATAAATCATACAACCCCTCCCTCTTGAAGTGAAGAGAAGAAACCCTAGAAACCTATGATGCACCGTCACTTCAAAATAGGTGCCGTAGCGGTGTTGGACGTGGTAACACAACGGGGATAAAAGAACACGTACAGGTATGCCAGTTGACATGTCCCTTTATTTAATTATTTTTTTAGTGTTTTTGATGGATGTTAGATGTTGAATGTTTATTACTTTTTACTTAGATTTAAATAATTATTAGATCATCCATAAAAAAGACGTAAAAGATAAGAGTTAAATTAAGAGCAAATTTTTTAAAATATTAAATTAATGTTAGTTTTTGTTGATTTTGCGTTTGTTGATGTAAATATTAATCTAGATGGCAAATAAAAATATAAAACAAATTATTGCCCTGTCACCACCATGTCCGTGTCTCTATTTTTTTGAAATCACCATGTCCCATGTCCCATGTCAGTGTATCTTAGTTAGAAACGAAATGATGATAAAACCCGATTCTATTTGGATAGATTTGAAGTTCTTGATGAGTAGAACAACTTTAAAGCTTCAACTCTTGGATGATCTCACTCCTTGGCCTTCAAATCTTGGGATATATAGGAGGGTTTGAGAGGATAAATATATAAAGAGAGCATATAGAGAGAGTGGAAGAGAAAAATTTGATAGGTTTAAGGTTCTCTTGAATTTGAAGTGAATATTTATAGAGGTGTGTCAAAATTACCGTTTTGGATAGAAAATTCCCGAATTCTATAGGTATCTTCTCTTAGGGGAACCAGTCTAGTGTTTCAAGCGAAATTACCTATCGAGCCTTTCGTCTGCTTGAGCGCACAAATCTAGAAAGACTTCACGGGTCAATTTCAAATGGACACATCTCCTTTCTCCAAACTCGAAATTGGGAAAAAGTTGTCTAAATTACCAAACCAAACCAAACCAAACCAAGCCTTAAGTCCCATCAATGGGGTCGGCTACATGAATCCGTCTTCTCCACGCGGCCCTATCAAAGGCCATTTCATTAGTCAAATTAAGTAGATTCATATCTCTATTTATAACACTAGTCAACGTTAATCTAGGCCTACCCCGTCCCCTAACACTACCATCTACCGTTACAGCATCGCATCTCTTCACTACTGCCTCTGTTGGTCTCCGTTGAATATGACCAAACCATCTCAAACGATTCTCTCTCAACTTATCTTCTATCGGTGCTACTCCTACCCATTCCCGAATACACTCATTCCTAATCCTGTCTTGTCTAGTCTTACCACACATCCACCTTAGCATCCTCATCTCAGCCACACTCATTTTATCTACATGTTGTTTCTTGGTTGCCCAACACTCTGTCCCATACAACATAGCCGGTCTAATAGCCGTTCTATAAAACTTACCTTTTAGTCTAGTGGGTATTCGTTTATCGCACAAAACCCCAGACGCACTTCTCCACTTACACCATCCCGCCTTAATCCTATGGGCCACATCTGCATCAATCTCTCCCGCTGTTGTGATAATCGTCCCTAAATAACGAAAATGTTCACTCTTAGGCAGTTCTTGGTTCTCAATCTTCACTTCTCCTCTGCTTTCATTATTACTGTTACTAAATTTACACTCCATGTACTCTGTCTTAGTTCTGCTTATCCGAAATCCTTTAGCTTCAAGAGCTTTTCTCCAAATCTCTAGCTTTGTGTTAACTCCTTCTCTAGTCTCATCCACTAGCATAATATCGTCTGCAAAAAGCATGCACCATGGCACGTCATCCTGAATATTTATCGTCAACTCGTCCATAACTAAAGCAAAAAGATAAGGACTTAAGGTAGATCCTTGGTGTAACCCTACAGTGATAGGAAATTCATTTGTCTCTCCAGCTGGCGATCTAATAGTGGTCACCACCCTTCATACATGTCCCTAATCACGTCAATGTAACTTTTTGTCACCCTTTCTTCTCTAACACCCACCATATTATATCCCGGGGCACTCTGTCATATGCTTTCTCAAGGTCAATAAACACCATATGAATGTCTCTTTTCTTTTCTTTATACTTTTCTATTACTCTCCTCAAAAGATAGATCGCTTCCATTGTTGACCTACCAGGCATAAACCCAAATTGATTATCTGGCACCTCTGTTATATCTCGCAATCGGCGTTCCATCACCCTCTCCCACACTTTCATTATATGACACATTAGCTTGATTCCTCTATAGTTGTTACAATTCTGGACATCACCTTTATTCTTATAGATTGGCACTAAAATACTCTTTCTCCACTCATCTGGCATGTTCCTAGTCAACAAAATTTTGCTAAACAACTTAGTCAACCAAGCAACTCCCTTTTTGCCCAAACACTTCCAAGCTTCAATAGGGATATCATCAGGTCCTAAAGCCTTATTATATTTCATCTTCTTAGTGCAAACTCCACTTCAAAGTTCCTAATCCTGCGATAGAACCTATAGTCTTGGTTTATCGTATTATTGGCTATTTCTTCCCTTATTGTCGTACTTCCATGTTCCTCATTTAATAGTTTCTCAAAATAATTCTTCCATCTTTCCTTAATCTCATCATCCTTTACCAATACCTTAGAATCCTCACTCTTGATGCACTTTACTTGATTAAAATCTCTTGTTTTCCTCTCCCGCATCTTAGCAAGTTTGTATACCTCTTCTCTCCCTCCTTACTATCTAGTCTAGTGTATAAGTCATCATAAACTTTCAACTTAGTCTCTCTCACTATTTTCTTGACCTCCTTATTAGCCAATCTATAGCTCTTAAGGTTTTCCTCAGTTCTATCCTTCTGCCATTTTTTAAAGCATTCTTTTTTTGCCTTAACTACCGCTTGAACCTCTTCCCTCCACCACCAAGTTTCCCTAGAGCTGGGTCTCGTTCCTTTCGACTCTCCAAGCACTTCCCTTGAGATTCTCCTCATACAATTGGCCATCGAGTTCCACATAGTGTTAGCATCACCTTCTAAGTCCCAAGTACCTTCCTTATCCATTCGATTCTTAAATATTTCTAATTTATCCCCTTTTAGGTCCCACCATCTCATCCTACGACGCCCACCATCCTTCTTAGCTTGGTATTGCCTCTAAAACATAAATCTAGTACCAAAATCCTATGTTGAGAGACCAGACTCTCTCCAGGAATCACCTTACAATCATTGCATTTTAGGCGGTCCACTTTTCTCACTAAGAAGTAATCTATTTGACTCTTAACTAATCCACTCTTAAAGGTTATCAAATGCTCCTCCCTCTTCTTATACATAGTATTGGCCACCACCAGGTCAGAAGCCAACGCAAAATCTAAGATACTCTCTCCAGCCTCATTTCTGTCACCAAAACCGTATCCACCATGTACCCTTTCATAACCTAAATTATCTATGCCCACATGACCATTAAAATCTCCACCTATAACCAGGTTCTCTCTTACGGGTATCTCCTGTAAGATCTCATCCATTTGCTCCCAAAAATCCCTCTTAGTCTGATCATCTAACCCTACTTGAGGGGCGTATGCGCTAATAATGTTCACTATATTTCCTCCAATAACTAGTTTAACTAGCATAATCCTATCTCCTTTCCTATTGACCGCCACTACACTTTCCACAAGATCCTTGGCAATTATGATTCCTACCCCATTCTTACGTCTATCCTTACCACTATAATATAGTTTAAAACCGGTATTCTCAATTTTCCTAGCTTTTCTCCCGTCCATTTAGTTTCTTGTAAACAAACTATACTAACTCTCCTCCTAATCATAATATCTACCAATTCCATCGTCTTACCAGTTAAGGTTCCTATGTTCCAAGTGGCTACCCTAAACCTATAGTCTTGGACTAGCTTCTTTACCCGTGCTCGTCCAGAAAAACGCGGAAACCTTTGCCCATTTTTCACCGCACCCAGGCGTCGATGCGGCGCCCCTTGCTCACTTTTCGAAACACCCGGAGGCAGGCGCAACGCGTCACTTGAGGGGAACGACCTAGCATTTAAACGATTCAAAGTAGGATTCATTTTCATAAGGGATCCGAGCGGCTTTTTTACGTGTTGGCTGTCGGCTACCTAACACACAACCCTCCTCCTTAACCCGGGCTTGGGACCGGCGGAGTTGTTAACAACCCCGGCGGAGTTAAAAAGTTGTCTAAATTATTGCCTAAAAAAGTCTAGTTTCTAATGGTGATGGCATCACATCAACATTCCAACTATAGAAGGAGATATGGCCAAAATAGTGCAAGGTGGTTTGATTGCACTTTCCAAATGTTTGAGGATTTGATCTATATTAAGCAGGAACAACCCTAGGTCAAAATTTAACTTATCTAAGTCCAAAATAGTCAACTCTAAAGTGACACAAAAGTTTAAATTTGCAGGAACTGCAAACATGGCACAACTCAAGTATACTCAAATAGATTCAAAATTTTGGATCGTTATAGTTTGGTTTTATTGACTCCTCTCTGATTTAGTTGTTTTCCTGTCGTCTCTTACTCTCTAATTTGAAAATAAAAGTGCAATCCAGATCGCTCATAACTTTATCTTTCTTGAGCGCACTATGCACATGGAGATTGATTGTCCTTTTGTTCATTGAATCTTTAGTTGGGTGGCAATGCATTGTTTGTTGTCTCATCTTCCTTGCACTATGTGAACTTCTTCATCAAGACTCACTTTTGATTTGACAAACTCTCAGTACTCACTGGGCTTGCATCATGGGTTTTCAATGTATTGGTTGGTTTATGTTTACTATATATGGGTATTTTAGTCTTTGGTGTTTATTAGAGTGTTTTATTCTCTTGTCTTTTATATAAACAACATAAATAGTTTGGTTTTGAGGTTAATGGTGTGAATGTTGTAATAGTACAAGGGTAGTTTTCTATGCATTTGTTTCCTATAAGGGTAGTTTCATATTTTATATTCTAATTAGGTTTAGCTCTTCACAACTATATTAGCACATGTAATTTATGATTATTGTTTGATGCAAGAACTATCCATCTGAAGGGGTATCGATGCCATGATCCGGTTTCTAAGAAGTTATATGTTTCCCATCATGTGATTTTTCTGGAGCGTCTCCCCAACTTTTCTCTCCCGCCCAAGATTGTTCCCGTCTCTAAGGAAGATTTGATTAATACTCATTGAAGTTTTTGAGATTCTCTCTTCCCCTGCTCCTTCTTCAGGTATCGAGCTTCCCTCTTCTCTAGCTCCTCCTTTCAGTATCTAGTATTTTGCTTGCTCTATTATCTTAAGAAGGCTCGTTCTCCCCCTTGTGTCCATTAGTTCCTTTACTCCTACCCCTACTCATGTGGATCATACTTCGATGTCCGTTACCTTTGTTACTCCTCCCACTGCTTCCGTGGATCCTGCTCCTAAATGGCATTATCCTCTTTGTGATCATAAACCACTAGTAAGACTTAACTTTGCTAATACTTGAATTTCTATTTTCTATCAGGCTTTTGTTATCTATTCCCCATGCTTACTTTGAGCCTTAGTCTTACAAGGATGCTTGTATTGACCCTAGCTAGGTACATGCTATTCAAGATGAATTAGCTGTTTTTGAAAAGACTTGTACTTGGGATTTGGTTCCTCTGCATGCTGGTAAACATCAGGTTGGGTGTAAGTGGTTTCATAAAGTGGAAAGCCACTTTGATGGTTCTTTGGAACATTACAAGGCTCGCTTGGTTGCCAAGGGTTTTTCTCATAAGTATAAGATTGATTATGAGGAGAAGTTTGCTCTTATTGCTCGGGTGATAACTGATTTTTCCTTAATTTTTGTTGTTGTGGTTTGTTAGTCTCTTTCAGCTCGATGTTAAGAATGCCTTCCTCAATGGTCAGTTTAATGAGGAAGTTTATATGAGTTTGCCTCATGGCTTGTCTCATCCCTCTACAGTATGTTTGTCGCCTGTGTTGTGCTCTCTATCGTTTCAAGCAATCTTCTCGTACTTGGTATGAGCGCTTTTAATCCACAATCACTCGAATCGGTTTCCACTTCAATGCTCATGATTCTGCTCTTTGTCTTCATACTTTTTTGTTGGAATGGTTGTTCTATTGCTTTATGTGGATGACATGATTGTTACTGGGTTTGATTCTTCTACTATTTCTCAGGTGCAACAATATTTGTTTTAAGCTTTGAGATGAAGAATCTTGGTCTTTTGTGTTATTTTTTTGGTATTGAGGTTGCTTTCTATCCCAAGGGTTACTTCTTGTCTCAGTCCAGGTATGCTCGTGAGTTTCTTTGTTGTACCCGTCTAATTGATAAGAAGGTTGTTGATAGTCCTATTGAATTGCATGCCAAGTTCTCTCCATTTGATGGGGTTCTTCTTGATGATCCTTGTGAGTATCACGAGTGGGTTGATTGCTTGGTCTATCTCATTGTGACATGACCTGATATTGCCTATGTTGTCCATGCGGTTAGCCAATTTGTTTTTGCTCCTTGCTCTACTCATTAGGAAGTTTTGCTTCACATTCTTCGCGATATATGTGACACTATCTTTCAGAGTTTATTGTTGTCGTGTTCTTCTCCATTGACTCTTTGCTCTTATGTTGATGTTGATTGGGCTGGTGATGATTCTGATCACAACTCTACCTTTGGTTTGTGTTTTTCTTGGAGACTTTCTTATCTCATGCGGTGTAGTAAGAAACAATCTGTTGTGGCTCAGTCGGCTGATGAGGCCGAATATCGTGCCATGGCTCATGAATTTTAAGATAGTATGGCTTCGTTGACTTCTTTCTACTATGGGTGTCTATCTTTTCTCGTATGCCTCTCTACTGTGATAATAGGAGTGCTGTCCAGATTGCCCACAATTCTGTTTTCCATAAGCGAAAGCACATTGAAATTGATTGTCACTTTGTTTGTCAGCATTTTTAATTGGAGACTATTGCTCTTCCTTTTGTTTCTTCCTCCTTGTAGTTCACCGACTTCTTCACCAGGACTCAGACTTCTGCTTGTTTTTGGTTTGCCGACTTCTTGTTTTATATGTATTTGTTTGGTATAAGGGTAGTTTTGTATTTCGTATTCTAATTAAGGTTAGCTCTTGACAACTGTATTAGCGCATGTAATTTCTGATTATCGTTTGATGCAACAACTATTCATCTTCTCTTACAAATGGAATAATACATATTTTCTCTCATATTGGCTAACATTTCTTGCATGCTAGTATGCTATATTTATGTCATGTATTTTGTTTTGCAGATCTGGTGTAAGACACACCAATGTGATGTTGAGGGGAGCAGTTTTTCGGACATTTAGCATCAACTTTTTTACTTATGGTTTGCCGGTAGATATTTCAACTATAAATATTTTCATCTGTTTCTTTCATTAGTAACTGTTTCATTTCAAATCTGTAACCTGTCACTCCCAATATTTCAAGACACACCAATGTGATGTTGAGGGGAGCAGTTGATTTTTTGAATTGGATAATCTACTCAATAAGAAGAATAAGAAATATGAGAAGAAGAGGGATGGAAGGGTGAGTAATGGCTGAAAATAGTGACAGTCCTAGAGTTCTTTCTCTGTTTATTATAATTTAAGTGCAACTCACAAGGGAGCTATACTACTGCCCCTAATTATATGCTAGTCTTGGCTATTGAATTGAGGTCACCACAATAAATTTGACAACCAAGTCTGATATCTACGTGCATCAAATAATGCACTCTTACTATTGATACCTAGTCTATAGTTTTGTTCTAAGATGCACATACACTTTCACAGTGGTGTGTTCGTTCAGACACCGTCAATTGTTTGGACAATTTCCAACATGTGTTGGATCCATGTCCATACATATCCTATTATTTATTTATTTTTTTAAGACCTAGACTTGCTTTGGGCACTTGGGGGAAAAATGTGTCCATTGCTTAGACTTAGACACATATGAACATATTACAAGTTTGAAGATCTAATTATGAAAGAAAAACAATGCATATTTATGTTGGATAGTTTAAAAACATTTTGGGCTCATTTCTAAACAAATTTAGCTTTTGGGACTAGTGGTAATCTAATATGGTATGAGAGCTTAGGTTAGAGGTCTTTTTGTTGAAGTCTTTCTGTTTGTATTTGTTTCTGATTTGCATTCTAGTTGTCTCTATGTATGTCCATTGCATCTCCACTTGCAAGATGTGGTTGAACGTAAGGAAGGGTGTTGGAAGACATTGTTGGGCTAATGTTTTAACAACTTATGCTTTTGGTTAGTGGTGATCTAAAATTTATGCTTATTAATCCCTCTTTAAAATTTAGAAATTAATGTTTATTTATTTTATTATTAGTATTATCTTTGAATGAAATATTCAAATATATGGCATATATAGAAGTATATATTTTGTGCATGTACCACATGTCGTGTTTTGCATTTTTTGAAAATTGACATATCAGCATGTTTGTGTCGTGTGTCTAGGTCTATGCTTCTTAGATTTTGTTTAGTTGGTGTGTTCACGGGCTTGCAACTGGACATCCCTATATCTTCAATAGATCAAGAAGATATTTCTTTATGAGATGTACATACCTTGCCTAAACTTGGCCCTTAACACCTAATAGGTGTTTTGAATATTGAGGTCCTTTATTTCAAACTATTAGTCCTATAAGTCATTAAACCTTGCATCTCATCATTGTCTCCCTAACTTGTATCTCTATTTCTTGCTAGCAATGCTAAAGATCTTACATCATACTCTTAGATATTGCTTTATCAATATAAAACTTTTCCTGGCATACATTCCTTCCCTCTAATTGAAGGGAATAAAAACCCAGGGCAACAACCTGTTAGATCACCATTAGTTCCACAAGCTTAAGCTATTAGGGAAGGGGCCCAATAGTGTATATCATACATCCTCTTTGACGTACATCTCTGTTTCGCACATGGAGATGTAAACATCCAGGTGGGTAAAGAAACAAAATGCAAATGGGGAAACAAATGCAAAGGGAGACTTGCAAGGCTGGCCCTAAAAGTTCATAGGCCCAAAGAGAATACCTAATATGGAGGCCTTACATTTCTGCATATCACTCAAAAAGATAAAATCAACTTAAAAAAGTTATTACAAAAATTTAGAAGGATAAAATCTAGTTTTATTGTTTTATATTTTAACCATTTACACATGAAAAAAAAAATACTATACAAAAATTTAGAGTTATAACTTCAAAGAAAATTTAAACGAAGTATATCGCTGTATCACTTAAACATTACTGTTCTTGCATTTTTAGTTGTAAAATTGAACCAAGAGCTCCTAATTGAGATTCAGTTAATTCTTCTATAGTTTCAGGAAGTATGATTAAATAAACAATCCATTCAATCCATTCCATTATTCAACAAGCTACAATCAATTCAATTCTAGAGATTTTAGTTTTTAAGTAAGTCAACAAACAATTGAAGTAAAACTTGAAATGATACAAAATCTAAAGGCATCTAGAGAGAATATTAAGATCTAAGAAAGTAAAATCTCATAATGATGAATTAGGCTGGAGAGAAGTTTGGTAAAGTGAAATTGATTACTTTGGCTCCTTCACTAATAAAATTGTGTTGTTTTTGGGTTTGGTATTATATGCTGGATTTAGTTAGGTTTTGGCAAGCTAAAATCAAAGTAATTAGGATCCTCCATTTGTAAAAACAAATTTGTTTTTGAGTTTAGTATTCAAGGCTGGAGTTAGGTGAGCTTTGGTAAGTTAAAAATTAAAATAATTGGGGCCCTTCATTTAATTGATGTATAAAAAAAATCAATATTACAAGGATTTTTTTCTAAACGGGGCCCCTAATTTTTAGCTCAAACCGAGGGGCCTAAAGAGACGGCTTTGTCGGGTTGTCCCTAGAGACGGCCTTGGAGACTAGAACCCAAAAGCTCTTCTAACCTAGCTTTGATACCATTGTTAGATCACTACTAGTCCCAAAAGCTTAAGCTATTAGGAAAGGAGCCTAACATAACCCTTCTAGTTCTTCATACAACAATAAATTATTTACTTATATTATACACACACACACACACACACAACACACATTATCCTTATCAAATTATTCAAGAGGACCACCTGAGTTTGCTACTAGAGAGTAAAACTTAGAAGAGGAGTTCATTGTTTGCATAGAAGTGTACCATATAATCCATATAAAGCTTGTCCTTGCATACAATCCTTCCCTCTCATTCGAGGGAATGGAAACCCAGAGGAATAACTACTTTGACTTTCTTCTCTGGGCCTCTATATAGGAAGGCATTTTCTATATTAAATTAATCAAGAGGGAAACCTAAGTTTTTAGCAGAGTGTAGAACACGTAGGAGTTCATTTTTGCAATATGAGTGTACCAGATAATCAATCCCACTAGTTTGAGTAAAGTCCTTATACACCAATTTTTGGCTTCCATGGAACCAACAACTTCATATTGTACTGTAAACACCCTCTTATGTCCACACTATCTTCTTTCTACTAGGAAAGTTATAGGAGCAAAGTCCTTTGCAAAGTGAATTGGAAGGTCAAAATATGAACAATAGGATAATAAGCAATAGGATGAAGAGTTTCTCATTTTGGAGCAAGTTTCTTCTTGACAGGAGCAAGTTTCTCACTTAGGAGCGCTGTTGACACCATAATTTATTTTTCTGTTGGTTGTAGCCCGTCGATTATGGCCAAATCTAATTTAGTTGATTGTGGCCTGTCAATTATGATTTGTTGATTCAGACCATAAACCATCTTTAAATAGTAAACTTGGCTACATTTATTACTATTATTATTAATATCATCTTTATCAATTTTTTTATATTATTGTTATTAATATGATTGTTAGTTTTGTGCAGAATGTGAAGGAATTAGGTGGGTGGTCAAACATGGGATATGGATGATGTTGAGGAAATCAAGAGTTTAGATTACCTGTTGAGGAAATCATGGGTTTAGTTACCCCTCTCTCTCATGTGGCTAAGCCTATAATATAGGCCAACATAGATACAAAGAAAGGACACACAACTCAACTCACACAACGAGAATTTTAGGAGTAGTATCTATCTAGGAGTAGTCACTTAGCATTTTAGGAGTAGTTCAGCTATAGATTGTTACTGTTACTCTCTATTGGTTGGTGGTTTTACTGTTTCTTTATTCTTGATTAAGTTCATGTACCTTGTGACGAGTGATAATTTTATCAGTTTAATATCAATTCAGTTCTCTTTTTTTATATTCCTCTTCATTTAATTTTCTCCAAAGAAGTCCTTAATCTATTTAAGGAATAGAACTCAACCACATTGCTTGATCTATTTTTGTTTTGTGAATATTTTAGTTTATCTGTCGATTGGCTTCTGTAGATCTCATTAAAACTAAATTTTTGCTAACAAGCGCATAATTGAGTTTCTGAATAAGAAATGTCACCCCAAGAGTTTCCTACTACTTATTGAGCAAGTCATATCAAACTATCAAAAATGCAACACAAATCTAACTATAGTTGTAGAGTTGGGAGACTAGCTTCTAATGATCCATGAAGCCTAACACAAGACTTTGGCTGATTTAAATTTAGTTAGTTTTGTTTTGTTTGTTTTGTTTTTTTTTTTTTTTATAGGTTAAATTAGTGTTAATTTTCATTAATTTTGGTTGTTTATGGATGTAACGTAATATTTATATATATAGAAAATAAAAAAAATATTTTTGGTTGTAGCCCTACCGTGTCCGTATCTTCATTCTTTTGAAATCACTGTGTCCCATGTCCATATTCGTTTCTATGCCCATATTTCTTAGAATAAGGCTAAAACTAAATATACGGAATGTAATTTTAGAAATAATAGAAGTAGAAGTAGAAAAGGAGTTTAGATTAAAAAAAACCCTCGAGAGATACTAAAAAGTGAACAATTTTGTTATCTAGGTGTCAATTATTAATAGGTGGAGAAATGCTTTTGGCATTCAACAATAGATACTAACAAAATTAGAAAGAAGATTTTCTTGTTTTCTTTTTTCTTTTTTATAAAAGATCTATAAGGCCAACGAAACTTTACTGATATGATATTGGACAACTATGAAATAACGCAATAATAAAATGAGTGTAGTTGAGATGATCATGCTAAGACAGATGTCTGGTCAGACTTGGAAAGATAGAATTAGAACTGACTAAATTTGTGAAATAGTGGTAGCAACATCAATAAATTGAGAGAGAGCAAATTAAGATGGTTTGGTCATGTACAATAAATATTGGTAAATGAAATAGTAAGGAAGAGTGATATGATTACTATAAATAAAAATGTTAGGGGAGGGTAAGGCTTAAATTGACATGAGATATTGTAGTAAAAAGGATATGAATTTATTTAATATAGCTGAGCGTATAGCCCTTGATAAAGTGGAATGATGGAAAATGATTTGTGTAGTTGACCGCAATTTATTGGGACACAATGCGTGGTTTGGTTTATTAATGCGATTCTGTTTATCTATGCTTATATTATACATGCTTTGGCCTATTATGTGTCATTTTGTAAGGTATAGTTTCTTGTTCTTGTGTCGAATATCATATAGTGGATATTGAACTAGTAAGTGTATTTAGTTCTTTTGCTTTCTAAAGTTTGTTGTTTTTTACAAGCCCTTTCAGGAGCGACTAGTCTTGTTCATGCTTTTGACGTAGATCTACACAATTGCCATTATGTTTATTTACTTAGAGATTTCAGTTTATTTACCTACATATTTCGGTTCTGAATGTGGCAGATCTCCTTGTTTGCTCTTTCATTCTGGAGTTTCCATTTTGCAAGTCTATGTGCATTTGGATTACTTGCATATGTTGGCTACATACTATACACCTTCCCTTCCTTGTTTCAATTGCACCGTTTGAACTGCTTGCTTCTTATTTTCATCCTCTTGTGGGCTGCCAGCACATATATCTTTAATGTGGCATTTACAGTTCTAAATAAAGAACTACAGAAGGTAAACCTCTCTTTCGATAGATGCACAAGCTCTTTATTATTTTGATTGAATTTTTTTGATTAGACCTTGTAACTTTTTTCCAGGACATGGATGTATGGGAAACTATTGGCTTATGGCATTACCCTATTCCTGGATTTTTCATATTTGCACAATTTTGTCTTGGAATTCTTGTTGCTATGAGTAACCTTGTGAACAGCTCTGTATTTCTATACTTGTCTGATGGGGATGCACAATCCACAAATGATAATTGCACAGTGGAAGGTGAGGAAATAACTTGTCTTTTCAACTGTAGAATTTGCAGCAGTCTGCATCACATCTTTGTACTTTGTTTATTTTTATGCAGTTTTATTTTTTATCTTTTATGATATAAGCATGTTGACACAACAATTCCTAGAAAATTTGGACTTGGACACAGAGCAGGTACATGGTGTCAAATATGTCACTGTGTATTTTCTACATTTATTTGTTTAAAAATAAGTGGGAATAAAACATTTTAACATCTTACCCTAAAAGTATGGATATGAACATGACATGGATACAGACATGGGTATGGACATGGGACACAGTGATTTTGAAAATAATTAGGATACGGATACAATGAGGATATGACAAAAAAAGAAATATACACACATATATATGTTATTTTATTTGCTATATATATGAATATAAATTTAGAGCACAAATATATAAGAAGATCAATGTAGATGCGGGTGTATTATATTTTTACTTTCCACTTTTGTTTTCATAAATTTCACTTTGATCCCTAATCAACTATAAAAAATTATAAAAAATAAGAAACCATAGGACACGTGTCTTGTAAAAAATAATAATTAAAAAAATTGACACACAACATGTCTGACACATGGACATGCGTTTCATTGGTGTGTTGGTGTCTGATATGTTCCAAACATGGACATGCCACCTATTTTAAAGTGTTTGTGATCTTACTGTTGGAATGTGTCCCACATCGTCTAGAGTTGTCCCATCTGTGCTAGTTATAAGGCTCTAGTTTCCCTTTCCTTAACACTTGGGTTTTAAGAAGTGTGGGCTAGGCTTTTCAATTTGGTATCAGAGCTTGGTATGTTGTAGTCCAGGAGGGTGTGTTGGAATGTGTCCCACATTGCCTAGAGTTGTCCCATCTATGCTAGTTATAAGGCTCCAATTTCCCTCTCCTTAACACCTGGGTTTTAAGGAGAAGAGAGATAGGGAAAGAGAGATCTGTATAATATTGAATATTGTGTTGAATAAATATGTAACAATATATACAAGACTCCTTTATATAGGAGGAGAAAAACCTAAGTATGGTAATCCTAAATATTATAATGAATATAATATGGTATGTGATGATAGAATATATAGTTACTATATTTAACATGGTATCAAAGCTAGGTTAAGCACCTAGTAATTTTGCTTCACCGGTGGGCGGCAACCTTGTCTTGGCCGCTCGCCGGACCTCAACTCATTTCGTTGCCATATTTTCTTTTCAATATCGCTTTGTCGTGATTTCATCCTCTGTTCACTAGTTTATTCCTATCCCAAATATCTCATCATATTTTTTTTTTATACTTGCAATCCATTATTTTTTCTTCTTGTGTATTTTTTGCTCCACTTTGTCTTTCCCTCTGTTTCAACCTCAAATAAGTTTCTATCTTCAAACCTATTTGAGTTTGAGGGAGGTATTATACCTATATCGTGGTGAGCATGGTGATATACCATGTGAACCACTTAAGCCGCCCTCTTTGGCGCACAACCCAAGGCGCCCCCTCTGGCGCACCATCCAAGCCGCCTCCTGGCGCACTTTCTAATAAGCCACCCCTTAGTGCACTTAGTCATTTGTTGTCATCATCGTTTAGCACGACGTCATAAGTTATGTATGTGCCACGCTTGCTGGTTCAACATCCAGTTCTTTACATTGGTCCAACATGACTCCTTTAAACTATCTCGACATTGATTCCAGTTAGTCTCTACAACAGTCCGACATGACCCCTTAAACTGTCCCGATATTGATTCCGGTCAGTTCCTATAATGGTCTGGCATGACCTTGTAAACTGTCCTGACATTAATTTCGGTTAATTCCTACAACGGTCCAGCATGACGTTAAACTGTCTCGGCATTAGTTCTGACCAGTTTCTACAATGGTCTGGCATGACCATAAACTGTTTCCCTATCACACCCTAAATCCGGGCATGATCGGCCGTTGCCCACAGGGACTAAGCCCAAGGCACACGTTTGCCTAAACACGAACCCAATATCACAAAGAATAAATGTAACGATAGTCTAGAAATAAACAAATCAAAATTCAATCCAGTGACATGTCACAAGTATAAATGGTAAAACCAACCATAGCCAACTTCCAAAAATATATACTAAAGGGAACACAAACCGCCCACAAAATAAAATAATTCTAAATAAAACCCAACCACAATGTATGCACAAAACCGACATAACAAGCTAAAACAGAATAAATGAATGTCCTAGAGGCGCATGCAATTGAGTCTCCGCTACGCCATGAGTCCACTCTGAGTCCTTCTATCACCTGGAAATGATAAACAACTAAGTCAGCTGATAGCTCAATGAGTAGAAGCATGGATAGTAAATACAGTTTTGAAAAACAGGGTTCAATTCCAAAATAAGATATATATCACAGAAACTAGATTGGCATACCGTTTTGATAAAGACAATCTGTTTCAAAAAGAATGTTCCACAGTTCAATAGTTAAAATACTCATGTCTCTCAAGAACATTACAAATGACATTCTCCATTTAAAACAGATTACAACATGATCATCAATAATTTTCTGGGTACCAAGAATAACAAGTAACACGCCACAAAGTTCTCAAGGCAATAAGCCCGTTGGATCCAATATTGAACCAAAAGTCATCCTTAGGGTGGCAACCCGGGCATTTTCTCTAAGACGATCTGATTGAAGGTCACCTAGCCTAGCCAAGGTCTTTTCTTTATAATGGTTGAGCACTAGAGTCATCACAGCCCAACCTGGATCTGTTCCCTAGTAGCTAGAGTCACCACATACAGTGAAATAAATTCCCTGGAGTTTTATATACAGTTGGTCCCAATCATCAATACAATTCAATTTCGCAGAATGTGGTAATTCACCATTATAAACATCATAATATTTCAAACAGTTTACTGTATGCCAAGTTTACACATGTTTCAGAAATAATTTAATTCCATAGATAATATAATAATTTATTAAAACAGTTTAGTCTTGGAAATAACAATTTAATTTTCCAACAGTTCAGGGTAGGAAAACATTTATAAAATATGTAGCATGCAACTACTCACCTGAAAACGAAGTAATATAATCCTCGAATAGAGTATGAAAGTCCAACTATTGCCCTGAACCAAGTATGAAAACTACACGTCACTACTAATTCAAAAATATTAAAAATAATAATAAACTAAGTACCCCATACTAAAGCGCACTAACACAGCTCAACCCACTCACCGTTACTCTTAAATAATACCTAAGTTCATGTTCTTCAAGGTTTCAACTTACTCAAGACATGGGTTCAGATCGAAACTTAATTAAAAGTAACTTTAAGATAAAACAGAATTTTAAACAAGTTTTCCCAATTCACTCGTTAAATTTGAAAATTAAAACCCAGTCTACGCCGTTCGAAAAATTCCAAAACCCCCAGATATCAACTAATATATCCTAAGTTTCAAACCCATATGGTTTTGCTCGATTTTCTTATCAAAGAATTAGTTATATCCAAACAGGTCGCTTTCTGCAGCACTTTAAAGAAATTGACGGTTCTCTTAATATACACTAGCAATCAATGCAAGGCCAAAAATGTAAGTAACTAGACTCGTAACCGGTTCTAATGATGCTGATTTGATAATTTTCAATTTATACCCATAGAGAACGAGACTTTCAAAGTTACTGTTTGTACTAATTTTTTGGAAAGATTTGAACGCATCGGTTTATGGATTTTGACTCCCAAAAATTATGAAAAAATTCTAATATGAAATTAAATATGTAATAAAGTCACAGTAAAAATTTCAGTTCAAAGTTCATTCGTTTGATATGGTTTCTTGATTTTTAAAGTTTGTGATTTTAGGACCAAGAATTTCCATCCACCATTGTAACCCAAAACTTCCCATCACCAACCCCTCGCTTCACACCTCCGTCCCTCATCCTCACACAACAATGACTTCAGCAACTCAATGATTACCATGGTCTTATTTAAAGAAAATAACATACATGTTTATATATAAAAATATTTACTTATACAACAGCTCCTATTCCTTCTTTAATTTCCTTCACGAATGACACCCTCTTCTCTCTCTTCTCTCTATCTCACGGCTGCTACTAGGGTAGTTTAGAAAAGAAACGATATCTCACCAATAGGGTTTAATCCTCCTATAATAAATTTTCAAAATGACCTTATTACTAACTATTTTATTTGTTTTATACTACTTCGCCTTATTAGTCAAAATAAAATAACATTATTTGATAAATTATATTTAGTACATTTTTTTACATATGTTATTAAAACCTTATATTTTCATTATAGACCTGCATTATAAATTTATTTAAAGCTTAAACTTAATTAAAATACACTCCAATAATATTTAATTAGCACTTTCATATTCACAAGCAAAATATTTGAGGTCGTAAAATTATTAATACTTTTATTATTTATTTATTGGGTTCTCACACTCCCGGTATTAGCTCTTGCCTCTAATCTATCTCAAGCACCCCTGTGCACCCATCTAAACTTTGCAATCTATTTGTCTCGGATTTATCCATATTTTATTTTATTTTTAGTTTTATTTGATGTTTTAGTTTCTCTCTCCAAACTCAAGTTGGTATCCCTACTTGAGTCTGAGGGAGTGTGTTAAATATAGAAACTATATATTCTATCTATCGTACGTCTCATATTATATTCATTACCATATTTAGGATTACCATACTTAGGTTTCTCTCCTCATTTATAAAGGAGTCTTGTATATATTGTTACATAATTATTCAACACAATATTTAATATAGTACAAATCTCTCTCTCTCTCTCTCTCTCTCTCTCTCTCTCGTTTAGATATTCTAACACTTACCACCTATTTTGAAGTGTTTGTGATCTTACCTTTTAAGTTAAATTTATTAGGAATGGGAAGAAGAAGAACGAGAGGCAGTGTATGGTAAATGAACAAGAGAATTAAATTAGGGTTCTCTCCCTTATCCTCTTGTATTTATATTAATTTAGTTCAAAGTACAAATATATCCTGTTAAAATAGTATATTATTAGTTGGGTTATTATTATTATTATTATTAGTTGGGTTATTATTCAATTGTGATTATTCTATGCCTTAGGGCTCTCTTGTAATTATTAATTTTCATCAATATAAAAAGGGGATGATATCACAATCATTCCCTAATCTTGGTATTCTCTAAAATTATCATGGTATCAGTAATTGATAGGAGGTCGATGTCAGGGTATTGCACCTTTGTTGGAGGCAACCTAGTTACTTGGAGAAGTAAGAAACAGAATGTGGTTGCTAGGTCAAGTGCTGAAGCTGAGTTTAGAGTTATGACACAAGGGGTGTGTGAGCTCTTATGGATCAAGTTATTGTTGAGTGATCTAGGTATTGATCAAACGGACTCCATGCGGTTATATTGTGATAATAAAGCCACCATCAACATCGCTCACAATCCGGTTCAACATGACAGGAACAAAGCATGTTAAGATTGATCGTCATTTCATTAAGGAGAAACTCACTAGTGGCACAATCTGTACTCTATTTGTGCAGACTGGTGAACAACTCGCTGATATCCTCACCAAGGGAGTTGGGAGTAAACCATTGCATGACATCCTAGGCAAGCTTAGCACGAGAGATATCTTCGCACCAGCTTGAGGGGGAGTGTTAAAATAGTATATTATTAGTTGGGTTATTATTATTATTATTAGTTGGGTTATTATTCGATTGTAATTATTTTATGCCTTAGGGCTCCCTTGTAATTATTAATCTTCTTTAATATAAAAAGGGGATGATATCACAATCATTCCGTAATCTTGGTATTCTCTAAAATTGTCATATCCCTCTAGATTTATACATTAAGATAACTAGCAATTTCAAGAAGATGGGGAGTTTCTTTTGCAACAACTCCATTAAGAGAGGCTACTACTTTTTTAGCAACTTTTTTTCCAAACTTTTTTGTCTTTAGTTAATTAGTTTTAAAATTATTTTCAAATGTTTTACACATGTTAGGTCCTATAAATTTTTTAAAAACTTGGACCGGTTTTTATGTATATATATATATATATATAAAATCACTAAAAACAAAAAGGTTAAAAAAGCCGAGAAATTAGGCTCTCTTTTCTTTTTTTTTTGTGTGTGTCTATTATGATTTTCCCCAATTTGGTCTCTTTTTTTTGTTTTTTTTTTTTGGGGGGAGGACAAATTACGCTGGTAGTCCTGTACTTTGATTATTGTGTCATTTCAGTCCTTATAATATCAATTGGCTCGATTTTGACCTGAATTTATGATTTTGTCTCAATTTGGTCCAATTGTTTACAACTCTTAGCATTTTTTTTTTTTTATGAAAAATGCGCCCATAAGTGTCTTGTGTCATATTTGTAAGGACAAAATTATAAACTTACTCAACTCAGTGAGTTAATCTCAACCAATTTAGTGATAATTTTCTTTCAAAAATACTAATGATATTATCAATCGGACCAAATTGACATAAAATTTATAATTAAGGGTCCAAATTGAGTCAATTGAAAGTGTAGGGACCAAAATAATACAAGAAGTAAAATATAGGGACCGCCGGTGTAATTTGCCCTTCATTTTTTTTGTAGCTTTTATGGTATTCTAGTCTAGTAGGACCTATAAGGTAATTTTTTTTTTTGACAATTTTCCAAACCTTATAATTTGAGTTAGGCACGAAATTCGCCATTAGTATGTTCAAGCCCACTATCACTGTGATGGATTTAGACTTTGGAATTAAATTGGTTAGCCACCACTTTATAATTTTTTTTGAAATGGAAGAAATCTTCACTTAAATAATTCCAAAGTACCACAGGAGTAACAATCAATAAAGTTGACAAACCAATGAGTCGGATATTGAACCAACATATGAGGGTCCCCCACACATTAGAAGAATAAGCATAAAATAAATGAGATTCTTTTATTTGTAAGAGAATGAGAACATTTATGCTTGGCAAACTCATAAGAATCACAATTAAAACTAGTTCGACTATGCTATTCCACTAGTCTACTATAAAGTTTTTCTAAAAGACCGAAAGAGAGATGATGTCCCAAATGCATATGCCATTGATGTGAGAATTGAAGAGCAAAACCACAATCTGCTTGAAGAGCCTAACCATAAGATAGTGACTAAGAGAAAGTTCAACATCTAAAAAGTACAAACCAACATGATCTCTACAACTGTCAATCATTCTCCCCATCACTAAGTCTTGAATGACACAATGGGTATGAAAAATTTCAAAGAGCAGTTCATGGAATTGACAAGGTGACTAACAAAAAGTAGATTAATAGAAAAATGTGGAATATAAAGAACATGAGGAAGATACGGATGAAGATCAATTGATGGAATCTTTTCCAAATATAAAGGACAAAAGGCCATTTGCCACTCTTGCTTTATCCCTATCAAAACAAGAAGAGTAAGAGTAGAAAATAATAGAGGGGCCTGACATATGTTTAGTAATATTAAAATATATTATCTAAGGAATATAAGTGAAGATGCACTAAGTGCACTCATTGAGATACTTGTGTGAGCAAAGTTGGGGGATGAACCAAAGCTAAAAGATGTGGTAGATGAAATATCAATCCTGGTTATTAGACAGTTGAGAGTTTACAACTCATCCTGTGAAAGAGTGCCACTATTACTAGGCTAAAAAGGAGCCTTTGAAGTCTCAGATAGGTGAGTCCGAGAACACATAATACCCACTCTAGTCACTATCCTTCAATTTCTAGTACTGCAATCTAGTATGTTGACTTTTTCCACAGTAATCACACTTAGCTGATCAGATCAATCTTGCCACCCTTGTTATTGGACTTAGACTGATGATCTTCAGTCCCATGGAGTAGATATGATAGCTAAAGTAGAGTATTCATGACTAGAAGTATGCACCATAGCATTGAGCTAAAACTCCTCTTGTGGGGGAAGGATCTTGGCCTTAGGACCTGTACTCGAATTTGATATTGAAACCAGCGAGCAAATCATAAACACGCTTTCTCACTATTTGCTGAAACATGGTTGCATCAATAGAAAAAGAAGCTTGATAGTCCTAATAGTGGTCAACCTCTTGTCACAAACTACTCAGCTCTGCAAAGTATGTGACCTATCCTTTTGGCCTATCCTGGTAATCTTTTTTGTGAGTTCATAAGCTTGTGCGTCATTACGACTTCGGGAGTATGTCTGAGCTACAACAAAGCAAATTTTATTAGTTGTGTCCACTAACAATAAAATACGACTGATTTTGGGTTGCATCGAATGAAGCAACCGAGACATGATTATTGTATTTTCAGAAACCATTGATTACATGCATGTCCATCCATGGCTGGCTATTTGGTCGCTCCCGTGATATAACTAGTACCGATCACTAAACTACAAGCATGTGACCAAATCAAATAGTTGCCATCCAACTTAACAAGATTAATTTGGGGAGATGGGTTATCACCAAGAGTTCTTGCATGAGTTAATCCACTCACCTTACAACTAGTAGAAATCGGCCTAGCCTTAGACATGTCCACCAACTAGGAATAGAACACAACCAAACACAAAACAACCTATTTAATGAACCCACAAAGACAACAAGGGAGCTACCCGTTCTGACAGTAATAGCACCAATCAGTGTTATAGGACATTGAAGCCTAAACACAGTCTCATAAGTTATGAATTAAAAAATCAAGTATAATAGCATGTCTTATTAATGATATCACTGAAGTACAAATACTTTTTTATCTCCACGATGATAAATAACTTTATTACTACAATGGGTATATTGATAAATTCCTCTGCATATGGTATATAATTTGATGGGTTGTACATATTTTTCTAAGGTGAAATACATGCTCATATAGATGATGCCAAGGGACCACTTTGTCATGTGTGTGTGCTCACGCACTTATGTTTCATTACCACATACTCTATCCTGTGGTCTTTTATGTCTTTAATTAATTCACTACTAATTGAGTTGATTAGTTCCTCAACTCAAGTATCTATATTTTGTCTATTGAACCCTTCCATGGTATTGTAGTTGTCCTTGCATTGATTAAAATTTTTTAATCTTGAACCTCTAGGAATATTATTATTATTCTTATTTTTTGTCTCAGGTTGATACTTTTGTCTCCTTTAATTCACTAGTACATTAAGATTACAACACTCTTTCGGATTAGTAGCAAGCAGAGAAGTAAGATTACACAAAACCACTCTTTCTTTAATTGATTATGTTGCTAGTTTCAGTTTTAAAAATACAGATTTTTCTTAGGATCTTTTCAGGTTTTCATGGTAAATGATAATTATCTATGAATTGAAATGAGGTTTGTAAGATTAGTCTATGTGGTTCAAATCACCATGAATATCCTTGTGTAGTGTTCTTATTTTATTTTTGAAGATCCTGCACAACTGATATTTTTTAGTTTCTCGGTTTCCCCTGCTTTTGTTGTTGGCTGCAGGTTTTCCTGATAAAGTTAGTTTTTGTGTTCAATAAATCATATTAAATATCATAACTTCATTATTTCTTTCTGCTCTTTGGTTTGACATTTCTTGGGGACCTTTGTGCTCCGCTCTTATCTCTGATTGTTGTATATTGGTGCCTTAAATTTGGCATTTATTTTAAATTTTAGATAGCGAGGAACCAGAAGTAATGATTGTGGCTACAATAGCATGGGGACTGTGCAAAAGCTCTCGTGCTATAGTCTTGACATTAATATTTTCAATTGCTCTGAAACCTGGCTTCATTCATGCTGTATATAGTAAGTTGAATTCCTTTTATACCTTTCCTCTCATAGTTTCTATCGGTTATGGTCAATGTACCACCAAAACTTTTTCATACAAAGACGAGGATGGAATTGCCTTGAAATGCCAAAAAAAAGATGTATCTCTGTTTCTATCAAGTTTTTAGAAAGTGAAGACATTCTTGATTTATTCACTATTTGAATATATATAAATCTACAGGAATGTACTTACTGCTGTCAATTTCTTATTAATATCACAGTGGTATTCTTTATGATTTATCTATTGAGCCACACCATCAGTAGGAGGATTCGCCAATACCTTATTCTTCTATGCGAGGCACATTTTGTGTTAAAGTACATTCTTCAGCTCAATTTAATCTCCAAGGCCTTAGAGGAGAAAGGTTCTTTAGCTTTGGAAATAATCTCACAATTAGGTAAGCATCTGTAAACAACTTGTTTTACTTGAGCCATTAAATTTCTTCAATATGTTATTATGGGTACTCTAGTCTTTCAAAAGCAACTATTGTATTTTCTGAAGAATGTCTATACTTAATTTTCCCCCTTTTTGCTGGTAATATTGATACTTGTATTTTGTGAATCATTTTAGGTCTTCTCGATCATGCTAGTTCTGGGGATTTTGTGAAGATTGCTGGGCTTGCTTGCTTTTGTTCTGTTTATAATCACGGCTCTGATATGCTTTTTTCATATTCAACCATTGTGCAACACACACCCTTCCCTCCGATTGGATGGAGCATCTTGAAAGCTGGTCTGAATAAATCAGTTCTACTATCAGTTTATACACCATCATCCAGAGAAAGGGAGCCCGCAAATTCTTTTAATGGTATAATTGTATCCAAGGCTGAATACATCCTGGGTGATTTTTGTGATTCAAATTATTTTCTCAATTGCTACAAACTTGAAATTGTCTCCCTTTTTGTGGTTTACAGAAAGACCTTTAGTTAATATTGTTATGCTTAACTCCATAGTTCACACATTGTGTTATATGTAAACAAAACATTTGTCATGTGGCAGAAGAGCATAGGCACTTGGATGATATTGTTACTTGGATGATATTGTTACGATAGTAAAAGACTTTTACTTCAAATCTCTAAGCCATTTTCACTGTCTAGAAACCAGGAATCAAGTTGTTTACCCTATTGGTTAGGTCATTGCAAGATACTTTATATCAGACAGTTGTCATTCCCATCACCATCATTGTTGCATTGGTCTTAATTCACAAACAATCCCTCCCTTTTTAATAATTCACTAACCTCTCCTTCGTAGTGACCCCTTTAGAAGATTTTCTCTTGCATTACTTATTTCAATTTGTTAATTCTTGTCTGACTCATAATAATTTCATTCAACACATACAAAACCTGATATGCCCTTGTTAGAGAAAATAAAATGTGAAATTTGTCTTTACCACCACCATCTTAGCTTTGCAATCAAAGCCTCAACATCAATCATGAAGCACCATTACTAGCTTCTTTCCCACCATTCTCTCTCTCCCTTCCAAATTTCTCTCACTACTCCCTCTCTCTCTCTCTCTCTCTCATTTTATTTTTTCTTCATACACCTAGTTGATGGAAAAATATAATTAGACATGAATATACTGTGAAATGGTAGGAGTAGCACCAATTGAAGATAAGTTGAGAGAGAACAAACTAAAATGGTTTGGTTATATACAACAAAGACCTATAGATGCAACATTAACGAAGAGTGATATGTTCACCATAAATAGAAATGTTAGGGGGAGGGGAAGCCTAAATTGACATCGATTGTGGTAGTAAAATAATAAATGAATTTATTTAATTTAACTGAGCATATAGCCCTTTACGGAGCAGAATGACGAAAAATTATTCATGTAGCCGATCCTATTTGAGTTGGACATAAGTTTTAGTTTGGTTTGGTTACACCTAGTAGATGCAACTCCACTATTCCGCACATACTGCTCCCTTTTAATCAACTTCTTTTTTTCTTTTTAAACTCTTTCTCTTGCTCAATCCTAGTTTTATACTATATCTCTAGTACAACAATGACCACCCAAAACCACCCAATTAGAGGTTTTGGTGATGGAGAAATATAAATAAAGAATAGTGTGCTTTCATGGTAACACACGGAGTTAAATTTGGGCTTCGTGGAGATTATATTGTGGTGGTGGTTTGGTGGGCTAGTGGTGGTATTGTTGGTTTGGAGGTATAGTGGCGAGAGCAGTGGAAAGAACTAATATGGGAGTTAGCAAAGTGGCAATGATTATTTTGGGGCTATTTGATGGTGATAGTGAGGATAAGCTTTTTCATAGTTGTTAAAGAGATTTAGGCAACGACAATTGCTAGGATTTGTGAGTTTTGAGAAAAGAAAAATTAGAGGTATGAGTGATCTCTCACCCTCTTTTATATTAAATCATTGGCATAATTACAGTGAATGAAATAGGAAATATTTCTATATTCTAACATTCTATATTCTAACACTCCCCCTCAAGCTGGGGCGAAGATATCTTTCATGCCCAGCTTGTTGAGAATGTCACAAAATGATTTATTCCCTAAGCCTTTGGTGAGAACATCAGCCAGTTGGTCCCCAGACCTTACGAAAGGAGTACATATAGTGCCACTAGTGAGCTTTTCCTTGATAAAATGCCTATCAATCTCCACATGCTTGGTCCTGTCATGTTGAACCGGATTGTGAGCTATATTGATAGCTGCCTTGTTGTCACAATATAGCCTCAATGAATCTATCTGATGAATCCCCAAATCCCCAAAAGTAATCGAATCCATAAAAGCTCACACATACCCTGAGCCATAGCTCTGAATTTAGCCTCTGCACTGGACCGTGCAACGACATTTTGTTTCTTGCTTCTCTAAGTTACTAGATTTGACTGTTTATCAGTGACTGAGCCAGCCCAATCAGCATCTATATATGCCTCCACACTCAGATGACCATGTTTGGAGAAATAGAGACCTTTTCCTGGAGAAGACTTCAAGTACTGCAGAATCCGCATAACTGCCTTTAAGTGATTGGCACGTGGAGCATGCATAAACTGGCTAACCATACTCACGGCAATAGCAATGTCAAGACGCGAATGAGATAAGTAAATAAGCTTACCCACGAGCCTCTGGTACCTCCCCTTGTCTACAAGCTTGCCTCCTTGATCCTCACTAAGCTTCAGCCCAGGCTCTAGTGGTGTATCACAAGCTTTACTGCCAAGCATTCCAGTTTCTCTTAGCAAATCAAGCACATACTTCCTTTGACATATGAAGATGCCATCTTTGGACTGAGCAACCTCAATACCTAGAAAGTACTTCAAGCTGCCTAAGTCTTTGATTTCAAACTCATTGGCCAAATATTCCTTTAACCTAGGAACCTCCTCAACATCATCTCCTGTGAGTATAATATCATCGACATAGACAATAAGAACTGTCGTCTTAGCATGGGAGGAGTGTTTCACAAACAAAATATGGTCAGCTTGACTCTGTTTGAAACCATATCGCAGCATGGCCTAAGTAAATCTCTCAAACCAAGCCCTAAGAGATTGTTTAAGGCCATAAAGCGACTTGCGTAGTCGGCACACTTTTCCTTTGGTTTTAACATTCTCAAAGCCTGGGGGAATGTCCATGTATACTTCTTCTTCCAAATCACCATGGAGGAAAGCATTCTTCACATCAAATTGATGGAGAGGCCAGTCGAGATTGGAGGCAAGGGAGAAAAGGACTCTGACAGAGTTCATCTTAGCAATAGGTGCAAATGTCTCCTGGTAGTCTACTCCATAAGTCTGAGTAAAGCCCTTGGCCACCAATCTTGCCTTGTAACGTTCAATTGATCCATCGACTTTGTGCTTCACGGTATACACCCACTCACATCCAACAGGTCTTTTGCCCTAAGGTAACTCAACCAATTCCCAAGTGCCATTTTTTGCAAGAGCTCTCATCTCCTCCATCATGGCATGCTTCCACTCAAGAGTAGAAAGAGCATGCTGAAATTAGAAGGAAGACTCACAGAAGAAACTTTAGATAAGAAAGCTTTATAGGAAGAAGACATATTAGTATAGGAGACAAAATGAGAAATAGGATGTTGAGTACATGACCTAACCCCCTTCCTATTAGCAATGGGAACATCTAGATCAGAAGGAATAGATTTACCTGGAGTTTCATCAGTAGAAGAGGATTCTGGACACTTATCAGAAGGAGAAGATAGCAGGGGAGACTCCGAAGGCTCTTGTATCCAAGTAACTTGTTTTCTATCTTTGTCCTGACATAAAGTTTGCCATATTTTACGATTGTGTCAGATTCCGACTCAACAGGCTCAATAGCTAAGTCACCTTGAACATCCTTCTCAATCACAGATACAGGAATCGCTTCACACCAAGGCTTCCCCTGAAGGGATGACTGGGGCACCAGGGAGGACAGGAAGTTGGATTGAGACTCAAAGAAAGACACGTCCATAGAGACAAACCATTTTCGAGAGGGAGGATGATAACATTTGTAGCCCTTTTGGGTGGCAGAGTAACCGATGAAGACACAGCGAAGAGACCGAGGATCTAACTTATCACAGGTAGGAGAATAGTTATGAACAAAACACACACACCCAAAGGTTTTTGGAGGAAGGGAGAAACTAGAAGAGGGGGACCCTAACAAAACCTGAAGAGGAGTGCGTTTGTGAAGAACTTGGGTAGGCTGACGATTGATGAGGTAGGCTGCCGTAAGAACAGCTTCCCCCCAATAGGAGCGAGGAACACGTATTTCAAAGGTCAAGACAACGCACAATATCACAATAAGTTTGGTGAATAATACCATGAGTGGCAAAATAGCTGGCAAGACCGGAGTTAATGTATTCCCCCCCATTAACAGAACGCAGAACTTTTACAACGGCCCCAAACTGTGTGCAAATCATTTTATGAAAATTTTGAAACACAGAAAAAAAATCTCACATTTGTCCATCATAAGATATACCCAGGTGGCCCTAGAAAAATCATCAATAAAGGTGACAAACCATCTTCGACCCTTTAAAGATACAAAACGAGAGGGATCCCATACATCAGAATGAATCAATGAAAAAGGAACTAAACTTTTATTAATAGACAGAGCAAAAGAAGCTCTGTGTTGCTTGCCAAATTGACACGACTCACAATGAAACTCAGAAACATGATGGTTCAAAAAAACTGAAGGAAAAAGATGTTTAAGTAACAAAAAAGATGGCCCAAGACGATAGTGCCACAGCCATAAGTCTTCCTTGGTAGAGGGTAACTGAATGAAGGAATGAGCCCACTTGTCTGCTTGATCCAGGATATAGGGACCATTCTTGTGTCTACCACTGCCAATCATCTTCCTCGTGATAAGGTCCTGAAATAGACAATGATCAGGAAAAAATGTCACACTACAATTTAAGTCCCCGAGTAATACGACTCAAAGATAAAAGATTAACACGAAAATTGGGAACATGTAGGACAGAAGACAAAGGAAGGGAAGCAGTGGCATGAATTAAACCTTTCCTAGACATAGAAGAAATGGTACCATCAGCAATACGAACTTTATCCTGGCCTGAAGAAGGGGTATATGCTGTAAACAAATCAGAAGACCCAGACGTATGGTCTGAAGCACCAGAATCGATAATCCAAGGCAATGTTTGATGAGATAGGAAAGCATTTGGAGAAAACGCTAAATTACCTGAAGAAGAACTAGATGCCCGACGGTCTAGCAAGTAGCGAAGAGCAACCTCCAACTCAGAAGTAGAAAAACCAGAGATATCAGCAGAAGAAACATCCGGAGCTGGGGACTGGAGCTCAACTGTATCAGAATGATGGGCTCGAGCATTGGGCCCTTGGCCTTTAGAATGACCCCCACGAGAACTAGAACGAGTTCCACGACCCCCAGATGGTGGCCCATGTAACTTCCAACAAGTCTCACGGGTATGGTGAGGGCGACAACAATAGTCACAAAAGAGTGTATCTTTCTCAGAAGGAAGCAGGGAACCACGATCCCTATCTCTAGAGGGTGCAGAAACTAGGGGAGATCGATCGGTAGAGGTAGCCGGAAGTATAGCAGAACGGCGACTCTCCTCATTCTGCACAAAAGCAAAGGCTTCCTGACTCTGCTCCGAATCGGATCATACTTCACATTGAGACCTTCCAAGAACTTGAAGACCCGCTCTTGGGCCACAAACTTTCGGTAACCAATAGAATCAGTGGGACAGACAGGTTTGTAATCCTGAAACTGATCAAGTCGCTTCCACCCATTGTTAAGGAAGGTAAAATACTGAAGGATAGTCATCTCACCTTGTACAGACCTTTCAATGGAGCGACGTAACTCAAACGCCTGGGAGAAGGTTTCCTTTCCGGGAGTAAGTGGTAGCCATTGCCTCCCAAATATCCTGGGCAGTGTCCATAGTGAGATAGCCCTCTTTAATCTCCGGGACCATAGAATGTATCAACCAACCCATAATGAGGGAGTTGGTGATCTCCCACTGATCATAACTTGGGTCCGTAGTGGTGTGTGCCTGTATCCTGCCATACCCCATCTTCCCTCTGCTCTTCAAGAAAATAGTCAGATTCTGCGACCGCGCTAATAGTTCTGACCATTGAATAAAGAAGTGGTGATTTTAAAGCCAGGTTGAGATTATCAGTCATAGTAGAAGGTATAACGGAACTCTCGCCCTTAAGCGGCTGAGAAGCTGTTGACTCACTAGGGAAATCGGCTATGAATATTCTACTAAGCAACCCTCAAAACTCAGGACCAATCACAAACTTGGAAGATGGTGGATGAACAAGCACAATAGTAACTAGAAATTATAAATATTTATATTTATTTTTTTTTTTAGAAGATAGAGAGAGATTAAGAAGACAGAGTTACGAAGACAGAGAGAGAGAGAGATTAAGAAGACAGATTTAGGAAGACACAGAGAGAGAGATTATGAAGACAGAGTTACATGAGGATGGAGTACAAAGACGAAGAGAGAGAGACGTCAGTGCATACCCTGGGTATCTAAGCCAGTCGACAAACTAGGGCTGGAGAAGGAAGGCTCCGACGAGCCCTAGGGACTGCGCCTGTGGCGGCGACTAGGGCTATGTGACGTCGACTGGGGCTGTCGGAGCCCTAGGAAGGGGTGCCTGGTGCTGGCGAAGGCCGAAGGGGCTATGGCTGGGGTGGTGGTGCAGTAGTGGTGTGGTAAGTTTGTGGCTAGGGTTTTTTTTTTTTTTATTATTATTTATTTTTCCTCTTTATTTTAGAGTGGCTCTGATACCATGTGAGTTTTGAGAAGAGAAAAATTAGAGGTATGAGTGATCTCTCACCCTCTTTTATATTAAATCATTGGCATAATTACAGCGAATGAAATAGAAACTATTTCTATATTCTAACATTCTATATTCTAACAGGATTATGACTTTAGAGGTGGTGTAATTTGATTTAGAAGCAAAAAGAGGGCAACTGAAGTTGTGGAGGTGGTTGTGGTTGAGAGAGAAACTAAAGAGAGAATGCAGACTATTGTAGTGTGTTATGGACATGAAGTGAGGTAGAAACAAATGTATGTATTGGTGGTTTAGGTAATTGTTAAGTTAATGCATTATTTTTATCTATGGGTATTTTTTTATTTTAAAGATTATTAATGTAAATATGATGGATGAGGGAGAGAACCATAAGTTACTCTCTTCTCTTTTGTCTCACACCATTCTCTTTACCTCTTTCAACCACTCAATATTTTCTGGTTTATTTTCATATATCTTTTCTATCTCTAATTTGGTATCAGAGCATAGATCTATTTTCTTCTCTAGTTTGTATTTCAGTTTTTCCTCCTTTTTTGCCTGTTTTGTCAGCATTGGTTATGTAAAAAGCAAAAATAAAATAAAAAAAATGAATGGTTGGCTAAGGAATACTATACCCTAACATTTTAAAATTTTTTTGGTTAGCCTAAGGTCCTCATTTCAAATTTTTTTTTTTTGTTTCTTTTTCGCGATCTGTTAATCAGGGGCTTTTTTGTTCAATTAGATGCTTGAATCCCAACCTAAAGATGCTGATTAGCCTTCTTCTATCATTTTAGAGATTTTGATGAAAAATTGGTTTATCTAACAAATGATTGAGGTATTTTTTTGACCGGGTTTGTGTTTTTTGGATTTTTTTCTTTAATTGATGGGTATCTGAGTTTTGTTTGACTGCTACAAATCGTTATGTTCTGGGTAATTAGTGCATTGTGAATCTTTCCTCAAAAAAAAAATTTTGGGTGTGTTTTGAGTCCCTTTCATCCTTACATACATGGTGGAAGACGGTAAAACTCCTGTGGGCAGTGATACAAGAGGGTTGGGTCATGTTGAGACGCTTGGATCCTCTCGGGTTATGTCTGTCAAGGCTGATCCTTCTCTATAGATGACATCCATCATGCTGGATGCCACTAATATTTGGTTTGGTTCTGCACCTTTAACTTGGTTATCACTGCTCGAGGCATGGCTGGTTATATTACAAATACTGTAAAGGATCCCAGGTGGATAGAATGAAAAGAAATGTATTAGCTTACCTTTGAATAAGGTAGAGCCATGAATTGAAAAGCCTAACCCACGCTTCTCCTTAAAACCAGTATTAAAGAGAGGGAAACTTGAGCCTTATAATCAGCACAGATGGGGCAACTCCAGGTGATGTAAGACACATTCCAAAACCATGTACATATAATGAATCCATATTACAAACAAGGAAATAAAACTATTAAGGCACTAAATCCGTGATTCATGTAATCACGGATTTTATACATACTACTATAAACAAAATATTCTAATTTCCTAATTCAACACTCCCCCTCAAGCTGACTTGAAGACATTCAACAAACGCAGCTTGGCAATGGATGACTCGAACAAAGTTGCTAATTGCTGAGAAGAGACAAAGGATGGACTCACAATACCAGTGCGAATCTTTTCTCTAATAAAATGTATATCAACCTTGATATGCTTGGTACGCTCATGAAACACAGAATCAGAGTATAACATAATGGTAGATTTGTTGTCACAAAATAAAGAGGAAGCCTTAGAACCCAACTTTTGCCAGAATAGAACAAAGCCGTAGAATCTTACATAGAATCTCACATGTTCCTTGTGCCATAACTCAATACTCAGCCTCTGCAGAAGACCTATAAATAGTTGTCTGCTTCTTACTTTTCCATAACATAAGATGGTCACCATAGAAAGTACAGAAGCCAGAAGTAGAATGCCGATCGGCCCTAAATCCTGCATAGTCAACATCAGTGAAACAGGAGAGCCCAGATTGAGGACCAGCTATGAAGAACAATCCCAAGCTAGGAGAAGTCTTCAAATACCTCAAAATGTGATGAACTGCGTCAAGGTGCTCTGTACGGGGTGCATGCATAATTGACTCACAACACTAACCGCAAATGTCAAGTCAGGTCTAGTGTTGGTCAAATAAATGAGGCGTTCAACAAGACGCTGATACATGCCTGGATCATCCTGCAACTTACCAGAATCTGATGTGAGCTTGACATTAGGATCCATAGGAGTAGAAGAAGGTTTGCACCCTAACATACCAGAATCCTTAAGTAAGTCAAGAGTGTACTTCTTTTGAGACAAGGACATCCCCTGTCTTGAGCGAGCTACCTTAATTTCCAAAAAATATTTGAGACATCCCAGATCCTTGATATCAAAAGTTTGGCCTAACTCTTTCTTTACTCGACCAATGCCAACAAAGTTATTGCCTGTGAGAATAATGTCATCCACATAAACCAACAAGATGATACATTGACCAGCAGAATTACGGCAGATGAAACAAGTATGGTCTGAGTGGCACTGAACAAAACCCATGGAGATGATGACAGAACTGAAGCGACCAAACCATGCTCGTGGAGATTGTTTCAGACGATACAAAGATTTGCGTAACCGACAAACCTTCCCCGAATACTCCCCCTCAGCCCGAAAACCAGGTGAGGAGTCATGTAAATCGTCTTAAGAAGATCCCCATGAAGAAACGCATTCTTGACATCAGGCTAATGAAGAGGCCAAAATGGGATGCTGCAAGGGAGATAAGGAGACGCACAAAGTAAGCTTGGCGACAGGGGCAAAAATGGCTCCAAAATCCTTGCCAAGAATTTGTGTGAAACCCTTGGCTACTAGGTAGGCTTTGTAATGGTCATCTAAGCCATCAGCGAAGTACTTTATAGTGAACAACCATTTGCAATTGCAACCAACAGTGAGATCTCAAGTGTGATTCTGTTCTAAGGTTGCCATCTCAGTCTGCGTAGCCGCTACCCATTTGGGATGTTGAAGGGCCTCTGACACAGAACGAAGAATGGACTCCGACTCAAGCTTGCCAAGGAAAGAGTGATAAGAATTGGAAACCTTGTCATAGGAAAGATATTGGGAAATGGGATGATTAGTATTACTCAAATAACCCTATCGATTTGGAGGATGCCGATCCCGAGGTGGGTTACGATGAGGAGGTGGAGGAGATGTAGCTAAAGGAGAAGAGTTACCTGACCTAGAGATCGAAGAGGCGGTAGGGGGCAGCTGAGAGTGTGGCCAATGAAAGTATACTTGCCTTCAAAGTGGGACAACCTCATTCGCAACCTTGTCCAAAATAGGAAATCGGGCGAACACTAGAAGTAACGAGAGTAGAAGCTTGCAAGGGAGGTTAGTACCAAAAAAAAGGAAGATCCTCACAAAAAGTAACATCCAAAGTATGGTGAAAGTGATGAGACACAAGATCAAAACACCTATGCCCTTTGGACATGGAAGAATACCCTAAGAAGACATAACAAATAGACATACCGTCTAACTTAGTGCAAGAGGGACTCTGATCTTGAACAAAACAGGTACATCCAAAGACACGTGGTAGGAGAGGAAACAAAGTGGTGTTGGGCATAAGGACATGAAACGGAGTAAGACCATGCAACACACAACTAGGTGTCCTATTAATAAGATAGACAACTGTGAGGACAGCCATATGCCAATAAGACTGGGGAACATGCATACCTCGAAGGAGACATCACACAACAGACATAATATGATGATTTTTACATTCAATAACACCATTTTGCTTAGGGGTTCGATGACATGTAAGTTGTTAAAGAATATTGATCTAATTAAAATGGGAATGAAATTCATTGGAAATATATTCCCCACCATTATTAGAACGGATGTTCCTAACAACTGTACGAAATTGAGTCTCAACCATTTGCAAAAACTAAACAAAAATGGGAAACACGTCAAACTTATAGCAAAACAAATAAACCCAAATGCACCTAGTGTGATCATCAATAAAGGTCACATAATATCTATGACTAGAAAAAGCAGTGACAGGAGAAGAACACCAAATATCAGAATGTATAAGATCAAAAGTACTAGGAGCATGAGTCATATGAGGGATAACTAGTACGAGTATGTTTAGACAACTCACAAACCACACAATGAAACTTAGAATCTTTGCAAGCTTTATTTAATAAAGGAAAAAGTTGACATAAGTATTGAAAGTTGACATAACCCATAAGGGCATGCCATAATTCTAAATCTGAACATTAAAAACATAAGATATGGAGGCAGGAAAAATAGACGTCTGAAAACTAGCTAAAGAAAAAGAAGGTCGGTCCGATGGACCTCCAAAGTAGCCCTTACTAAAAATCCTCTTCGAACTCAGGTCCTCTGTAAAAGACACGAAGAAGGTAAGAAGATGATAGCACATTAAAAGGATTTAGCAAGCCGACTAACAGATAATAGATTATATGCGAAATTAGGAACATGCAAAACAGAGGGCAGAGTAATATCACGAGATAAAGACACTACACCTTATGACTAATAGAGAGGAAGAGCCATCAGCAAGATAAACAACAATAGTAGGGATTGAAGAAGAAAGAAAGGAAAACTCACCTGTCATATGACCATTAGCCCCAGAATCCAGAACCATAAAGGATTAGTAGACTGAACATGAAAAGCAATAGAAGTATCTGTAGCAAGGGTGGCAGCAATGGAAGATGATATGCCATGAGAACTAGTAGTGAGGGATCCAAGCTAAGCCCGAAGCTGACCAATCTGAGTTTGTAACTACTGTAAATTAGGGATATTAGGAGACCCAGGAGTTAGAGTAGCCTCCATTAAAGCAGAAGTGCGAGGGGTGCCAGTACCATGAGTGTGAGAAGAACATTGCCTCAACTCAGAATGAAGTTTTAAGCAACGAGCCTTAGCATGTCCAGAAGCACCACAATGATGACAAGTAACTGGACTAGTAGAACCCCGAGAACCAGACTTTGCAGCAAGAGCCATTTGATCAGATAAAACCGGAGACACTAGAGGAGGTCTCGGCTGAACCAAACACTGACGGCGCTCATCACTGTCAATGGTGGCAAAGGCCTCATAGAGAGATGGCATAGGTAATGTGTTTAAAATTTGAATTCGAAGAGATTGAAATTTAGGGTTTAAACCTATTAGAAACTGGTAAGTGTGCTGTCGGGCAAGTCACTTGGATACAAAAGAGGCGGCTATGATGGGTAATTTAGTCAAGGGCTCATATTGAGCCAACTCTTCCCGAAGATATTTGAAGATATCCGAAGAACTCCACCACAGAAAGTCTCAAAGTAGACTGAGAGGCACAAGCAATATCCTAATAAAGCTTAAAGATATGAGCATCATTATGAGCATGAGCATACGTCTGTGTCAATGCATGCTATAGGCTTGAAACAGTGTCACAGTAGAGGAACATATGATAAATCGGTTCTCCATGGAGTTGAACATCCATCAAGGATAGTACAATTATCAATATCCCACTGGCTATAAGTAGGATCGGTGGTTGTCAACTGTGTAGTTGTAGGTAAAAGGCCAATGACCCTTTCCCTTGCCCCCAAAATAGAGTTTAAGGGAATGACTCCAAGCAGCAAAATTTTTCCTGTTCAACACCACACTCGTAATACGATGAATAGGAGTGTCATGAGAAAGAGAAAAATCAGAATTAACTAGAATAGGTTTCATAGAAGCCTCAGTAGACACGGTGGGAGAAGACTCATCAGTCATGGTGAGATGATGAGGGCTAAAAAATACATAGCAGCACATCAATATAGTCCGAATAAAACTCAAGACGCTAAAAAAAATTCAACGGCGTATCCAAATAACTACTACCGAACAAACCTGGTAGCCCACTGAATGAAAAGAACAGAAAAAGTGCTTAATACATTTAGCACATCACCCTAGGAAGGGAAAAAGGGGGCCTGGACCACCCTAAAAGGGTTACTAAAGCACCAAAAATCGGAAAAGTGCCTGGTCAGCTCCTACTGAAGCCTCGGCAGGGGTGGAGAAGACCTGTCGAGGGGAGAAAAAGGTGGGTGATGGGTTTCGGGTGGTCTAGAAGGAAAATAGGGCATGTTGGGTGAAGAAAAGGGGATGAGTAGGGTTGTAGAAGGCTTAGGAGGAGGAAAGGGGGCTGCCGATGGGGCTAGGGATGACTGGCAGTGCCGACAAAGGAAGAAGGTAAGGAGAAGGCTAGGGTTTCTTCTCTTTGGCTTTGATACCAAATATAATGAAAATAATTATATTGGCTTACCTTTGAATGAGATGGAGCCATATATATAATGAATCCATATTACAAACAAGGAAATAAAACTATTAAGGCACTAAATCCGTGATTCATATATTCACGGATTTTATACAAAGGGGTAATAAGGCACAAGCTTATGCATTGAGGAAGAAGTTTCATGGTTTTGATAAGAAAGATAGGTCCCTTAGTGAGTACTATATTGAGTTGGGTGGTTTGGGTAGGAGCTTGACTATTATTAGAATTTTTAGGCCATTTTCTCTAAGGATGTGGCTACTTTTTATTAGTTGGAAAAGGAAGAAGTCTATGATTTTCATGTGTATAACTGATGGATATGTGTGTTTCTCTAGTGTCGTAGCATGTCTGCATGTTATTTTACTTTTTTCTTTTTATAATAATAACAGGACATGTTGTTAGAATATTTTTTTTATTCCTTTATTTAGATTAGATTGTGATTGATTAATTGATTCCTTAATCAGTCAATCAAGCAATCAATATAGAAGGTGATTCCTTAGTCAATGCCTTAGGGCTTCCTTTTGTAACAATTGATTGATTAATATAAAAGGTGATGATATCACAATCATGATCCAAGCTTTGTATTCTCTTAAATTACATGGTATCAAGCCAAAACCCTAAAAATTGTCACCTACACAGCTGCTCCCATCAACCAGCCATCACCTATTACTACTCATCATCCACCACTAGTCCCTGAGTCTCTGTCGAAACCAACCAAGGTCCCACAAAGCTGTTTTGGCTTCAGCACTTGTTTTGATTGGAGGTTCGTTCTTCCGTATTTGATTTATTTTTTGGGTCCATAGATGACCCATTAATCTTATTGTTATGCTCCCATAGTGGTTTGTATGTGATTTTGCTTGTTCCAGCCCATTCCATTCCTGTTTCTATTCTTGTGATTCGTACAAGGTTTTTGGGTTGAAGTTGTAGAGTTCTTATGGCTGACCTAACTAGTGAATCCACCACTACTTCTCACCCATCTAAAAGGGAGAGCTCCAATCCAGTTATGACTACTACATCTGAGAACTTGAACCCTAGCCTCAAAATCACCACCGCTCTGTTTAATGGTCAGAATTACCTTTCATGGTCTCAGTGTTTGACACTTTTTTTGAAGAGAAGGGGGAAGATGAGATATGTTAATGGGAGATTTCAAGCGCCACGTATTACGGATCCTGGCTATGACCGATGGGAGATTACTAACTCTTTAATCATGGGGTGGCTCTTTCCCATTCTTCAGGAAATGATACTGTGTTCTGTGATTACTGCCGCAAACCGCGGCATACTCGTGAGACCTGTTGAAAGCTTCATGGGGCGTCATTAGGGAGTCGGGGTGATCGATCTGGTACTAGAGGCGGTCGATCAGGCCAGTCTAGAGGACGCGGCTCTAATCCACGAGCCCATCAGTCTAGTGCTATTGACACCATTGATTCTACTTCCGCTTCAGTTGGTCCGACTTCTGATAGTTTGTCTAGTATGACTTTTCTTGAGCTTGAGGTTGTTCTGTGTCATTTACCGGCCCGCCAATCTTCTACTGCTCAAGTGTATCTTCCTCGTCGTTTGCCTGCTCAGGTAACTTAGCCTCTTCTCCTAGTACTTTTCTTTCCCATAAGTCGTTGCCATAGATTATTGATTCTGGTGCCTCAGATCATATGTTTGGGTCTTCTGACCTTTTCTCAGCATATAAGCCCTCTTCAGGTCAAGACAAAGTTAGGATTACGGATGGTACTGTTTCTTCTATCTCTGGGAAAGGTTTAATTCATGTCACCCCTACCTTACCTTTGTCTTCAATGCTCCACGTTCCCAATTTTTATGTTAATCTTCTATCCATGAGTCGTATTACTAAGGATTTGAACTGTAGTGTGGCATTTTTTCCTAGCCATTGTCTTTTTCAGGACCTTGTCACGAGGAGGGCAATTGGCAGAGGTAGTGCAGAAAATGGTCTCTATTTCTTGGATCAGCTGAACAAGCTTGCTCATCATTCCACCTAGTTCCCAACTACCAAGGGAGATTTATGGCTGTGGCATCGGCGTGTTGGACATCCTTTTTTTCATTTATTTAGGCATTTATTTCCGTTTGTTTTTACAAATAATAATGTGTCTAAGTTTCTTTGTGAGTTTTGTCAATTTGACAAATAATACCGAGCTTCTTTTGCTCCAAGTCTCAATAAAAATTTAGCTTCTTTTTATTTAATATATTTTGATGTGTGAGGTCCATTTCGTGTTGTGTCTTTAAAAGGCCATAGATGGTTTGTTACCTGTGTCGATAATTTTTCTCGTACTATTTGGGTGCATCTCACAGAAGAAAAAAAGTGAGGTTTTCGCTGTGTTTCAAAATTTTCATAAAATGATTTGTACTCAGTTTGGGGTGAATACATCGAATTGAGGTTAGAGAGTTATACATCAGACATCTTGCACCAATACACCTCAACAAAATGGGGTTGCAGAGTGTAAGAATTGTCATCTTCTTGATATAACTCGCTGCATGTGTTTTTCTATGAGTGTGCCTCGGTCCTATTGGGGTGAGGCCGTTCTCACCACAGCCTATCTCATTAATCGTCTTCCTACCCAGGTTTTGCAAAAACAAGCTCCACTTCAAGTCCTTCTCAGTTCAGAGTCTTTGTTTTCCATTCCCCTTAAAATATTTGGCTGTCTATTTTGTCCACAATCATTCTCCTACTCGTGGTAAGTTGGACCCTCGCTCTCTCAAGTGTGTTTTTCTTGGATACTTGCATACTCAAAAAGGGTATAAGTGTTATCACCCTACTTCTCGTAAGTGGTTTGTGTCCATGAATGTCACCTTGTTTGAGTCCCAATCTTACTTCTTCTCTTCTCCGGTGTCATAGTCATCCCTTCAAGGCCCTTTAGAGGGAGCCTTGGTGTGAAGAGGTTCCTGTTGTCCCTGTTGCTCCTATGGTGGAACCAGTTGTTCTTGCACCACTTATTACCGGGACTACAGAATCCAATGCCACCAAGGATTTATGTCAGGGACAAAGACAGACAAAAAGTTACTTGGATACAAGAGACCACTTCTGCTCACCCACTGCCATCTCCTGCTTCTAGTAAGAGTCCACGTAACTTTGAACCTTTTGTTTCTCTTAAGTGTATTGATATTGCTATTCCTGACACTACTGATCTTAATATTCCTATTGCCAAGAGAAAGGGTGCGAGATCTTACACTCAACATCCTATCTCAAACTTTGTGTCCTACTCTCATTTGTTTTCCTCTTATAGAGCCTTTATGCCAAACATTTCTTCTGTTAGTATTCCTAACCATTTTTAAGATGCTCTTGCTACTTCTGAATGGAAACTTGCCATAATTGAGGAAATGAAAGCATTTCGTAAGAATGACACTTGGAAATTAACTGAGTTACCTAAGGGCAAACGACTGGTAGGATGCAAATGGGTGTATACTGTGAAATACAAAGCAGATGGTTCCATTGAGCGTTACAAAGCTCGACTTGTGGCAAAAGGCTTTACTCAAACTTATGGGGTAGACTATCAGGAGACTTTTGCATCAATGGCTAAGATGAATTCAGTCAGAATACTTCTCTCTCTAGCAGGTAATTTAGATTGGCCACTTAATCAGTTTGATGTAAAGAATGCTTTCTTATATGGTGATCTAGAAAAAGAGGTATATATGGACAGTCCTCCTAGTTTTGAGGATCATCAGACAGAGGGTAAAGTATGTAGGGTTCGGAAGTCGTTATATGGTCTCAAATGGTCTCCAAGAGCTTGGTTTAAGAGATTCACTCAAGCTATGCTTAAATATGGTTTCAAACAGAGTCAGGTAGATCACACTTTGTTTGTGAAACATTCCTCATGTGGTAAGGCTGCAGCTCTCATTGTTTATATGGATGACATAGTGCTTACAGGCAATGATAGTGAGGAAATACCCTTGTTGAAGAAATATTTAGCTAGTGAGTTTGAAATCAAAGACTTGGGGAATTTGAAGTATTTTCTGGGAATCGAAGTTGCTCGCTCCAAGGATGGGATTTTCATCTCACAAAGGAAATATGTTCTTGACCTTTTGAAGGAAACAGGGATGCTTGGATGTAAGGCCTGTGATACCTGTTGAATGTATAGATGATGAGAAGAAGAAGAAGAAGAAGAAGAAGAAGAAGAAGGAGAGAGAGAGAGAGAGAGAGAGAGAGAGAGAGAGCTGCTGTATTTCTCTTAATTCAAAAGCATAGGGTTTCCCCCTTACATACAACTATTTATACTAATAAGAATAATACATAAAGACCAAACTACCCCTAACACTTAACACTCCCCCTCAAGTTGGTGCAAAGATGTTTCTCATGCCCAACTTGCAACAAATAAGGTGAAAGACTTTACTACTAAGACCCTTAGTAAAAACATCAGCCAGTTGATCTTCAGACTTAACAAAAGGCATACATATCACGCACTTATTCAACTTCTCCTTAATGAAATGTCTGTCAATCTCAATATGCTTAGTCCGGTCATGTTGAACAGGATTGTGTGCAATACTAATAGCAGCCTTGTTGTCGCAATACAAAGTCATAGGACCACTCCAATCAAGCCCTATATCACTCAACAAAGATTGAAGCCACATTAGTTCACATGTTCCATGTGCCATAGCCCTGTATTCAGCTTTAACACTAGATCTAGAAACTACCGCCTGCTTCTTACTACGCCATGTGACTAGATTTCCCCCTAAAAAAGCACAATAACCGGAGGTAGAGTGTCGATCATCTATAGAGCCTGCCCAATCTGCATCTGTGAATGCTTCCAACCTCAAGTGACCATAATTAGAGAACAAAATTCCTTTTCCAGGGGCAGTTTTAAGGTACCTCAAAATGCAATAAACTGCATCCAAATGAGCTGCACGAGGATCATGCATAAACTGACTCACTATCCCAACTGCATAGGCAATATCTGGATGAGTATAAGAGTGATAGATCAATCTTCCCACAATTCTTTGGTACCTTTCCTTCTCCACAGGCTCACCAACCCCACTCCAAAGATGATGATTAGTCTCAATTGGTGAATCAGCTAGTCTGCAGCCCAACATGCTCGTTTCCTCAAGAAGATCTAGAATGTACTTCCTTTGAGAAATGAAGATGCCTTTATCAGATCTAGCAACTTCAATCCCAAGAAAGTATCTAAATGGACCAAGTTCTTTTATCTCAAACTCCTTGGCTAACTGCATCTTGAGATGAGTCACCTCCTCCTCATCATTACCTGTCACAACTATGTCATCCACATATACAATAAGCACTGTTACCTTATGTACATTGCGTTTGACAAACAAGGTGTGATCCGCATTGCTTTGCTGATACCCAAATTCCAGCATTGCCTTTAGGAATCTACCAAACCAGGCTCTAGGAGATTGTTTCAAACCGTACAAAGCCTTCTTCAATCTACAAACCTTTCCAACTGTAGATTGAGATGAGAATCCTGGAGGTACATCCATATATACCTCCTCTTCCAAATCCCCATTAAGAAAAGCATTTTTCACATCTAGTTGCTATAGAGGCCATCCCAAATTAGCCGCACATGACAGAATAGCTCGAATGGAATTCATCTTTGCTACCGGGGCAAAAGTTTCTTGATAATCTATTCCATATGTCTGCGCCACTAGTCTTGCTTTGTATCGTTCAATCGTCCCATCTGCATTGTGCTTAATGGTGAACACCCACTTACATCCGACTGGTTTTTTCCCATTAGGAAGAGACATCAACTCCCATGTATTATTTTTACTCAAAGCTTGCATCTCTTCTACCATAGCTAGCTTCCACTTAGGATCATTGATGGCTTCTTTCCAACCCTGCGGAATACACACAGAAGAAAGAGACGAAACAAAAGCACGATATGGAGAAAACAACGAATCATATGACACGAATTTAGAAATAGGGTATTGAGTATAGGCTCTAACCCCCTTTCTGAGAGCAATAGGAAGACTCAAATCATTAGGAACAGGACCATCAACAACAGGTGAAGAAATGGGTTGCGGATCATTACCTGTAGAATCAGTGGAAACTGGGTGTGGAACTGGCATAGGAGATGATGATTGACTTGGTGGCACAAGAGAAGCCAGCTCTTTTTGACGCCGTGAATAAGTCTTAAGATTAGCTCTGTCCAAAAGACCACCGATATCTGACTCCTCATCAACAGAACGGCTAGGCTCCCCCTCACCACAAATAACAGCCCGTTGATTAGGAAGGAAAAAAGACAACTCATGCCGATATGATGCCGTCTCATCCGCAATCTCATCGATACCACTCTCCCCCTGAGGAGATAGCGGAGGACTAGAAAAAAAAAAGGACTCAGATTCACAGAAGGTGACGTCCATACTAACATACAGCTTATGAGAGTAAGGGTCATAGCATTTGTAGCCTTTCTGAGTAGCAGAACAACCAAGAAAGACACACCGGACAGCCTTAGGATCAAGCTTCCCACGAGTATGAGGTTGAAGATGAACAAAACAGATGCTACCAAAAACCCGAGGTGGAAGGGAAGAAGTGGGATAAGTCACAGGAAGAAGCTCAAGAGGAATTTGGAAGTGGAGGACACTAGAGGGCATATGGTTAATAAGATAAGCCGCGGTAAGAACAACATCCCCCCAAAAGGACTTAGGAACGTTCATGCTAAACAAGAGAGAGCGAGCAATCTCAAGGAGGTGGCTATTCTTGCGTTCAACAACTCCATTCTATTCAAGAGTGACAACACAACTAGTCTGATAAAGAATGCCGTGCTCCTCGAAGTATGCTCGAAAAGCGCCATCAACATATTCAGTCCCATTATCACTCCTAAGAATTTTGATAGTAGCATTGAAGAGATTGGATACCATTTTATGAAAACTTTTAAAGCACGAGAAAACCTCATTTTTAGTATGAAGTAAATAAAGCCAAGTCACACGGGAATAACAATCAATAAATGTGACAAACCAGCGATAACCAGAGGTAGAAACCACAGGGGAAGGACCCCACACGTCGGTATGTATAAGCATAAAAGGAAAAGTACTTATTTTATTAATTGAAGGATAACAAATACGTTTATGCTTAACAAGCTCACAAGCATCACAAACAAAGTTATACCTAGGACAATCACGAACTAATAAAGGAAAAAGCTTATCTAAAATGCTAAAGGAAGGATGCCCCAAACGGCGATGCCATTAATGAAGGAGACGAAGTGAGGAGCCAGAAGCGCATTGAAGAGCCTGAGAGGACAAAGGTGAGGCAGGAATGGCGTCCAGAAAGTACAGTCCACTTTGTGCTCTACCACTGCCAATCATTTTCCTCGTAGCCAGTTCCTGAAAGACACAATGAGTCAGAAAAAAGGTTACAGAGCAATTGAGAGCAGTAGTAAGGCTACTAACAGAAAGTAAGCTAGTTGAAAAATTAGGAACATGAAGAACAGATGAAACGAAAGTAAATAGGTGCAATGAACAGAACCCTTGCCAGAGATAGAAGATAAAGTGCCATCAGCTACTCTAACCTTATTTTGCCCAAAACTAGGTGAATAAGAATGGAAAAAACTATAAGTACCCGTCATGTGATCGGTAGCACTGGAATCAATGATCCAAGGAGACGACGAAGAGGCACTAAGTGCACTAGCAAAAATACCTGTGTGGGCAAAGTTGGAAGAGGCAGAAGAGGAAGGAGCTAAGGCAGATAAAGAATCAAGTTGAGCCATCAAACGTCTGAGAGTGTGAAGCTCATCCTGGGAAATAGAACCAACATCATTCGAGGCACTAGCAGTAGTCTCAAAAACATGTGCTTGAGGACAAACACCACGACCACGACCACGGCCGCGAGTAGGTCGGTCATGCAACTTCCAACAGTGTTCTTTATCATGTCTATCTTTCCCACAATACTCACACTTCAACCGGTCCCGATCAACTAATGGACCCTTACCACCACCTTGAGGAGGACAAGGTGGAGTATCACGTGACTTGGGGCCGACAACCATCGCTGACCGATCCAGAACAGAAGCATGCACCATAGCACTACGACGACTCTCCTCCTGCTGAACCAGTGCATAAGCCTCACGCAATGTAGGAAATGGAGAGCGACCCAACACTTGAACCCGTATCTGATCATACTCCAAATTCAGGCCAGCAAGAAAGTCATACACTCGCTCCTTCTCCACAGCCTGCTGAAACATAGTGGCATCCATGGAGCAAACTGGCTGGAAACTCTGGTAGAAAGCTAGCTCCTGCCACAAACCACTCAACTCAGCATAGTAGATTGCCAGAGAGCGATCCTTCTGATCCAAACCCCTAATCTTCTTACGCAATTCATAGGCCTATGCATCATTCCCCTATTGAGAATACATCTGAGAGGCAGCTACCCAGATCTTGTGAGCAGTATCCATCAAGAGAAAAGTCCGACTAATGGTAGGCTCCATAGAATTGATGAGCCAAGTCATAACTAAAGCATTCTTAGAAATCCATTGAGCAGATAAAGCACTATCCTCAGTAGGTGGCTAGGTACTACCAGTAATATAGCTTGTCAACCATCAGGCGGCAATGGCAAGACTGCAGGAGCGGGACCAAATCAAGTAATTGGTACCATTGAGCTTGACCGGACTAATCTGGAGAGATGGACTATCACCAAGAGTCATACCACGACTCAGTCCACTCTCCTCTTTGCCCTTACCCTTGTTGGCAGCCATGAGATGTGAGAAAGATGGTGTAGAAACACAAGCAGGATATCAAACAAATCCAAAAAACACTGAACCAGCACAGCAACTCACCTTTTAAGGCTAAAAAAGGGCATGATTATCCCAGAACACAGTAGCAGATCACCTACAAGCCCAAAAAACTGAAGCAGACCATCCAAAACGCAGAAAAAAGCCAAGGTAGGGCCAAAATACCTCAAACCAGGGACAGTAAACCCTGTAAGGGTTCCTGTCGGCTCCCACAGGTATGAGAAGAAGGGACAAAACCAAGCAAAAAGGGTTCAAACAGCAACTTTCGAAAAATCACCCAAAATTGCCGAAAAATCAAAAAATTAGAAAAAGCAATCAAGAATGACCAAAACATCAAAAGGAGATTACAGGGTTAATACCCATTAAATTTTGAGCATGCTGATAATTTTTATTTATTTTTTTTGCTGCTGCTACGATAGACGTACCCTAAAGAATGAGAGGAATCATCTTCAAAGAGGAAGATATTGCTCTAATACCATGTTGAATGTATAGATGATGAGAAGAAAAAGAATAACGAGAGAGAGAGAGAGAGAGAGAGAGCTGCTGTATTTCTCTTAATTCAAAAGCATAGGGTTTCCCCCTTACACACAACTATTTATACTAATAAGAATAATACATAAAGACCAAACTACCCTAACACTTAACAATACTCCACTGGAATCTAATCAGAAACTTGGTGATGATGAAGGAGGAACAGTTGTGGATAGGGGGAGTTATTAATGACTAGTGGGTAAACTTATTTACTTATCTCACTCTCGTCTTGATATTGTTATTGCTATCAGTATGGTTAGCCAGTTTATGCATGCTCCTTATCAAATTCACTTAAAAGGCTGTTATGAGTATTCTAAGGTACTTGAAATCTTCCCCTGAAAAGGGCCTTTATTTTTCCAAACATGGTCACCTCAGAGTGGAAGCCTATACAGTGCTAATTGGGCAGGGTTAATAATTGATAGGAGATCTACATCAGGATATTGTACCTTTGTGGGCGGCAATCTTGTTACTTGGAGGAGTAAGAAATAGAATGTGGTGGCTTGGATGAGTGCAGAAGTTGAGTTTAGAGCTATGGCATAAGGTGTGTGTGAACTCTTGTACATCAGACTATTGTTGAGTGATCTGGGGATGGGCCAGACAGACTCTACGCGGCTATATTATGACAATAAGGCTGCCATCAACATAGCTCACAATCCTGTTCAATATGACAGGACAAAGCATGTTAAGATTGATCGCCACTTCATCAAGGAGAAACTCATTAGCAGCATGATATGTACTCCTTTTGTGAAGTCAGGCGAACAACTTGTAGACATTCTCACCAAGGGAGTTAGGAGTAAACCATTTCATGACATTCTAAGCAAGGTAGACATGTGAGATATCTTCGCACAAGCTTGAGGGGGGAGTGTTAGAATATTTTCTTATTTCCTTATTTAGATTAGATTGTGATTGATTGATTGATTGATTGATTCCTTAATCAGTCAATCAATCAATCAATATAAAAGGTGATTCCTTAATCAGTGCCTTAGGGCTTCCTTTTGTAACAGTTGATTGATTAATATAAAAGGTGATGATATCATAATCATCACCTAAGCTTTGTATTCTCTTAAATTACACATGTTTGGATGTGTCTTAGATGTGTGTCGGGGAGTGTCCAACAAGTATTGGTATTTAACATGTGTCTGACATAGACATGACACCTTTGAAGTTTTGGTGCTTCATAGAAGCATGGTGTCCCTTATGCTACAATTTAATCTTATAAATGCTTCATTGTAGCTTTTGTCCAATGTTAAGATAAATGATTTGGTCATCAAAAGCATGAACTTTCAACCCCTGCTAACTCTAAATGGTTGTTTTGAACAGTTGCTTATTTTTTTCCCTCCTGTTGAAGCTAATTACATATACTGTCAAATAGATGTTCATGAAATGCTAATAAACTTGAAGAAAGTTCAAAGCAACATTAAGATAAAGTTGAGAAGGTAAAAACAATGGATGAGTACTGCTGAATTTTTTTTCTCAACCAGTTAAGGATGTCCTTTGCATTTCAGCCATTGGTTTATTAGCAGTGTAAGTTAGCACCCAAAATCCTGTAGTACTTGCTCTCCAAAATATCCATGATCAATCAACTAATTCTGAAGCAACTCATTCTCTCATAAATGAAACCCATTGCAATCCTTTTCATTTATAATAGAACTGCTCTTTTACCCATTGAAACCTGAAAGTAGCAAACTTTTTCATTAAATTGGCCAACTAGAAAGGTACAAACCCAATTGGAGGCAGTGCTTTTCTAAATTTGCCAGTGCTGTCTTAGACCAATCCATCTTTGTGGTGGTTCACAGGTTGAATGAAGTAATCGTGGTGGTCATGTTAGTTGAATGTTGTAATAAGGCAATAGTTGAATATGAAGAGATAATAGAGACATGAAAGGAAAAAGAAAGAACACAAAGGTTTAACGATGTTTGGCTAATTTTGGCTTACATGCACACACACAAAGCCCTAGGAGGCTACATCTTTCATTCACTCAACTTGATACTCTTGTTTACATGATACACTATATATATAGAGTGGGAGATACAATCAAATCCCTTCAGTTAAGGAATTGAAACAAATCAATCCCTTCAGTTAAGGAATTGAAACAAATCAAAGATACAAAAAATCATAATAAGCACAAATCATGGTATCTCCATATGTTCTAATATCTTTTGATATCTTTGACAACATAATCTGCTGGAAATTTGATTATTATTGCCTTAATATTATGTTAGTGGATGTATATATATATATGTTAGTGATGTATATAATATGTTAGTGGCTGTTAGTGGACATATAGTGGCAATATATAATGCAGCACCATCTTCTCCACTACCCCAATGGCCAACCCACTAGAGAGTGGAATGGGTTTGGTGACAACCAATCACCTCCTCCCTCAATTGTGTATAAATTGAGGTGAGGAGGAAGGGTAGAAAATCAAGAAACAACAACAACACATCTGTGAGAGATTGTGAGAGTTTGAGAGTTCTATAGAGAGTGAAGGTGAGGTGTGAGTGTAATCTCCCTCGGGAAAAATTCTATAGTGGTAGCTCTCCGTGGACGTAGGCAATTGTCGAACCACGTAAATATTGTTGTGTTCTTGTGTGTGATTGATTTTTGAGTTAATCTTATCTCCAACAATGTTCGCCGACACACTCCCACACCCATAGATTGAGAGGGATGGTTGTCTTTATAAGTGGAGGTCATTGCTGAGATAATGCAAGGCAGCAATGAGGTGGCTGTGGTGGCAGTGGTGCACATGGGGGTTTGAGGCAGGGAGAGGGTAGAGAGAGAATTAATTTTATTTAGTAGGTTGACTTTTGTTATAAAAAATAAGCTTTTAGATGGTGTTGATGAGTCTATGATACATGGACTCTTCTAAATATATGAAATACCTATATCGCACGCTTCACACTTGCGTAAGGTATGGGATATGGGCCCGACATGTGTAGTTGGATATTCACCTAGCAAACATCTTTAGTAATTTGAGTGAAACCATAAAACTATGTATAAAACACGATATTATGCATATTACACCTTGTAAGCATACTTTTTTTTAAAGAAAAAAAAAAAATTCAAGGTTTTTTAATCTAATAAGCATTCAAATGAATCCAAAAGTAAGATAAACAACCACTTAATCGATATCAATATATGAGCCAAATATCAAAATGAATCGTATGCAGAGAAGTTTTCTATACTTCTATTCTACTATATTAAGGGAGAGGACTGCTTGGTGTGTACACAATATGATATGTTCTGTTAGCAAAAATCTTTAGTAATTTGAGTGAAACCATAAAACTATGTATAAAACACGATATTATGCATATTACACCTTGTGAGAATACTTTTTTTTAAAGAAAAAAAAAATTCAAGGTTTTTTAATCTTAAATCCGTTGAAAAAATAAGCGTTCAAATGAATCCAAAAGTCAGATAAACATTCACTTAATCGATGTCAATATATGAGCCAAATATCAAAATGAATCATATGCAGAGAAGTTTTCTATACTTCTATTCTACTATATTAAGGGAGAGGACTGCTTGGTGTGTGTACACAATATGATATGTTCTCTCAATTTGACCTTGCCAAAATTATCCAAATAAATTTATTTTTTGACAGTGTAAATGACCTTTTTGTGAATATTAGGTGGTGTTCCCGTGTCACACATAGGTATATAAATCTGGCACTTAGACACATATCCGCACCTGGCATCCATACTCAAGTCCATGTAACATTGGCCAAGGTAATTTCATCTTTGGTCACCATAGCCACAACAGCTTTGATTTGGGATAGTGATTTTTTGGAAGGATGGAGAGGTTTATGCAATTGAACTCTAATACAAGGAAATTAGTATGATTTACCTTTAGAATCATTAGCAACAACAACAACAATTATAACAGCCACAACAATGGAAAAAAGTCAATGCACTACAGAGAAGCTGCTGTTTTGACTTTTGATCAATGACTCTGTTTTACTATGTTTACTTTCAAGCTAGAAATTATAACAGTGATGTATTGATGTTCAGACTTCTGCATTTAAACCACATGCCATGGAAACTCTTTGAAGTTCATTTGTAAAATTAATTTATATATTAAAATGAAACCGACTGAGGTTATGAATTGATGAGAACTATATAACTTGTGTTCTTGTTTTTCTTTCAGAAAGCAAGATAGCATTGTATCTGAGTGCAATGGAGCAGAAGTTTCTTTTGGCATATCGATCATGTGGAACCTACATTGTGTGTCTGACTATTCTTCTCACGATTTACCTAGTTACACCTAATTATACATCATTCGGTTACCTTTTCTTCCTTCTTCTGTGGATTACTGGAAGACAACTAGTGGAGAAGACTAAAAGGAGGCTCTGGTTCCCTCTGAAAGTGTATGCAGTTGCAATTTTTATTTTCATTTATGGCTTGAGTGCTTTTATCAGCTTTCAGACATGGTTGTCTAGGATGATAGATCTCTACCCTGCCTTTGGTTACAACCCAAATGCCTCAATGTTAAAAAATGTCTGGGATTCCCTGGCTGTTGTAATTGTGATGCAACTATATAGCTATGAACGGAGGCGGAGCAAGTTCCTCAAACCTGTAGATTTTGATGTGCCAGAGTTTGGCTTCTTTTCCTTTATTAAACGTCTTCTGATTTGGCACAGTGAGAAGATACTATTTTTTGCCTTACTGTATGCGTCCTTATCCCCAATCAGTGTGTTTGGTTTCTTATATCTTCTTGGCTTGGTCATTTGTTCAACTTTACCAAAATCTTCTCGACTCCCTTCAAAACTGTTTCTAGTTTATTCAGCATTACTTTTAATGGTTGATTATCTGTTTCAAATATGGGGTGAGCAGGCTGAGATGTTCCCTGGGCAAAAGCATTCTTATTTGTCCTGTTTCCTAGGTTTGCGGCTGTTTAAGCCTGGTTTCTTGGGTTTAGAATCAGGCTTGAGGGGAAAGATTTTGGTTATTGTTGCATGTGTACTTCAGTACAATGTATTCTATTGGCTGGAGATGATGCCATGCAATAATGGAAAAAGGGGAAAGTGGGAGGAGCCCTGTACTTTGTTTGGCTCAGCAAATGGACCGACTGGAATTTCTGTTTGTAATGAGGGATGTGAATCTTGTGATGCTGGTGTTCTGTTGTATAAGGATAAAGGAGCAATGAGCAACTCATGGCCATCTTTTGGCACTGGTATATCTCAACTTGGAGATCACATATCCACTACAACAGGAGGCTTGGAGAGTAATACTGGAAACAATTCATATAGGTGTGTATGGGGAAGCTTCGAAGAGAATCATAAATGGACTAAAAAGTTAAATCATGTATTGAAAAGGGAGAGGCTTGACATGCAGAAGAACACCTTAAAAGTATATATCAAGTTTTGGATAGAGAATATGTTCAATCTATTCGGCCTTGAAATTAACATGCTTGTATTACTTCTTGCTAGCTTTGCTGTTTTAAATGCCATCTCTTTGCTCTATATTGCATCACTTGCTGCTTGTGTGCTTATACCTCGCCATGTCATTAGAAAGCTATGGCCCATGTTTGTCTTCTTATTTGCTTCTATTGTTACCCTTGAGTACTTAGCCATTTGGTTGAATCTGACAACTTCAAAGGAACAGTCTCCCAGTGAGGCAAACATATCTTGCCATGACTGTTGGAGAAGCTCTGATCTTTTCTTCAACTATTGCAAGAAGTGCTGGCTAGGTATCTCTCTTCAGCACTATCTAAATTTTTTTGTTAATATATGTAGGTTGACTTTTCTTTTGTACAAACTTGATTCAATATAAGCAAGCTCAACTTAATACCCTTGCTGGTCTTTCTTCATCTCACGGACAAAATGAGATTCAAATAAATTTTTGACTCAACTTTGAGAAGAAGGTCCAGAGGGTTGATAGAAAGGCTCAGATACTGTCTCTTCATTTCTATTTGTTTGTGTTATTTATTGAGGAAGAAAAACGAAGAAAGAAATTTAGGTCTTGTACTTCACTGAAATTTTGGTTTCTATCCAATTAGGATCGATTATTGTAGGACATTTATGGAGTCTACAAAACATTTCTTTAATGGTTAATAAAGACATGAAAATGATAATCTTTTGTTTTAATTGTATGCAAAATGGGTCTACGCTACTCTAACCATGACATTCAAAGTAATTCTCTTAATTTCTGTACATCTATTTGAAGTAAGAAAATCTCATGATCAAGTGACCTCATGTTCATTTATCCTACACTGGTAACTGTCATGATGTCTTTTACTTCCATGAAATTTGGAATCTTTTCAATTTCAGATGTTTTAGAATACTGATGAATTTTATTTCCATAAAATAAGATTTCTGTCCAGATGTTAACTTTAGCCATTCCCTGATTTTTCTGCAGGAATAACAGTAGATGATCCTCGAATGCTCATTAGCTATTATATGGTTTTTATGTTTGCTTGTTTCAAACTCCGTGCTGATAACCTCTATGGCCTCTCAGAGTTGCATACTTATAAACAAATGAGTTATCAATGTAAGAAACCATCTATATTAATTGACCTCTCATTTGAAACAAAAAGCATGTGGACATTTCTTGACCACCTGAGGCATTACTGTTACTGTCACTTGCTGGATCTTGTTCTTGCTCTGATTTTGATTACGGGAACCCTCGAGTATGACATTCTTCATCTGGGGTATCTTGGTTTTGCTCTGATTTTCTTTCGACTGAGGCTTGAAGTACTGAAAAAGAAGAATGAAATTTTTAAGTTCTTGAGAATGTATAATTTTGGTTTGATAGTTTTTTCTCTTGCCTACCAGTGTCCTTTTGTTGGGGATGTCAATGAGGGGAAATGCGGAACGGTAGATTACATATATGAAGTGATTGGATTTTATAAGTATGACTATGGGTTTCGGATAACATCAAGATCTGCACTTGTAGAGATCATTATATTTGTGCTAGTGTCACTTCAATCATATATGTTTTCGTCGGAGGAGTTCGATTATGTATCAAAATATCTGGAAGCAGAGCAGATTGAGGCCTTAATACGTCAGCAGGAGAAGCGAGCAGCCTGGAAGACTGCACAGTTGCAACGTATCCGTAAATCTGAAGAACAGAAACGTCTGCGAAATATGCAAGTGGAAAAGATGAAATCAGAGGTGCTTGACCTACAAATTCAGGTTCATAGCATGACCAATAATTTAACATGTGGTACCAACTCTCCTGGAAGTGAAGGTTGCAGAAGGAAAAAGAAGTCTTCCTTAAGTTCATTTAAGGAGAGCAACATCCTAGAGAAAGAGGAAAATGATTCCAAGAAGCATGATCCACATATCAGCTCTGACACTTTATTTCCATTCAACACAAATGAATCTTCAACGAGTGTAAAATCTGGAAGTCTGTTAGCAATGGACTGCATGATGCACTCAACTGATTCTCTTTATGACATTGCCGACTTCAAGGAGAAAACTACTACCAATGAATTTTTGGATTCAGACAGAAGAGATAAGGAAAAATTTGAAGCCAAGGTAAGCCCATTAATTTCAGCTGTACATTTTATTGGTGATGGAGTTACTCAAGTACAATCCCTTGGGAGTCTGGCAGTTACCAACCTTGTGAAACTTTTTAACATCGAAAATGAAGAAGTAGAGTTGTGTGATGACTCTTCAGAGAATGGGGTTTACTATGAAGTAGACAATCAGATCATAGGATGTGAACCTTTGGACCAAACATTTTCTATGCAATCTAGTTTTGAGAGGACGCCTGATGGTGCTTCCTCGAAAATTGGTATGATATTCTGTTACATGTGGGCCCAAATGCGGTCAAACAATGATATTGTCTGTTATTGTTGCTTTGTTTTGATGTTCCTGTGGAATTTCAGTTTGTTGTCCATGGTTTACCTTGCTGCTCTCTTCTTGTATGCACTATGTGCAAACGCTGGCCCAAGTTACATGTTCTGGGTTATCATGCTGATTTACACTGAGATCTGTATTTTGCTACAATATATATATCAAATCATAATCCAACACTGTGGGTTCAGCATTCAGGTGAGCTTTCTTGAGGAATTGGGATTCCCTAATAATAAAATTGCGTCATCCTTTGTTATCAGCAACTTGCCTCTTTTCTCGGTGTATTTATCTACTCTCCTACAGTCCTCAATCACTGCAACAGATGGTGAATGGGCATCAGTTACAGAATTTAGTTCTCTTAGGCGAAGAAATCTTAACCCAGAAGAGATGGTACAAAGTTCTACTTATGGGGAGAGAATAAATAAACTGCTCCTACCAGCCAAAAATCTGACAGAACTGATGATTAGAAGACTGTACAGATATTGGCAATCAGTAACACAGGGAGCAGAAACTCCACCTTACTTTGTGCAGCTGTCAATGGAAGTTAACTTGTGGCCAGATGATGGAATTCAGCCGGAGAGAATTGAGTCAGGAATAAACAAGTTACTTAAAATTGTTTATGATATGAGATGCAAGGAGAAGAGTGAAAATACTATACATTCAGCGAGCAGGGTTCGAGTACAAAGCATTGAAAGGAGTCCAGAAAACCCTAGTATGGCTTTGGCTGTTCTTGAGGTGGTATATGCATCCCCTTTGTCAGAGCCTATTTCAGTGGAATGGTACCAGTCACTAACTCCAGCAGCCGATGTAGCCAATGAGATTTTGATTGCGCAGCACTCAGGGATTTTGAAAGAATTACGATTCCCATATCCCATTTTATCTGTAATTGGGGGAAGGAAAAGAGAAGTTGATCTGTATGCCTACGTATTTTGTGCAGATTTAACTGTTTTCTTCTTGGTCGCCATTTTCTACCAATCAATCATTAAGAACAACAGTGACTTTCTTGAAGTCTATCAATTAGAAGACCAATTTCCAAAAGAATTTGTTTTTGTGTTAATGGTAAGTCTCCTTGTCTTTAACACATTACTAATGAGAAGACCAATTTCCATAGGAGTTTCTATTTGTTTTAATTGTACACGTTTTGCTCTTTCAAACATTACTGTATTCTACACTGTAAGCTTAGAATTTTATGTCAGCTCATTTGTTGAGTTATTCCTCCATTGTCAGACATAACATAGGAAATTACAAATCCATCAATGGGATAGGGCTGTCAAAGATCAGTCGAACTGGGGTAAGAACTGATGCCATATATCAGTTTCTTAATCTCACTGTTGGTTTTGATGGTAGTTAAGCACTGATTATGATGATAGATTTATATCAAAGATGAGATGTAAAATGTTAAGAAGAAATTAAGTTCCCATGGGATGTTCAAGAAATCCTTTAACGAACTATTTTCTCCAGAGTTGATGTGACTCTGACTTTACAGTATTTGTGATATGTTTCTGATATGTAATGGACTGTCCCAATCTCATTTCTATGAGACAAATTCTACAAGTGTCCATGTTGATTTGACAAAGACAACTGTCAATGGCAGGATGAGTCAGTTACAAGATTTTGCTATTGTCAGTGAATCTAGGATATTGATATATTTTTTTGAAGTGGCTAAATTTTCTTTTTTTTTTTCTTTTGTTTTTTCCCTTTTGCAGGTAATCTTTTTCCTGATTGTGCTTGATCGTGTGATATACCTTTGTTCATTTGCCACAGGAAAGGTTATCTTCTATCTTTTCACCCTTGTCCTCTTTACATATTCAGCCACAAAATATGCTTGGCACATGGAGCCTTCACATAATCATGGGGGACGATTATCACTCCGTGCCATTTATCTTACGAAGGCAATTTCCCTGGCACTTCAAGCCATACAAATACGCTATGGGATTCCCCATAAAAGTACTTTGTATCGGCAGTTTTTGACAAGTAGTGTTTCAAAAGTCAATTTTATGGGTTTCCGAGTTTACCGTGCTCTGCCTTTCCTATATGAATTGCGATGTGTACTTGATTGGTCTTGCACAACAACAGCATTGACTATGTATGACTGGTTAAAGGTAAGTGATTACACTCTTTAAAAGATGTCTTGGTAGAAGTTCTTATTTAATTGATCATGCTTGTTTTTCTCTCTTGGTATTCTTAAATCTTCAGTTACTATTGTTATCATTGTTAGTAAAAATCTTATTTGAGTCAAATCGACAGAGAATATATCGACAGACAAAACATATCTTTACAAACAATAATAGATCAAGCAATGTGGTTGAGTTCTATGCCTTGAAAATGTCAAGGACTTCTTTGGAGGAAATAAACAAAGAAGAATGAAAAGAAACAAACTGAATTGATATTAATCAAATGAATTTGACACTTGTTACAACAAGAACAAAACACTTAGAAAAACACCAATCTACAAAAGATAAGTATCACTGAACTACTCCTGGCAATGGCTAATGGCTACTTCTAACTGTTGTAAGCTACTCCTAGAATATCACAGATTTGTGAATGAGGTTGAAGGTCCTTTACTCTTTGAAGTCCCAGCTTTTATACTCCTTGGCCATCACCTGCTGTAGCTACAGGTGTCATCTCCAAGTTGATCCATGATCTTCCTTGATCTTATCGTACAAATGGACCCCCAAAACTATTGGTGTGCTTCACTTTGACTCCTTCTGTTAGGGGGCCCAATTTGTACACTTCTATAATTTAGAGGGTAAAGTGATACTTCTCAATAATTTAGGGGGTCTTCGTGTAAATAACTGCTGGAAATCTGATTATTATTGTTAGTGGCTGTTAGTGGACATATAGTGGCTGTTAGTGGGTTATGATAATGTCTATATACACTATGTTAGTGATCTAGATAGTGGCTATAATGGATGTATATAGTAATCTAGATAGTGGCTATAATGGATGTATATATTATGCAAGGAGATAGGTAGTGGCTCTTAGTGGTGATAGTGGATCTTAGTGGCACAAATAGTAGCTCTTGTTCTCTCCTATATAAGGAGTGTAGTTTTCTCTTCACAAGATAAGAAGTTTTGAATATAACAGCAATATATTCCTTCTTCCTCATATTTTCTGAGTTCTTCTTCCTCATATTTTCTAAGTTGGTATCAGAGCAACAAAAACACAGCAGCCCTAAAACCGTCATAGCCATGTCGGAAGTCACGTCCGAAACCACTTCAACCCCTGCCGCTGCCATTCCGGTGAAAACATCCAACTCTCACTCTGTCCAAATCACCACCATCCGCCTAAATGGTGATAATTTTCTCCGCTGGTCACAATCTGTCCGGATGTATATCCGTGGGCAAGGAAAGATCGGTTACATCACTGGTGACAAGAAGGCTCCTGCTGTTAATGATCCGCTGTTCGACAGTTGGGACGCTGAAAACTCCATGGTTATGACATGGTTGGTCAATTCCATGGAGGAGGATATAAGCTCTAATTACATGTGCTATACTACTGCACAAGAGTTGTGGGATAATGTTAGTCAGATGTATTCTGACCTAGGAAATCAATCTCAAGTTTTCGAATTGACTTTGAAGTTGGGAGAGATTCGTCAAGGAGATGATTCCGTCACCAAATATTTCAATTCGTTGAAAAGGTTGTGGCAGGATCTTGACATCTTCAACACATACGAATGGAAATCGGTTGACGACTGCAACCACCACAAGAAAACTGTGGAAGACAGCCGTATTTACAAGTTTCTTGCCGGCCTCAACATTGAGTTCGATGAAGTGCGAGGAAGAATTATTGGCAGACCTCCTCTCCCATCCATTGGCGAAGTATTTGCCGAAGTCAGAAGGGAAGAGAGCCGAAGGAGCGTCATGCTTAAGAAAAAAGGTACTGGTGAGTCAATTGAAATTTCTGCTTTAATTAGCGATGCTGCGGCCAACAAGGCTGCAAATTACCAGCGCAGGTTTGATGATAAGCCACGGGTCTGGTGTGATTTTTGCAACAAGCCTCGCCATACACGCGAAACGTGTTGGAAGATCCATGGCAAACCTGTCAACTGGAAAAGCAGCAAACAAGGAGAGAAGAATCGTGGCTTTCCTACTGCTAATGAAGCCGATTCAGGTCCCTTCAACAAAGAGCAGATTGATCAACTCTTAAAGCTGATAAAATCCAACTCCTCATCCGGTACTCCTAGTGTTTTTTTGGCACAAACAGGTAGAAATCCTAAAGCCTTCTCTTGCCTAAACTTCTCTCCGTGGATCATAGATTCCGGTGCCTCCGATCACATGACTAGTTTTTCCCATTTATTTAGTACCTATTTCCCTTGTTCTGGTCATGACAAAATCAGAATAGCCGATGGTAGTTTTTCACCTATTGCAGGAAAAGGATTTATTAAACTAACTGAGAAAATTAATCTCAATGCTGTTCTTCACGTCCCCAACTTAGCCTGTAACCTTTTGTCTGTCAGTAAACTATCTAAGGATTCTAATTGTCGTGTTACATTTTTTGAATCCCATTGTGAATTTCAGGACCAGAACTCGGGGATGATGATTGGGCGTGCTAGGATGCTTGAAGGTCTTTACTACTTTGATGAAGTACCTGTTAGTAGTAAAAAAGCTCAGAGCTTTAATAGTACTAGTTCAATCTCTGTTCGAGAAAAAATAATGCTATGGCACTATAGGCTAGGACATCCTAGTTTTCTTTATCTGAAACATTTATTTCCAGAATTATTTAAAGGGATTGATTGTTCTTCTTTTCATTGTGAAAGTTGCATTTTTGCAAAATTTCATCGCTCTACTTATTTGCCAAAACCTTACCAGGCTTCCAAACCTTTTTATTTGATTCATAGTGATGTTTGGGGCCCTTCTAAAATCACTACTCTTTCTGGTAAAAGATGGTTTGTTACATTTATTGATGACCATACCCGCTTATGTTGGATTTATTTGATGAATAAAAAATCTGACGTGAAAAATTTATTCACAAATTTTTACAATATGATTGAAAACCAATTTCAAACCAAAATTGGTATTTTACATTCTGATAATGGAACAGAATATTTCAATGAGCAGTTGGGTGAGTTTTTGGCAAAAAAGGGGATTTTTCATCAATCTACATGTCGGGATACCCCTCAACAAAATGGCATTGCAGAACGAAAAAATAAACATTTACTTGAAGTAGCACGTGCTATAATGTTTTACATGCATGTTCCTAAATATTTATGGGGTGAAGCAATTTTAACAGCCTCTTATTTGATAAACAGGATGCCTACAAAGGTGTTAACATACAAAACACCTTTTGATTGTCTCAAAACTTTTTTTCCTGACACGAGGTTGTTTTCTGATTTACCCGCCAAAGTTTTTGGATGTACTGCCTATGTTCATGTTCCCAGTCAATTTCGTTCAAAACTTGACCCCCGTGCTATAAAATGTGTTTTTTTGGGTTATTCCTCAAACAAAAAGGGGTATAAGTGTTTCGATCCTCAAACCAAGAAATTTCATGTGAGTATGGATGTGTCATTTGTGGAAACAAAATCTTATTTCCCCAACACTTCTCTTCAGGGGGAGACAAGTGGAGTAGTAGAAGACAATTTTTGGGATATTTCTATCCTGCTCCCCAATGTCATTATATCCTACACAAAAACCACATCTGTCTGATATGATCACTTAGAGAACCCAAGTTCATGGTGCCTATCAAGAAGATTCTTGTTAGGGGGAGAAGTACTACCAAATGATCTAAATTCTGAGCTTCAGGTTTTATACTAGAAAGCGATTTCATCTGAGGAATAATGACCCAATGTCCATCCTAATGACCCGAATGTCCACCCGAGTTCTGGCATCGCTCAAATTTTTTTAATCCTATTCCTTCTATTTCCGACCTTGATGTTCCTATAGCAATTAGGAAAGGTGTCCGAAATTGCATTAAACATCCTATTGCAAATTACCTCTCCTATAAAAACTGTCTAAAAACCATAGAGCTTTCACATCTAGGATTTCACACTTGTTTGTTCCAAGGAATATACAGGAAGCATTGGATGATCCGAATTGGAAATTAGCAGTCATGGAGGAGATGAATGCTTTAAGGAGAAGTGGTACTTGGAAGATAGTTGATCTACCCAAGACAAGAAAACAGTTGGTGTAAATGGGTGTTTACGATAAAATGTAACGTAGATGGAAGCGTTGAGAGATACAAGGCGAGACTGGTGGCTAAAGGCTTCACTCAAACTTATGGATCGACTATCAGGAGACGTTTGCTCCTGTTGCTAAAATAAATTCCATCAGAGTACTGTTATCTCTTGCAGTAAATTCAGATTGGCCTCTACATCAACTTGACATTAAAAATGCATTTCTCAATGGTGATCTTGAAGAGGAGGTTTCATGAGCCTACCGCCGGGATTTGAGCAGAGCTTGGTAGCGACAAAGTATGCAGATTGAACAAGTCATTATACGGACTCAAACAATCACCAAGAGCGTGGTTTGAACGCTTTGGGAAGGCAGTTATCAGTTGTGGCTTCTCGCAGAGTCAAGCAGATCACACAATATTTTATAAACATTCAAAAGACAGTAAAATTGTAATTTTGATTGTTTATGTTGATGACATCATTTTAACTGGTAATGATGAAGCAGAGTTAGCAGCCCTCAAAGAGAAACTCGCAAAAGAATTTCACATTAAGGATCTGGGAGCCCTCAAGTATTTCCTCGGAATGGAATTTGCAAGATCCAAGGAAGGTGTATTCGTTAATCAGAGAAAATATGTTCTTGATCTCCTTGGAGAAACAGGTATGCTTGGTTGTAAGATGGTGGAGACTCCGATCGAGCCTAACTTGAAGTTACAAGCTGCTAAGGCTGAAGAAGTCAAAGAGGGAACAATATCAGCGACTTGTAGGGAAATTGATTTACTTGTCTCATACGCGACCTGATATTGCCTTTGCAGTCAGCATGGTAAGTCAGTTCATGCACTCACCAGGGGCAGAGCACTTTGAGGCCGTTTATAAGATCTTAAGATATTTGAAAGGAACTCCAGGGAGAGGCTTACTGTTCAAGAAACATGGACATCTTCAAGTTGAAGTATACACAGATGCAGACTGGGCAGGAAGTGTTACAGACAGGAGATCAACATCCGGATACTGCTCCTTTGTAGGTGGGAACCTAGTTACATGGCGGAGTAAAAAAACAGAATGTGGTAGCTAGAAGTAGTGCAGAAGCAGAGTTCAGAGCTGTTGCCCATAGAATCTGTGAAGTAATGTGATTAAAGAATTCTTGAAGAATTAAGCTTTCTCACCCGACACCTATGAAGGTCTATTGTGACAACAAAGCAGCTATATCTATAGCTCATAATCCAGTTCTACATGATCGCACAAAACATATAGAAGTGGATAAACATTTCATCAAGGAGAAAATCAATGCTGGCATAATCTGTATGACCTACCTTCCAACAGGTGAACAATTAGCTAATGTGCTAACGAAGGGACTACACAAGAAGCAATTTGATAAGCTGACTAGCAAGCTGGCTATGGAAGATATCTTCAAACCAGCTTGAGGGGGAGTGCTGGAAATCTGATTATTATTGTTAGTGGCTGTTAGTGGACATATAGTGGCTATTAGTGGGTTATGATAATGTCTATATACACTATGTTAGTGATCTAGATAGTGGCTATAATGGATATATATAGTAATCTAGATAGTGGCTATAATGGATGTATATATATGCAAGGAGATAGGTAGTGGCTCTTAGTGGATCTCTTAGTGGTGATAGTGGATCTTAGTGGCACAAATAGTAGCTCTTGTTCTCTCCTATATAAGGAGTGTAGTTTTCTCTTCACAAGATAAGAAGTTTTGAATATAACAGCAATATATTCCTTCTTCCTCATATTTTCTGAGTTCTTCTTCCTCATATTTTCTAAGTATAACCCTAAATGTTAAAAGAACACGAAGGTAACCTAGTTCTCATTCTCTCTTTTCCATATTGTTGCCTCTCTTCTCTCATCTTTTCTCTCCTCTCCTCTCCTCTCTTCTTTCATTAATTCTTCAATAATAAAATAATGCATATGCTTAACATGAATGTGCAAATGCAAAGGTAATACCTAGGGTATTACATAACCAGTCCCAAAATTTTAAGCATGAGGAAATGGATCAAACAATGTGTATATAGACCTAACACTAATCCTAGGCCATTTTTTCTACCCATCAAGGTAATGTCTCAGTGGGTTTTGGTTGCAAAAACTTTGGTCAACTTTCCTTATTCTCTATTGTGTATGAATTTTCAATTTTCTCTTTTTGAGTTGAAATGGGAGGCATGTGACATTTTTAACATCACCTAGAATTTTCGATCAAGTAGATTGGGATTTTAGGCAAGTAGACAAAGGGACCAAAAATGGGATATCATGACTATTTATTGAGCACCTAATTGATTAGATATAACATATATTTTATTGTGAAAAATACAAGTTCCTTACACTTTAAAACCATGCATTGTCCTATTTCTGTGCTAAAAACTATATCCCAAGAGCAAGTTCTTTTGTTCCTGGACATCATAGGGAATCTTAACAATTTTAAATGAATAATTAGATCTTTGAAGATTATTAATCATTAGTGGTTTGATTGTTGTTCCACCTGTATAGATATTCCTCAAGTTGCTCCTTGGAGTATTTTAGTTTCTCTTTCCCTTTGCAACCATTTAAATCCACTTCTTTTTTGTTATTTTATTTATATTTTCATTTCTCTTTTTTCTTTCTTTCCTCTGGATAACTATAGTTAAATCCACCCTCTTAAGCAATTTATTAGCTAGAATTGTTGTGTGTTTTCAGATTTTATAGTTATTTTATCTTTATTTATTTATTTTTTAAATCTATTATTCTCGGGATTTAAGAATAACCAAACCAAACAAAAGCAAGCTTGGCTACATGAATCAATTTTCGCCATTTTGTTCTGCATGCTTAATTTAATTTGTGGATTTCAGAATATAGATATAAGAGTCGAGTTGGAAACACTAAAGCTTCTATCTGTTGGTGTTAGCTTCACAGATGAAGAAGAAGAGGAAGAAGAATGAACCGAGAGAGAAAAAGAGAAGTAGCTGGTGTAATATTATTCCAATGATAATAGGGTTACAACTTAAGCATATGTATTTAAGCTAATAAACATAAACATAAGCTAAAGTACTAAACTACCCTTAGATAACAATAACACTTAACACTCCCCCTCAAGTTAGTGCAAATATATCTCTCATGCCCAACTTGCAACAAATGGGATGGAAGACCTTATTGCTAAGACCTTTAGTAAATATGTTAGACAATTGATCTTCCGACTTCACATAAGGTATACATATCAAACCTTTAGTTAGTTTCTCCTTAATAAAATGTCTGTTGATTTCAATGTACTTAGTCCTATCATGTTGAACAAGATTGTGAGCAATACTGATAGCAGCTTTGTTGTCACAATACAAAGTCACGGGTCCATCACAATGATTCCTATATCGCCCAACAAGGATTGAAGCCACATAAATTCACATGTACCATGTGCCATATCTTTATATTCTACTTCTGCACTAGACCTAGACAACACTGTTTGCTTCCTACTACGCCAGGTAACCAAATTTCACCCCACAAAAGTGCAGTAACCAAAAGTAGATCGCCTGTCATCTATAGAACCAGCCTAATCTGCATCCGTGAAGACCTCTAACCTCAAGTGGCTATGATTTGAAAACAGAATCCCTTTTCCCAAATCTGATTTGAGGTACCTAAAAATGCGATATGCTACATCTAAATGTGTTGCACGAGGATCATGCATGAACTGACTCACTATCCCGATTGCATAAGCAATATCGGGACGAGTATAGGATAGATATATAAGTCTTCCCACAAGTCTTTGGTACCTATCCTTATCCACAAGATCACCAACACCACTACAGAGATGATGGTTAGCTTCAATGGGCGAATCAGAAGGTTTGCAACCCAACATGTCAGTTTCCCCAAGAAGATCTAGAACATACTTCCTTTGAGAAATAAAGATGCCTTTGTCAGATCTAGCAACTTCAATTCCGAGAAAGTATCTCAAAGAGCCAAGATCTTTGATCTCAAATTCCTTGGCCAATTGCCTCTTGAGATGCGTCACTTCCTCCTTATCATTTCCTGTCACTACTATGTCATCTACATATATAATAAGCATAACAACCTTATTTGCATTGTGTTTGACAAACATGGTGTGATCTACATTGCTCTGCTTATAACCGAATCTCAACATAGCCTTTAGAAATCGCTCAAACCAAGCTCGGGGAGATTGTTTCAAACCATATAGAGCCTTCTTCAACCTGGAAACTTTGCCAACCTGAGATGAGAATCCCGGTGGTACATCCATAAACACGTCCTCCTCCAAGTCACAATGGAGAAAGACATTCTTCACATCCAGTTGTTGTATTGTAAAGACCATCCCTAGTTAGTAGCACGTGAAAGAAGAGCTTGAATGGAATTCATCTTCGCAACAAGAGCAAAAAGTTCTTGATAATCAATTCCATACGTCTGGGTAAACCCCTTGGCCACTAATTTTGCTTTGTACCGTTCAATTGTCCCATCTGTTTTCTGCTTATGGTGAACACCCACTTACACCCTACTGGTTTTTTTCCACTTGGAAGAGGAACCAACTCTCAAGTGTTATTCTTGCTTAGAGCTTGCATTTCCTCTACCATAGCTACTTTTCACTTAGGATCATTGATAGCTTCTTTCCAACCCTGTGGGATACACACAAAAGATAGAGACGAAACATAAGCATGATATGTAGGAGATAATGAATCATATGACAAATTTAGAAATGGGGTGTTGAGTACAAACCCTAACCCCCTTTCTAAGAGCGATAAGAAGACTCAAATCATCAACAATAGAACTATTAACTACTGGTGGAGAAGTAGACAGAGGGTCATTACCTGGAGAATAAGCCGAAACAGGATGTAGAGCTAGCAAAAGGGATGATGATTGACCTAGTGGCACAAGAGGAGTCTGTTCTTTTCTGACGCCGTGAGTAAGTCTTAAGATCAGCTCTGTCCAAACGACCGCCAATGTCAAGCTCCACGTCAAGAGAACTATTAGGCTCCCCCTCACCACAAATAATAGACCGCTGACTTGGAAGGAAAAAAGATAACTTATGTTGATATGACTCATCCGCAATCTCATCCGTAACACGCTCTCCCTGAGGAGATAGAGGAGAAGAAGTAAAAAAGGACTCAGATTCATGGAAGGTGACATCCATACTAACATACACTTTACGAGTGTGTGGATCATAGCATTTGTAACCCTTCTGAGTAACAGAATAGCCAATAAAGACACAACGTACAGCCTTAGGATCAAGTTTCCCACGAGCACGAGGTTGGAGATGAACAAAACAGACACACCCAAAAACCTGAGGAAGATAAGGGGTGGGATAAGTGACAGGTAGAAGTTCGAGAGGAATTTGAAATTGGAGGACGCTGGAAGGTGTACGGTTAATAAGGTAAATAGCGGTAAGAATAGCGTCACCCCAAAAAGACTGAGGGACATTCATGGTAAACAAGAGATAGCGAACAACTTCAAGGAGATGGCCATTCTTGCGTTCAGCAACTCCATTTTGTTGAGGGCCAACACAACTAGTCTGATGAAGGATGCCATGCTCCTCTAGGTATGCCTGAAAAGCTCCATCAACATACTCAGTCCTATTATCACTCCGAAGAACTTTGATTTGAGCATTAAAAAGATTTGTCACTGTTTTATGAAAATTTTGAAATCAAGAAAACACTTCACTTTTAGTTCGAAAAAATAAATCCAAGTCACATGGGAATAACAATCAATAAAAGTAACAAACCACCGATACCCAAAAGTAGAAACCACAAGGGAGGGGCCACACATCGATATGAATAAGTATAAAAGGAAAAGTACTTCTTTTATTAATGGAAGGATAACAAGTATGTTTATGCTTTTTGTTAGATGTTAGATTCACATATGAAAAGAAGAACAATAAGAAGAGGAGAAGAACAGAGAGATTGCTGTGTTTATTGTTTTATTATCTTACTCTTAAACATATTAGGATTACACATATTTATAATGAAAGACTAAAGAAACAAATGACATAACTACCCTTACACACTAATACTTAACACTCCCTCTCAAGTTGGTGCAAAGATATCTTTCATGCTAACTTGCAACAAATGGGGTGAAAAACCTTACTACTAAGACCCTTAGTAAAGACATCAGCCAATTGATCTTTAGACTTCACAAAAGGCATACCTATTAAACCCTTATTCAACTTCTCCTTGATGAAATGTCTATCGATCTTAATATGCTTTGTTCTATCATGTTGAACAGGATTGTGAGCAATACTAATGGCTCCAGTCTTTGTTGTCACAATACAGTGTCAATGCTTCACTGCAAACAAACCCAATATCATTCAACAAAGACTGGAGCCACATCAGTTCACATATACCATGTGCCATAGCCCTGTATTCTACCTCTGCACTAGATCTGGACACCATTGTTTGTTTCTTACTACGCCATGTGACTAAATTCCCACCCCCCCACAAATGTACAGTATCCGGAGGTAGATTGCCTGTCATCTATAAAACCAGCCCAATCAGCATCTGTGAACGCCTCTAACCTCAAGTGACCATGATTGGAAAATAAAATCTCTTTTCCAAGAGTAGATTTAAGGTACCTCAAAATGCGATACACTGCATCCAAATGAAGTGCACGAGGTTCATGTATAAATTGACTCACAATCCCAACTGCACAGGCAATATCTAGACGACTGTGAGATAAATATATATGCCTTCCCACAAGTCGCTAGTACCGTTCCTTCTCCACAAGATCACCAACATCACTACAAAGATGGTGATTAGTCTCAATTGGCGAATTAGCAGGTCGGCAGCCTAACATGCCAGTTTCCTCAAGAAGATTTAGGATATACTTCCGTTGAGAAATGAAGATGCCTTTGTCAGATCTGACAACTTCAATCCCAAGAAAGTACCTCAACAGACCAAGGTCTTTGATCTCAAATTCCTTGGCCAGCAGCATCTTAAGATGTGTCAATTCTTTCTCATCATTATCTGTTACAACTATGTCATCCACATATACTATAAGCACAATTACCTTATCTGCATGGCGTTTGACGAACATTGTGTGATCTGCATTGCTTTGCTTATACCCGAATCTCAACATAACTTTCAAGAATTTGTCAAACCAAGCTCGAGGAGACTCTTTTAAACCATATAACGCCTTTTTCAACCTACAAAATTTCCAAACTGTAGATTGAGATGAGAATCCTGGTAGTACATCCATATATACCTCCTCCTCCAAATCACCATGGAGAAATGCATTCTTCACATCTAACTGTTGTAAAGGCCATCCCAAATTTGCTGCAGGAGCAAAGGTTTCTTGGTAATCAATTCCATATGTCTGAGTAAACCCCTTGGCCACTAGTCGTGCTTTGTACCGTTCAATTGTTCCATCTTCTTTCTGCTTAATGGTGAACACCCACTTACACCCTACAGGCTTTCTTTCACTAAGAAGAAGAACCAAGTCCCAAGTGTTATTCTTGCTTAGAGCTTGCATCTCTTCTACCATAGCTACTTTCTACTTAGGATCATTGATAGCTTCCTTCCAACCCTGGGGAATACACGCAGAAGACAAAGACTTAACAAAAGCACGATATGTAGAAGATAATGAATCATATGACAAAAATTTAGAAATGGGGTGTTAAGTACAAGCCCTAAACCCCTTTTCTAAGAGCAATAGGAAGACTCGAATCATCGATAACGGGACTATCAACTATAGATAGAGGAATAAACTGAAGTGCATTACCTGGAACTGGCATGAGGGATGATGATAGGTTGGTGGCACAAGGGAACTTGCTCTTTTGGACGCTGAGAAAAAGTCTTAAGATCAGCCTTGTCCAAACGACCACCAATGTTAGGCTCCACATCAAGAAAACTATTAGGCTTCCCCTCACCACAAATAACAGTCCATTGACTAGGAAGGAAAAAAGATAACTCGTGTTGATAGGTCATCTCCTCATCTGCAATCTCATACATAACACTACTCTCCCGCGGAGGAGATGGCGGAGAAGAAGGAAAGAAGGCCGCAGATTCATGGAAAGTGACATCCATACAAATATACACTTTGTAAGTGTGAGGATCATAGCATTTGTAACCCTTCTGAGTAGCAGAAAAACCAATAAAGACACAACGCACAGCCTTAGGATCGAGTTTCCCACGAGTACGAGGTTACACATGAACAAAACAAGCACACCCAAACAACCGAGAAGGAAGAGAAAAGGTGGGATATACGACAGGAAGTAGTTGAAGAGGAATCTGGAATTGAAGGACACTGGAAGGCATACGGTTAATAAGGTAAGCAGCTGTAAGAACAGCATAACCCCAAAAAGACTTAGGGATATTCATGATAAACAAGAGAGAGCGAGCAATTTCAAGAAGATGGCCATTCTTGTGTTCGGCAACTCCATTCTGTTGAGGAGTACCAACATAACTAGTCTGATAAAGGATGCCATGCTCCTCTAGGTATGCTCGAAAAACTCCATCAACATACTCAGTCCCATTATCAATTCGAAGAATTTTGATTTGAGTATTAAAAAGATTGGTCACCATTTTATAAAAAGTTTGGAATCAAGAAAAAACTTCACTCTTAGTTCGAAGCAAGTAAATCCAAGTCACACGGGAATAACAATCAATAATGTAACAAACCATCGATACCTAGAAGTAGAAACCACAAGGGAAGGGCCCCACACATCAGTATGAATAAGCATAAAAGGAAAAGTACTTCTTTGATTAATTGAAGGGTAACAAGTACGTTTGTGCTTTGCAAGTTCACAAGCATCACAACCAAAAATACTCCTAGGACAATCACGAACTAAAGAAGAAAAAAGTTTCTCTAAAACACTAAAGGATGACCCAAACAGTGATGCCAGTGATAAAGGAGATGAAAAGGGGAGCCATTAGTGCACTTGAGAGCCTGAGATGGAACAACAGGAGGAACGACATCCAGAAAGTACAGTCCACCTTGTGTTCTACCATTGCCAATCGTTTTCCCTGTAGCCAGTTCCTGAAAGACATAATGAATAGGAAAAAAGGTCACTGAGCAATTTAGCGTAGTAGTAAGACTACTAACATAAAGCAGGTTAGTGGAAAAATTAGGAACATGAAGTACAGATGAAAGAGAAAGTGAAGAGGAACAATGAACCGAACCCTTGCCAAAGACAAAGGATAAAGTGCCATCAGCCACTTGAACCCTGCCTTGGCCGGAGCAAGGACAATAAGAATATAAAATACTAGAGGCACCTGTCATGTGGTCGGTGGCACTTGAATCAATAATCCAAGAAGGCGATGAGGATGTACTAAGAGTACTAGCAGGAATACCTGTGTGGGCAAAATTGGAAGAAGCTGGAGTGGAAGAAGTTGTGGTAGAAGGAGAATCAAGTCGAGCCATTAAACGCCTGAGAGTGTATAACTCATCCTGGGAAAGAGTGCGAGTCTCAGAAGGACTCGTAGCAATCTCAAACACACGTGCTTGGGGACGAGCTATACTACCACGACCTCGACCCCAAGTAGGGCGACCATTCAGTTTCTAACAATGTTCTCGATCATGTCTGTCTTTCCCATAATAATCACACTTCAATCGATCTCGATCAACCAGTGTACCCTGAGTACCAGACTAAACCGGACTAGGCCGAGGAGCTCGAGTTGGAGGAGCAACAACCAAAACAGAACGATCTTGAATAGAGGAATGAACCATAGCACTACGTTGACTCTCCTTTTGTTGGACAAGGGCATAAGCCTCGCGGAGGGTGGGAAAAGGTGAACGACCCAACACCTGGACGCGAATCTGATCATACTCCAAGTTTAAGCCAGCAAGAAAGTCATACACACGCTCCTTCTCCACGGTTTGCTAAAGCAAAGTGGCATCCCGAGAACAAATAGCCTGGAAGCTTTGGTAATAGTCTAGTTCCTACCACAAATTATTCAACTCAGCATAGTATACTGCGAGTGATCTATCCTTTTGATCTAAGCTCCGAAGCTTTTTCCTCAATTCATACGCCTGTGCATCATTACCCTGTCGGGTTTTCATCTGGGCTACAACTGTCCAAATCTTATGAGCAGTATCTAAGAGAAGAAAGGACCAACTGATGGTGGGCCGCATAGAGTTAATGAGCCAGGTGTTGGCAGGCTAGGGAAGGTCACTGGTAATGTAGCTAGTCAAACGGCGAGCAGCAATAGCAAGGCTACAAGAACGGGACTAAATCAGATAATTGGAGCCATCAAGTTTCACAGGACTGATTTGAAGAGAGAGACTATCATTAAAAGTCATAACACGATGCACGCCACCCTCTTCACTAACCCTAGGGTCTTTATTTTGGCCATTGAAAATCAATCCCCACAATAAATAATAGTCCAGGAAGCCAACAACAATGCCAAAACCTCAACAAAGGACTAGGAAGATACCTTACAGAGCCAAAACGAGCCAGGAAAGTAAAAAAAGAACAAAAACTGAGAGAATCCTCACCAATCCTTCAAAATAGTGACCCTAGCCTCCTCTAATAGTCCAGTCGGCTCCCAAGGAAAAGGAAGGAGGAGAAGAAATAGCCCTAAAAGGGCTCTAGCAGTGGCTTTCGAAAAATAGCCATTTTTTTCCGAAAAATAGCCATTTTTTTCCAAAAAATAACAAAAATTGAAAAAACCACCAAATAATTACCAAAAAATTAAAAGAAAATCATGGAGAAGAAGCCCATGAAATTTCAAACATGGAAGTGTTTTTTGTTTTGTTTTGTTTGTTTTTTTTTTTTTTTTTTTTTGTGCGCGCGCGCACGCAAAAAAATGAAGAAAAAGAGGAACAAGGAAAGACCACAATCTTTGAGGAGGAAGATGTGGCTCTGATATCATGTAAGATGTTAGATTCACATATGAAAAGAAGAAGAACAATAAGAAGAAGAGAAGAACAGAGAGACTGCTGTGTTTATTGTGTTTATCATCTTGCTCTTAAACATGTTAGGGTTATACATATTTATAATGAAAGACTAAAGAAACAAATGATATAACTACCCTTACACACTAATATTTAACACTTTTCAAGTTCACAAGCATCATAACCAAAATTATGCCTAGGACAATCACAAACTAAAGAAGGAAAAAGTTTCTCTAAAACACTAAAGGACAGATGATCCAAACGACGATGCCACTGATGGAGAAGATGAAGAGAGGAGCTAGTAGTGCACTTGCGAGCCTGAGATGACAAAGGTAAGGCAGAAGGAACAGCATCCAGAAAGTACAGTCCACCTTGTGCTCTACCACTGCATATCATTTTCCCTATAGCCAGTTCCTGAAAGGCACAATGAGTAGGAAAAAAGGTCACGGAGCAATTTAGAGAGGTAGTAAGACTACTAACATAGAGTCAGTTAGTGAAAAAATTAGGAACATGAAGCACAAATAAAAGAGACAATAAAGAGGAATAAAGAACCAAACCCTTGCCAGAGACAGAGGATAAAGTGCCATCTGCCACTCTAACTTTATCTCGCCCAGAACAAAGAGATAAAAAAAACTTGAGGCACCTGTCATGTGGTCGGTAGCACCGGAATCAATAATCTAAGGAGATGATGAGGATGTACCGAGTGCACTAACAGGAATACCTGTGTGAGCAAAGTTGGAAAAAGCAGAAGAAGAAGAGGCTGTGGTAGAATCCAGCCGAGCCATTAAACGCCTGAGCGTGTGTAGCTTATCTTGTGAAATAGTACCAGTGTCAGCAGGGGTTCTAGTAGTAATCTCGGACACATATGCTTGAGGACGAACTCCACCACCACGACCACGGCCTCGGCCTCGAGAAGGACGATTATTCAACTTCTAACAATGTGCCTGGTCATGCCTGTCCTTCCCACAATAATCACACTTCAAGTGATCCCGATCAGCCAATAGAACCTTGCTACCAAACTGAGACGGACTAGGCATGGTATCTTGCAAAGAAGGAGCAACAACCAAAGCAGAGCGATCTAGTGGAGACGAGTGCACCATAGCACTACGTCTACTCTCCTCTTGCTAGACAAGCTCATAAGCCTCTCGTAAGGTGGGAAACGGAGAACGACCCAATACTTGAATGCGAATCTGATCATACTCCAAATTAAGACCAGTAAGGAAATCATAAATACGTTCTTCTCGATAGCCTGCTGAAACAAAGAGGCATCCTAAGAACAAACCGCCTGAAAGATCTGGCAATAATCCAATTCCTGCCACAAGCCACTCAACTCAGCATAATACACCACAAGTGAGCGATCCTTTTGATCTAAGCCCCGAACCTTTTTCCGTTACTCATGGGCCTGTGCATCATTACCCTTTTGAGAATACATCTGTGCCACAGCTGTCCAAATCTTATGAGCAATGTCCAACAAAAGGAAAGTCCGACTAAGTGTAGGCTGCATGGAATTGATCAACCAAGTCATAACCAAAGCATTCTCAGAAATCCATTGAGTATGCAAATCACCATCATCAACTGGTTGCTTGAGGGTACCATCAATATATCCAATCAAACGACGAGCAGCGATAGCAAGACTACAGGAGCGGGACCAAATCAAGTAGTTGGTACCATCAAGCTTAACAAGACTAATTTGAAGAAAAGGACTATCACCAAGAGTCACACAACGACTCAATCCCTTCTCCTCAAGGCCCTTAGAAGTCTGGCTCTCGAACCCAGCCATAGGAAAATAGAGCAAGGTATCAAACAAATCAAAAACAATCAACTGGAGACAGTAACTCACCGATATAGGTGAAAACAGAGCAAACCCACACCAAAACAAGCCAGACAGAGCGAGCAAAAGACTAATCAACTAAAGAAACCTCAAGAAATCATCAAAATAGGACTCCTAACCTACCACATTGTTCCAGTCGGCTCCCAAGGATAAGAGAGGAAGGGAAAAATCAACCCTAAAAAGGTTGGAGCAAGGAGTTTCGAAAATTAGTCGTTTTTCTAGAAAATCAACCAAAAATCGAAAAACAACCAAACAATGGACAAAAAATTAAAATAAAATCATAGGGAGGAAGCCTATCAAATTTCAAGCATGGGGAATTTTTTTTTTTTTTTGAAACTATACACAAAAAAAATGAAAAAACAAGAGAGTAAAGAAAAACTAGGAAAAATTCTTCAAGGAGGAAGAGGAGGCTCTGATACCATGTTAGCTTCACAGATGAAGAAGAAGAGGAAGCAGAATGAACCGAGAGAGAAAGAGAGAAGCAGTTGTTGTAATATTATTTCAATGATAATAGGGTTACAACCTAAGCATACGTATTTAAGCTAATAAACATAAACATAAGCTAAAGTACTAAACTACCCTTATATAACAATAACACTTAACAATTGGATAGCTTGGTATACGTTGTTGGGCCCATTTCTTAACAACTTAAGCTTTTGAGACAATTGGTTATCTAACAACGTATTAGATTGCAGGTTGGGAAAGGTCTTGGGTTCAAGTCTCTCTATTTGCATTTATTTCCCATTTGCATTATGTTTTTGGATCTTTGCATCTCCATGTGCAAGATGGGGTTGCACGGAAGAGCAGGTGTTGGATAGGTTGGTGTAATCAAGTGTCTAATATGGTATCAGAGCTAAGGTTGTGCCTTCACAGAGGTGAGGATATTGGCATCCCATATTGGTTATGGACGATGCCTAGGATGGATTTATAAGACAGGATAGGACACTTCTTGTTGAATGTAACAATACCATTACACCTACTCCACTATAGTTAGTGCACCATAGTTAGTGCTCCATTACCATTATGGTATCCATTGTATCCCCCATTTCTCTCTATAAAAGAGAACTCTTGTAAACAAATCAAACATCAATCAATAAAACATACAATTCATTTTCTTTCTCTATTTCTCTATACATTAATTATTTCTACATGGTATCAGAGCAATGGTTAAGCTCCTAGTGTTCTTCGCCTTCTGCGGGCGGCAACCTTTCCTTGGCCGCCCGCCGGACCTCAACCTATTTTACCTGGTTAAAACCTCTCTCCTTTCCTAGTACAAATTACTTTGATGCGAAGTACATTCAGAAAAGTTTGGTATTCCAAACTATAAAAGAACCTTCGCTGGAATTCACATGGTTGAAAACCACTCATGGCCTTCCCCATCAGAGCCACAGCAGTAATGCTCGGAAACTGCTTCCTTCGAAGCTCATCGAATTCCATCTTCGTACTCTGTGGCTCGCAAAACCACCTTCTTCTGACGAGTTGCAGCTCGATTATCACACCACCTTTGTATCCAAGGATGTCAAAACCAGGATATCCAACCTCTTCTGGCATGGTGGCTCAGCCTATGATGCCTGGTTTAGTTGTGCTTCAAATCAGGTGGCTCAAGTTTGCTGACATTGCCATACTCATTTTTCTCAGCTTGGGATGCTTTCTGGGATATTTTTCAGCTCTTCTATGGCTTGTTGGTAGTTGGACAGCCTACCTCATTAGTATTCTCTATGTTGAATACAGAACCAGAAAAGAAAAGAGAGAGAGTTGATTTCAGGAACCATGTCATTCAGTGGTTTGAAGTTCTTGATGGTCTACTTGGAAAAACGGAGGAACGTGGGTTTGGCATTCAACTGCACTTTTCTTCTGTTTGGATCTGTGATTCAACTCATAGCTTGTGCAAGCAACATATATTACATAAATGATAATCTGGACAAGAGGACTTGGACATACATATTTGGAGCTTGCTGTGCTACTACTGTCTTCATTCCTTCATTTCACAACTACAGAATATGGTCATTTCTTGGCTTGGTAATGACCACTTACACTGCTTGGTACCTCACCTTTGCTTCTCTCCTCCATGGACAGGTGGAGGGAGTGAAACATTCAGGACCAAGCAAGGTTGTACTATACTTCACAGGGGCCACAAACATTCTCTACACATTCGGGGGACATGCTGTTACTGTGGAGATCATGCATGCAATGTGGAAGCCACAAAGTTCAAGGCCATATACTTGCTGGCTACCTTGTATGTGCTCACACTAACACTTCCATCAGCAGCAGCAGTGTATTGGGCATTTGGAGACATGCTTCTCTTTCTCTCTCTCATCAAGTCCCCACCAACAACACCAACCACATCAATCATACACCAAATAACACACCAATCTCATTCATGTGCTGGTTACTGCCCACCCACGTGCAACTTTCATTTTCATTTATTTTCTTATCCTCTCCATCACCTTTATTCCCAATCCCACTCATGTTCCCACTACCATCATACCTATTTTTTTTATCCTCATTCAAATACAAACCCACCACACCAACTCTTTTTAATTTCACATTTTATTCCACATTATTTTTACTCTTTTTTTAAATCTCATTCATACCATATCAATTTGCACACCAAACCTTACCTTATTTTATTCATACCAGGGATCAAACCCGATCACCATTTTACACCAAAAAAAAAAAAAAAATCCATCTCAAACAGCGGCCTTACTTTTTCGCCTCTTCAGCTGTTCTCTTCTTTTTGCCTTTGTCTTGGGCGTCTCTTGCCGGTGCTGCCTCCGTGTTTCCCACGCCGCCGAGCACGTTCACTTCCCGTTGCTCCTCAACTGTCACATATGGCGACCCTCCAAATCTGAGCATCACGGTGGCCTTCCGCTTCAGTTCCTTGTTTTTCTACCTTCAGCACACATATCTCTGCTCGGGCATCCGTATACATGCGCTGGAGCAGAGCCAGTTGGGCTTTTACCTGCTGCACCTCAGTTGTTCTACTCTGAAGCCGGTGCGACAGGTTGTTGACCGCCGTCATTGTCTCAACACAAGACCTCATGTATAATAATTGGCCTCAATATCAGATTGAGCAGCCATTATCTGCTCAACTGCCACCATCGGATAGTTCAAAGGCGCAAAACCAGGGGGGCTTGGTTGAGGTTCAAGGGCTATATTCTGGGTTGTGGCCTCGTTGAGGTCGGGAAAGAGAGTAAGACCATGGGACGAAGAGGCTATGTTCTGGGTAACGGGGCGGGAAGAAGAGGCCATTTTCTGGGCAATAGAGTTACAGAATCTCTCTCTCAAGAAAACGAAGAGTTTCTAAGAGTTTTTTCAGTTGGTTTGTTCTGCATCAGCTGCAGCCTCGCCTTGGTTTAAATAGGCAAGGCAGACACGCGCCTTACGCGCCTCTCATCGCCAGACGACAAATCGGCACGCCTTTTGATGGCTCGCCTTTTGATGGCTGTCGGGCACGCCTTTTGATGGCATGTCTTTTGATGGCACGCCTTTTGATGGCACGCCTTTTTGATAAGATTGGGCACGCCTTTTGAGGGTGCGACTCTATATGGGTCCGACAAGACTCTGTAAACTGTCCCGACTTTGATTCCGGTTAGCTTCTATATGGGTCCGACAAGACTCTGTAAACTGTCCCAACATTGATTCCGGTTAGCTCCTACGTCGGTCCGACATGACCCAGTAAACTGTTTTCTACAACGGTCCGACATGACCCAGTAAAACTGTTTTCTACAACGGTCCGACATGACCCCATAAACTGTTTCTACATCGGTCCGATATGACCCCATAAACTATTTTCTACAACGGTCCGACATGACCCCATAAACTGTCTTCTACAACGGTCTGACACGACCATACAGTGTCTCCTATCTACTTTATTTGTCAGCTTATTTTTCCTGTTTTGTTACTCTCTCCAAACTCAAGTTGGTTAGTTCCTAACCCCCTTGAGTTTGAGGGGGCTGTTGAATGTAACAATACCATTACACCTACTCCACTATAGTTAGTGCACCATAGTTAGTGTTCCATTACCATTATACCTACTCCACTATAGTTAGTGCACCATAGTTAGTGCTCCATTACCATTATGGTATCCATTGTATCCCCCATTTCTCTCTATAAAAGAGAACTCTTGTAAACAAATCAAACATCAATCAATAAAACATACAATTCATTTTCTTTCTCTATTTCTCTATACATTAATTATTTCTACACTTCTAACTTGGAGCCTTTTGGGCTTTGCCCTCAAAGGGACAAACTCGTGATGCCGGCTGTTAGACAGGGCCATAACAAACAATAATTTTATGTGGAGGCTGGGCTGTGCATCTAACACTATCAAATGTGCTATTGTTATAGATTTTGTACAAGGTCCTTGAGCATTAGCGGCCAAAATTTAGGAAATCCACGCTAGAAATGTCTCCATTAGGAGCTTTGGTGTTTGAAAATTTTTTCTTGTCATTTTCCTACTCACAAGAGATGACTAGATGCTCTAACCACATTTTAATTGTTGATTGCTTTTCCAGTTCAATAAATCTGCTTTAAGCCAGCAAATGTTACTCGTATTTTATGTTCAATTTCTGTAAGTATATCTTACTTTTAGCAAAAATTTTACAAAATTACTTGAAGCGTGTGTGGAACCTTTAAAAACAGTTTAGTCATTCAAGGTTATAACTTTGCTTGCAATTGGAGTTTAGTGTACCAACAAATTTTAACCTTAGGTTTGGAGAGAATATTTGATTACTTTGAGTTTTGGTAGCTACAGATCCGCCCATACCTAGAATTTGACAAATTCGGGATTGGGTATCAATATAACATATTTCTCAGTGTCGTAGAAGCAACAAAATTGGTTGGCAATTCCAAGTTGGTAATATCCTTAGTTTTCCTTTACAAACTATTTTAATTGTAAAGGAATATAGTTGCAAAATAGGTTTTATTTTATTTTATTTTATTTTGCTTTTTTATGTTTAAACAATCTACACGACTAAGTTTAACAAAAACTCAAGGCAACCTCTTCATATGCATACTTCTCATATTCTTATGCGCAAAAGGCATACAAGTTGCACCTAAGGCGTGTGTCTCAAATTGTTATGCGTAAGCCTTTGGGGAGTAAAGCCTAAAAATCAAAGCCTTGATGCGTTTTACCTTAGTCTCGAGGCGAGCCCCAATAAAGCCTTTTAAAATTTTGCCTAGGGATGGGTAGGTTGCATGTCCTTGGCCTGTAGGATGCACATGGCAAGTGCTACTGAGTAAGCACGTTGCACGTGAGGGAGGGTGTACATCAAAATCCCACACTGTCTAGGTACTAATCCTTTCCATTTGAACAAGAGCCTCAAACCAAACAATGTTCTTTTCTTATTCATTGTATTCAGAAATTGGAGCCCTATACAGTTGCCTGAATTATGATCATTGATCTTTTACACTGAAGCACGATGTCTAAATTCCTTTCTAATTTTTTGTTTTTTTTTTCTTCTTATTTCTGTTTTATGTCACTGAGAATTTTTTTGTAAATGGGAGGCATGCTTTTTTTCTGGATCTTATGTTTGCTTTTTCTGTAGCTGGAAGACATTCATGGAAGCTTGTTTCTTGTCAAATGTGATGCGGATTTGAATAGAGTTAGACAACGACCAGGACAAAAGCAAACCAAAATGACCAAATTCTGCAATGGGATATGCTTATTCCTTGTTTTGTTGTGTGTTATATGGGCCCCTATGCTGGTAAGATTTCATTGAACTAAATTTATTGACATTGCATATTAGTAACTGTAGTCTCCGAAGTGATTCTTACAAAGTTAAATAATGTAAAATATGTAAATTATGTAACCAAGGCTGACTATATCTGAAAATAAAATAAAATAATAATAATAATAATAAGGAAATATGCCATGAGTATTGCCAGGGGATGTGTAACATGAATAATTTTTTTTTTCCCAAAAAATATTTCTTATAATTGTAAAGAGGAGCTTTGATTTAATTATTCTCACTATCAGGAGTGGGTTGCTTTTTGTATGTGCAGTGCATGTGAGCCTAATGACTTACTCATAAACATATACTTGGTAATACATTCATAAACATATACTTGATTGTATATTCATTTACTCTGAATCACAGGCTCATCCCATCTATCTGTGGTCGGCCAATGGTCAATAATTATTCGTTATGCATGACCAAATGCTCAAGAAAATATCTTCTGATGTTGTTATTAGTGCTATTGTTGAAAGGAAGCATTTCTTTCACCTTATTTATACGAGTAGAGCATCCTCTTTAGTTTCTACTCCCTGTACATGATCAAATGTGGAAAACAGGTGGTGTTTCCATCATATATAGGGCAGAGCCACATGTACTGTGAAGGGGCTATCACCCTTCTAGAAATTCAATGTTTCTCTTATTCTTCTCCAATTCTATAACCAAATCTTGAAGCCACTAGACTAATATTGATTCCGAGTTTGGCTCCTCTAGTTTGAATGAATTTTGATATTCAAATTAACTCTTAGCCTCTTAGGTCCATATCCAGATCCAGTCTCACCCTCCCAGCACTCTCAATTAACAGGGACCAAGACCAGGAAATCTTCCTCTATACTTACTTTGCATCTACAGTGAATTACTTCTAATGCGTATCAGATTCTGAAAATTGGCTACAAAGAAAGTATCCGGATATACACTGTCATGTGCGGCATGTATCCTACACTGCGTCGATATGTCTTGTTGTGTCAACACAACACCCCTCCAAAATTGGCAAGTCCGTGTAACATAAATTGTGAACAACTTTAGACAATAAACGTAAGTAATCTACAAGGCATAAATTGTGGTTAATTGATTGAAGCTATATAATGTTGTCTCCTTTACCAACTTATGTAAAAGAATGCTTTTCTTTATGTGGCATTCAAGAAGTTTATGTGGAGCAACCTCCTTGGTATGTTACTCAGTGGGAGTTAGAGGAAGTGTGCAAATTAAAGAAGACTATTTATGATCTTAAACAGTCTCCTAAGACTTGGTTCGACAAGTTTACCGTTCTACTCGTTGCATATGGATTGCATAGTTAGTGTTATATCATTCTATTTTTGTTTGTCATGGGGCAAAACCAAATTCTTCCCAGTCTACTGGGAACATATTCTCTCTCTCTCTCTCTCTCTCTCTCTCTCTCTCTCTCTCATCTGCCTTTATGTTTTATACATTCATAAAATCCCATTAATGTGTTTTCTGAATTTTTTTTTTGCACTTCATATTGTGTAAGAGTGAGCAAAAATTTATGTCATAGTTAACCTCTATTGTTTTAAATGGATTAATTTTTATGGCATTAGATAAAACGGTATTATTGATACGACTCTGAGTGATAAGATATACCATAAGATTAGATGGGACAAAGGATTGGATATATGATATGAGATTGTGAATAAGACTATGGGGGATAAGTTAGACCATAGGATGAAGGTTTTGATAGAGGGAGTATGGTATTATGTTTTCATAGGATGGGTTAAAAAAATATAATTATTTTTTACTGTTGGATGAAGGTGAAAAATAATCGAGAGAGGCCTAATACCACAATTCCTACTTAATCTCCCATATTTTCCCATTTAATACCCCATACATATATTAAAATTATTCAAAGTTTCAATACTGAGTTAAACAAACAATAGATTAAAATGCTTGTGGGCCTAGATGTTCCCTCATTTTCTTATCCGGTAACCAAACACCATATTAACAATCCGGTGGGTCCCTTATGTTCTCCGCACTTTAAATCCCTCTTTAAATACTACTAACAAATATGCCCCTTGTTGTTCAAAGTATTCATACTTTCATCCCTTTCTCAAAATTTATGTCATTGTTAACCTCTATTGTCTATTTTTGTTTTTAGATGACCATTTAAGTCCGTCATGTAAAACATTTACTTCTTCCTCGGGAAATCATCCAATTAGTATGTTCACACTACCTTGTTAATGATCTCCTCTTGGAACAAAGTCTTTTGTTAAGTTACATTTTTTTTTTTTGTTTTTGCTTTAACGACATATTTTCTCAATGATTTATGACATTTGACTCTTTTTTAATTTTCTATTGCACTGGATCCATTCTTTCTCAATGTGTCATATAAAGCCTTAGTTGCAGGAATTGCCTATTCAAGGTGCTGTTTCCACTCCAGAATTGCGACTCCACAGTTCAGAGAAAGAGTCAAGTTAGAACCACATTCCCATCGAGATAGAATCACAGTTCCAACTGATATAGAACTGCTCGAACATATGAATCCTAAATAAACAAAAGAAATATTGAGAAAATATGTATAGTATGTGTAGTAAACAAGGATGAACATGTCAATGTACGTCATAATGATATAAGCTCAAAAAATGAAGAACAAATCAAAATAGGGACATTAATATATGCTTGACATTGCAATGAGAATTTACTATGCTTATCTTTATTAGTGTACCACACCAAACTAGATATTGATTTAGTACACAGAAGGTCTCAAATCCATGAGAAAGAAAACCTTGACTCAACTAAGAAGATATTAAAATTCTGAAATATTGTTAAGAATGAATTCCTGTGATAGAGCTTTACAACTTTATTTATAGTAGATAAATCCTAATTATTGTAAAACACAAAATAACTAAGAAGGAAAAGTTACTAAAAATAGTAATTTTGAGTTGTGCCCAAATTGAAATACTACTTACTAGGTTTAGGAAACTTGCCAAAATGAGTAACAATGAAAACAAAAGCTCCTAAAAAGTATAACTAAATTTTTTTTTCTAAAATAGATAGAATTCTAATTTGGAAGTATAAAAGTTAGAATTTGACCAAAATCACACGTGCGTCATCATCGAAGGTATGAGTTGTGTTTGGCACATCTCATCTGATCATACTATTAAATTTGAAGTAATTCCCAGCTTGTTAGTCTGGCATCACTAGATCAGTCCCCTGAATTCTTCGGAAATAGTCTTAGGTCGTCCTCTCTTTCTTAACCTCCTCATGAGCTTCTTCTGATCCAATAGTTCAAAGAACTCATCGGCTACTCGTCCTACATCAATATATATATATACATTACAATTAGGAAAGAAGTATATTTTCCTACAATATTTATAAGTGCTTCCAACCTTAAACTCTTCTATGTGCGCTCACTCTGCTGCTCTTGCTCCCACAACTAATTGTAAAACATCATCTTTTCAATTTATTTCTGTCTTCACATAATAATAAATAAAATTCTGATTATATCTGGATATACTCATGATTTTATTTTAAGGTATACACTATCTACCCATTGCTCATTTTACAACCATACCGAGGTAAGATTGTATCAAATAATGTCAATGGAATTCCATCATAGTTCTTACTGAGCATTTCATAATTCATGCATTGAAATTTCCTGTCTCTTTATGGATGTGAAGTTTCTTTGAAAGGCCGAAAACTATAAAGCATAGAGCAATACTAAGAAAGATCGTCTTTTTATCTTTTAAATGTCTATCTATCATGATATGCCGTCATTATGTGCATTTTGATCTTGTATGAAGTTTAAAATTTCTCTTTGGACAGATGTACAGCAGTGGTAATCCAACTAACATTGCAAACCCAATTAAAGATGCCAGTGTTCGAATTGATTTAAAGACGATTGACGGTAGGCTGACATTGTTTGAAACAACTCTTTGCAAAAAGCTCTCACTGGTTGAGCTTGATGAACATATTGATCTGGATCCTCAAGGTTATCTAACTGCTTACAACAAGGATGACATTCAACTAATATGCTGCCAAGCTGATGGAAGCATCTCGTGGCTTGTCCCACCCATTGTTCAGGCCAGATTTGTTCAATCTCTCAAGTGGAGCATGAACATTATATTTTCTTGGCAATTCAATAGGGCTAGGCCCAAAGGCAAGGAAGTTGTGAAGTATGAGCTAATTCTTCAAGATCAGGACCTTCCGAGACCAATGGAAGTGATGGAAGTGCTGAACGGTACTTCCAACAGTTTCAGGATTTATAATGTTTATCCAAGATACTTCCGGGTGACTGGCTCTGGTGATGTGAGATTTCTTGAACAGGCGGTATGTTGCATTCAAATATCTATTGTTCTAGACTCAATTATGTACATTATCGTAGACTAGAATGTTATCGATTTATTTCAATACATATGATCAATTAATGACCATACACCAAAAATATTGTGCATACAGGTGCGTCTGGTTACTGGTGATCTTGTGCTTAATCATGGTACTCTGGAGTGGTGGTCTTTCCATGATATAGATCCTTCAAATGTAAGTGTTTGTGGAGAATTGGCTGGACCAATGGCTATCATTGTATCTGAGGAAACACCACGTAAGTTTTTAATAAATGTGATTGTAAGCACTGCTGTTTGTATTTGCCATTCTGTAAATATCCTGATACATGTTATTGATTTTCATTTTCGTGCATTGAAATTCATCTTCTGTTTTCCTCCAGAGGGTATTCTTGGTGAAACACTCAGCAAGTTCAGCATTTGGGGTCTCTACATTACCTTTGTGCTTGCAGTTGGTCGTTTCATTAGACTTCAATGTGCTGACCTAAGAATGAGAATACCATTTGAAAACCTTCCTTCTTGTGACAGGTAAACAAATGCATATCCATTCCTTCTTCGTGAGGTTTCTTTGAGTTTCGTGATGGGATTGCTCGCTTTTTAGATCTAAACTTGTCTTCCTCAAGAAAAAAACTAGATACTAAATTGCAGCTGGCATGAACCAGCACCTAAAATAATGATTTAATTGAAGGCAGAGGAAATTCTGAGTTCCAATTTCCTGATTACAGTATTTTCAAGTTTTAGCCAAATCAGATTTCATGTTACTTGATACAGGTTGCTGGCAATCTGCGAGGACATTTATGCTGCAAGAGCTGAGGGTGAACTCGAAGTTGAAGAGGTTCTCTATTGGATACTGGTGAAGATTTACCGATCACCGCACATGTTGCTTGAGTACACTAAAGGTGACTAGATCATCAACAAGAATTGTTTTCTCTGGTCAACAGAAGCTTCAATTTTCATGGAGCTAAAAGATGTTGAATGCTAACTCTATCTAACTACAGATCTATGTTACTTAGAATGTGAATTGTTTTAGTACGTGAAACTGGAACAGAAACGGAAACGGAAATGAGAACGCTGTACGCCACACACTTTAAAATGTGGTATGAGAAGGGTAGATTGGTATAGATTACACTAAGAATTTAAGATAACTATTGAGCATCCAATAAAATGTAGTTTTTTCTATTGTCATTATGACCCATTTTTTACATCATGTCCTATCAAAACTACATTCACCTTAAATTTTAGTTCAATATATATTATTTTTTTCTCTAAAGAAATATTCGGAAAAAAAATATTTTTGAGATTGCTTTGGATTACTAAACTTACTATTCTGAAACGAAAGTGTACAATATTTTGCAAAGTGCGTTCCAAAATGTGGTTTGCTGGGGTATTACCATTTCTGGTAACACTGCTACATATTCAAACAAAGGAAGAATATTGTACTTGGAAAATTATCGATGGACAGTTTCCGGTGGCAGTAGCATCAATCCTTCCATTTATCAGCTGAAATCTCCTCTTGGTGTAGCATATACTCTCCCCTTTCTGCATAGGATTTTCCTGCTTCAAGTGTAGGTTTTGTCAGGGCATAAGAATATTTTTTTGTCAAATTCTTGTCACTGCAATTATTCATTGCTCACCATGTATGAATGTAGATGGCTGCTGCCAATAGAAAATTGCAAAGCTGAACATTTGGCTAAAAGCTTTATTTTTGTTAGTTACTATAGCTGGATTTAATGAATTGTTTACCTAAACTATGGCATGATAGATGATTTATGCTGCATTTGAACGGCTCGGATTCATATACGAAAGCCAAAAATTTGACAAAAATACTCTACAAACCGTCTCTAGCGATCTGTCATTTTTGCATGCTACACACTGGTGCATCTCTCCATCTATCGCTTTTATGATGTGACTCACAAATAACATTTTTATTTGACATTTATTCAAAGAAATGGCCGAGCATTCAAATAAAATAAAATAAAATAATTGAATTTAAAATTTTGAAATAGTTGGATAATCTGGGAAAATTTAATTAGCTGAAAAATAAATTAAAGTGACAATAATAGAAGAAAAAAAAAGTTATAAGGCATTAAGGATGTTCCACGAATGTTTTTTTTTTTATTTATAAATATTTCATATTTAATTTGTATAACTCAATTGAGATATACGTAGATGATATTCTCAATCAGAAAATAAAACCGATGATTCCATATAAAAAATAATTTCATAAGATTGATTACACCATAAAAATTTAGGGGAATTGACTGGTAAATCCCCTTTTTTGAACTTATGGTGTGGATGGTCCCAAATGTTTTCTTATGCACCATTTGGTCCTCATGTATATTGAATGACTATAATGCCATTAAGTTCAAACCCGTGTGGGGGTTTCACTAATACTGTTTTTTAATTTAGTAAGTGTGTAAAACGCAGAACATGAGACGTGGGTTGTGACGTGAACACAAGTAATTTGACACAAATTTTTTTTTTTTTTTTTTTTTTTCTGTGACGTGGGTTGTGTCACGTTTTGGCTTCCCCACAATTTGACCCTTTGTTTTCCAATTGCCATTTGTGACGTTTCTACAATTGAAGTTCATACAATCTTTTTGTTCCTAAATCTGGGAATTACAAGGCCCATTGTTCACGAGTTGCCCATTGTTCCTAAATCATGAGTTCACATTGCTTGTGCCCAAGAACACATTGTTCAAGTTGATTACCAGATTTCAAGAAACTTGGATCCCTCAAGTCCCAACAATTTCGAACATGGATTACCAGATACCAAGAACCCATTGTTCACGTCGATCTGCCCGATTTCTTCGTCAGCGTCTTGTACTCTGTTTGAGGGTCCATATGACGACACCGATGTGGTACACCGACCTGACGGATTGACGATCATCTTGTGCCCATTGTTCACGCCGACATGGTACACCGACCTGACAGATTGTCGATCATCTTGTGCCCATTGTTCACGTCGATCTGGGATTGACATTCACGTTCACGTTTCTGTGCAGCAAACAAAGTTCACATTCACGTTTCTGTGCAGCAAACGAAGTTCACATTTCCTTTGCCTGCGACGACAGTGAGTCACGTTTGGTAATTTGGGTCTCATGTTTTGAACATGGATGAACACTGCGACGACGTGGATTGTGACGTGAACACAAGAATTTTGACATTTTCGTTTATGTGTACGACGTGAGTTGTGACGTGAACACAAGTATTTTGACATTTTTGTTTGTGTGCACGATGTGGGTTGTGACGTGAACACGATCATTGCCTTTGTTTCCTTCACTTTATCTTCTTAGAACACTGTCAAATTTCAATCTGACTCTGGAACACATCGGCTATGGAGGCAGCTTTGTTACATTCGTCTCCAGATCAATCAATCTCTCCCAACAAGCAGTTCACAAACCCTAAGAGAAACAACCAGCCTCTTATTTCACGAAGCTCTGATAACTTCACTCCTTCGAACTTCCATGGCGGTCTCCTTCACGCGCCCCGCCGTTCTCTCTCACTTCTCAATCCTCAGCCACCTCTTCTTCCTCTTCCGATCCCCAAACCTAACATTAACCCTCTCAGCAGAGGCCTTTCGTGCAGAGAATATCAAGCTTCTATGGTGTCCAGAGTCTACAATAGAAACAAGAGATTATATAAATATTTTTTTTTTCAAATAATTAAATTAATCAATCAAAATAATTTGACATTGAAAACCATAATTCAATCACAATAATATTTAGGGGGGAATATAAAAATAAAAAAAAATAAAAAAGAAGAAAAAGTGGAGGGTAAAAAAAAATAATTTCAAAATGAAGATAGTACAAGTCTTTGTTGCATAAATTTATGCATGAACCACTTATACTTTCATCATTTTGAAATTATTTTTTCTGCATTACATTTTTTTTAAAATTCTTCCTAATATTTATAAATAAGTCATTGGGGGATTTCACCCTAGGCTTAGCAAAGAAATTAGAATGCCATCGAAACAAAGAAACAATTTGTTACAATATTTTCTGAATGAGTTTCATCTCTGTTTTTTATTTTTATTTTTATTTTTATTTTATTTTATTTTATTTATGGGAAGCACAAGACTTAATATATTGCACATTCGATAATAAGTTGTCAATTAAACTACATCGAAGTATGAAATAGATCCTAAAAGGGATAAAGAAAACCTCTACACAGGGAGGGAGGATATGAGTCTCTATATAAGGATAAAAAATAAACATCTAAGGAGAAGAAAACTTTCATAAAAGGAGGAGAAAGCCTCTATCTAGCGACTCTAATTTTTTTAAATCATTATTTATTATTATTATGATTATTATTATCTTATTTTATTTTTGACTTTATTAATTGTGTGGTCACATGAAAAGTTAATATGATATTTAATTAATTTAATGTGTTATTTAATTATGGATAATTAATTTGAATATTGATATATTTATATTGTTTATAAAAAAAAGTGTTTATATATATTAATAAAATATATATCATATTTATATTTATATATATTGTATTTTAGATTGTGTTTTTATAATATAAATATAATATAATGTTAATAGGTTATCATATATATTAAACCTAGGTTATAATAATCATAAAGTGTGTGAAGTTTTCCAAGAAGGTTACAGTACCCACAAGTAGAGATGGCAATTTGAAACCGGCCCGACGGGGACCCGACCCCCCGTCCCCGAAAAGAGTGGTTTTTCCCCGAAAAATATCCCCGTGGGGACGGGGATGGTATTCAAAATTAAATCCCCGGTGACATTCGGGCCGGGGACGGTGATACAGATTTCATCCCGGCGCCTGGCCCCACCCCCCGCCCCGATTATCCCCGATTTATATTATATATATATATGTTCAGGGTTTTGTTTGGTTGAGAACAGCCCCTCTTTGAATATTATATAATATTATATATATATATATATATATGTTGAGAACAGCTCCTCTCTCTGTCTTACACTCTCTCTCTTCTTTTCTCTCACTCTCTCCTCTCTACACACATACGCAGTCGGCTCTCAGGCCACCGCCGCCTCCTCCGTCGTCTCTCGGCCTCGTCCTCCGTCGACTCCTCTCCGCCAGGCCTCGTCCTCCGTCGGCTCCTCCTCCTCCGTCATCGCCTTTCGCCTCCTCCTCCCTCCGTCGTCGGCTCCTCCTCCTCCCTCTGCCACGGCAGATCTGAGAAGATCCGTTACCGCCAGATCTGTCTATATATATATATATATATTTATTTTATGATGTTGCCTGCCATTGATGATATTTTTTGTTGATGAAAAAATGATGTTGCTGTTTGATGATCAATGATGTTGATGATGATTTGTTATTGTGATCTATTTTTGTTTCAGATCTGTTTTTAAATGTTGTTGTTGTTGTTGAGTTGTGTGTGAGGCATTTGAAATTTTTGTTACCTTTGAAATTTTTAGATGATAATTTTGTTTCAGATCTGTGTGTGTGAGGCACCTGAATTTTTTTTTTTTTTTTTTAGCCGGGGAATGCTCGGGGTCGGGGAAACCCGATCCCCGTTGGGGGCGGGGGTGGGGGTGGGGGGCAGTGATAGGATCCCCGTTGGGGATCGGGGCCGGGACCGGGGAAAATTCGACCATCGGGGATCAGGGACAGGGAGGGTGATCCCCGGCCCCGCCCCGCCTCGCCCCGTTGCCATTCCTACCCACAAGCCCCAGGGAGAGAGAGAGAAGAGAGAGATTGATCATCCCAGATCTAATTGGTTGATTCTAGATCCAAGGAGAGATTGATCATCAAGAGAAAGAGAAGAAAAGGAAGAGTGCAAGCCGAGAGAGACGGCGGGAGAGAGAGGAAAAAGGAAAAAAAGATTAGGATTTTGTTTTGGTGATTTTATTAAATTTTTTAAATATTTTTTTAATTTTTAAAAAATATTGTGAATACAAAATTCACTTCTCTTATTTTATGTTTAATTCGTATTTTTATTTTTATTTGATGTTAGTTTGATTTTGTTTTCATATAAAGATGATAGATTGATTTTAATTATTTTGATTAGTTGTGTATGTAAAGTTTAGGATTTTTAGATGATTGATTGATTTTAATTATTTTTATTAGTTGTGTATGTAAGGTTTAGGGTTTTTAGATGATTGATTGATTTTAATTATTTTGATTAGTTGTGTATGTAAGGCTTAGGGTTTTTATATAGATTTATTTTATGGTTGTAATCACACTCATAGATATATGAAATTAAAATAAATTAAGAACCCATAGATAAATTCCTTACACTCCACCATGACTCCATAAATTGTTATTTTATTTGAGTGTTGGTGAGAAAGAGTGTATATAAAAAAGTGAGGATTATGAGATTTATTTGAATGTCTTAGGCTTGGCATTGTTATGTTTATTCTCATGAGTGAGATGTTGTGTATATATATATTGTTGCCTCGTTCTCATGAGTAGACGAGTGCTTTGATTTACGCGCGTACGTATATGCTAACCATCCGGGGAGTATGAGTCAAACTCGGGACGATATCCCAGGTATACGGGAGGCACATGGGATATATGTGTAAGCCAGAAGTGAAGGCCGAAGTGGTGGAGTTAAGGTACAAAGAATTTAATCATGAGTTTATTAGTATAGTGTGAATTGCATTGATTTGTACATCTTGAAAAATAGTAAACGACCTCGATAAATTATGAAATTTGAGAAGATGCATGTATACGTGATTCTAGATAACTTTTGTGTTTAAACATTTTATTAAAAAGATCGATTATAACTTATAATCGGATGATCTTGATTATAGTAGTTTTAATTCATTTTGGCAATGCAAATTTTAGAGGCTGTTTTAACCCGCGAAACGAACTCATTTTTATTGGTTTCACGCAACCTAAAGTAAAATATTATTCTGCACACTTTTCGTGTTTTGAACTTTTCCGAAAAAAATCATCTTAGGACAGTTTCTGTTCGTTTTCAGTTTTAGATTTTTCGGTTGAAATCTGTCTAGGTTCTTCTATCAAGTTTTTCTCTCAACCTGTTCAGTTTATACTAATTTCGTCCGCCATACATTTTAGGAAATTTGATTCTGTACAACTTTCGTTCTTTGAGTTTTGGTCAATTTGAATTATTTAAATATGAAACGGTGCATTTTTATACTTGTTCAACAAGTTATTTATTATTAAATTATATTAATTTTATTTTGTTACAGGATGGTGGGTCTTACTAACTTTTTATACAGGGCTGACCCACCATATTTTTATTTCTATTTTGTTTATTTTATAATCAATTTATATTGTGTAGGGGTAAGAAACTAAATGCCACCGTATCTCGGGAAACTACCATTCGTCTCGGTGTGGTTGGAACTACTTGTCTTGTCCCGTAACAAGAATTAAATGTATTTTTGTTTGGGTCTGGTGGACACGTGGGTGTTAAATCTTGTACTCATACTAGTATACCTATATACTGACCCGTTTTGTCTCATGGCAACTTGAGTGCGTTCTGTTTGAGTGCAGTCGAGCTTCCTTTACAGGATTAGTAGAGGCTATGGTGGTGACAAGAAATAACTATGATCGTAGGACATGTCGTTTGGACTTCTTTTGTTTTCTTGAGCTTAGGGTTGATATTAGTTTATGTATTTATTATTTTTTTTATGACTTTAGTATTGAGATAATTTGGCATGGTTTGTAACCGTACATTATTTAAGTTATTTTGACTATTTATTGTTACTTGAATGCTGTAGGTATTGATTAGTTATGAAATTATGATGGATGGTTTGGTTGGTGTTTAGTTTTTTTGTTTCACCTCTAAGATTTGGATGATGGAATATTGATTAGGGTTTAGCCCTAATTTAATATTTAATTGTCCATATTTTAGAGTATGACACTCTACATATAGACAGGTACTATTGCAAAAAAAATAAAAATAAAAATAAAAATTCACTACCAAATAAGCATTACCATTTTACGATCCGTTCATCGTCACAACTAATAACTGTTGTACCTTAATCTTTACCTTTACATTACAAAATAAAGTATTATAGATCTGAGGTGGTCGCTTAGCGTTTAAAAGCGCATTTAGCAATGTTAGATCTATGTTAAGAATCAAATCTGAATAATGATCCGAAAGCTTTCTCAATGATAAGTTAATGATAGAAACAAGAAGAACGATAGTGACTAGTATGGTGATGACAAGAAAGAAAATAAGACAACTTGCAAGAGAAGAAACGAAAGATAGATGATGGATAGAAGCACCATCCTCTACCTGAGAGGTCAGATTTTATTATAGGGAGAGAAAATTCAAAAGATGTTGAAAAAAAAAAACATGAATGATGTATTGAGATTGACTGGGGCGGTAGAGCGAGCCAAATTCGCCGAAATGTGGCGTAGTGAATCATTATGGTGAAAAGCGGGACACTTTCTGCTATAAGATTTTTTTCCCTCTTGGTGCAGCTTGCATATGTTCCCATTGAAATATTGATTTTCTTTTAGGACTTTTCTGAAGTGTGCAACCCTCAAGGTTGCACACCATATGCCACTCACACAAAAAGTGTAAGTGGTAGGTACAAACATAAAACAGGACGGAAAACAGAAAAGCGTAAGTGTAAGGCGTAAGTTGCACACCATAACAGGACCCTTTCTTTTATTGCATCATCGACGTGGCAAGCAAGTCTCATAGCCTAAGGTTTTGTTTGAAAACTTAAAAATCTAGTTAAAAAATCAAAAAATATTATTAAATTGTTACATTATTTTTTTAATTATTTTTTGTATAATTTTTTATAAAAAATTAATTTTTTTTTTTAATTAAAATAATCAATTCTCAAAATGGCCTAAAACACCATACCATATCACTTTGTTGGGTTGCTAGATTAATCCACCAATTAAATACACTCTTCTGTTTTTCACTCCCTTTTCAATCATTGTAAACTAGCCCCAATCCTATTACAAGTAGTTCTGTAAAAAGTAAAATTATATCATTAAATTTATAATTAAAAGTAAAATGAGAGAATTAATATATGAATAAAGATTGGGACCCCCTTTCCCCCACCTCCTTTTGACCCTTTTTTTTTTTTTGATTGGTCACTTTTTCTTTTTCTTTTTCTTTTTTTTTCTCCTCCTCCAATCACCACCCGCCACGTGTGTGTGGGGTGGTGGGGGTTAAAGTTTGAGAGGGTCTACATCACTGCTGTTAATATATAACAGATATGTATTAATATTTAAAAATAACAGAATATACTTTTTAATATTCCTCAGTTGGTTTTGTGATCGAGTAACTTGTAGAATTCAAGTAGGTCAATTTAAGAACAATGATCAAGCCTATTGTGCGATGGGAAACGGTGTACAAAGTAAATTTTAATGGAGTTTGTTTAAAAAATTATTTCATGGGGTGGGGATCATTGTTCGAGATTTCAGGGGAATGGTATCGATTCATATTAGCGTGACAGTACCGAAGAATTGAGTACGTGGAATGCAGTGTTGTTTCTCTTGAAGGTTGATTTTTTGACAATGGCGAAAGCTATTACCTTATGATTTTGGTTATTTTGTGAAAGGCATTCAACAAAGCACCACATGGATTTAGGTGTTTTAGTTGCTTTCATGTTCAATGCAATTGTAATCGGGAAGCAAATTGGCATGCTCGTCTAGATGTGAAGTTGGACAGTTTAAGGGTTTGGACTGATCAAAAATAAATCTAAGTAAAATTGTCATTCACCACAAATATGATCCCTCCACATTTTGGCAAAATTGGGTTGATGGATTTTATTAATAAAAATGACCTCGAGTAATTATTCAAGTGGTCATGAAGACGTCATTTAGGTGCCAAAGTGTGGTCATGAAGGGCATTTAGGTGCCAAAGTGAGTGATGTTTCAGGTTTGAGTTTATAGAGAAACGTTAATCTGTGTTTGTAATCTAACTACTAACATATAATTAACCGCTATTCTGTGGAGGGACAAAATATATTTATTTAAAGACTATATTTCACTTCACCTCATGGCTATATACGGATAACTTTCAGTCATTTAGAAATAAACACATAATCTCCTATAGTCTGTGAATTAATAAAATGAACTGTTAGATCCATTAACGGTAAGTCAATAAACTAAAATACTTTAATAAATTATTATCACAAACGCACACATGTTCACTGTTTCTTTCCCTAATGTTCATATTTGCTTAGACACATTTTGCTTTCCTCGCCAATCCCCCCAAAACAAATTTTGGGTTCTTTGATAGATGTCATCAATGTCCACCTCACAAAAAAGTTTTTTTTCTTTTGAAGTCAATTTTAGTTCCCACACCAGCTCATCATCATGTGAAAGCTCAAAGATTGTTATAATGTCAAAGTTCAACGACCTCTGAAAATTGAATTGGATATATGAAAAAGCTCTTCCTCTTCCCCTTGACTTTTCCTATTCTCATCCAATAAATCCTCCACACTTGTTGTTTATTTTAACAAGAAACCCCTGAGACCTCAACCTCCCATCCCATCCATAGAACTTTCAACACGCAAATAGCATGTAAGCTTCAACTAGAATTCTTTGCAATAATTATTTTTGTAACAATTTTATAATGATTATTTAAATAGATTTTTCTAAATGCAAATTACAATTAGGATTATTTTGGAAATTGATTTTTTTTTTTTGGCTTTTTAACTTTATAAAAAGACATGTAAAAAAGTAAAAAAAAAAAATTGACTTTTTTATAATAATTTTTTAACTAAAATGTGGTCTCCCAAAAACAACCCTTAATAAAATTTTAAGTAAATGGTTTAACATTAAAACACAATCATCCTCCCAATAATCAAGATTATTGTAAGAATGATTATTGTATAGAAATATATTGTTATAACTTTTGGAATTGCTATTTGCCACACCTGAATTTCATAACATTTATGTTTATAATTTTTAATAAATGCTTATAAAATTTTAAAATTTGAAATAAAAGCTTCTTTGTTGTCTTTTAATAAATGACATAAAAAAAAACTAATTTCTTTTACTAAATTCTACGAAAAGAAAAAAGAAAAATATGAGTTTTCTCTTGTTTTGTAAGTAATTTTTTGATTCATTTCTCACTCTACCATCAGCAACTACTTAATTTTTTGATTCATTTCTCACTCTACATCAGCAACTACTTATTTTTTTTTTTTTTTTTGGTACATCGGAAAGGAAAACCAAACAAACAGACAAACAAACAAAACAAAAGAAAACTAAGAGTCCCCAGAACGAAGTCTGAGGTAACTCTGACCAACCATATCCGCAACTAATTGACCACGGATTTCCTCGGGAGGATCATCCATCACAACCAGCACTTCATTTTGATTTGCCCCCATCTTCGCAAGACCATCAGCACTCATATTGCCCTCCCTCTTGACATGTTGAATCAAAAAGCCACATCTTTGAATGAGAAACTTGGAATCCTCCACTAAACTTCTCAAAGGAGAAAAGACCTCAACATTTCCCTTTAGCATATCAATAGCATATTGGGAGTCAGTCTCAATGCTAAGATCCTTGTAGCCTTTCTCGAAGGCTATCGTCAGACCCCTGTATAGAGCCCAAATCTCCGCTTCAATGCAGGTACAATCTGTGAGCTTTCCGAAATAACCACACAGCCACATGCCTCTCTCGTCACGGATGAGGCCCCCAAAGCCGCCATCACCTGGATCTCCTTTCGAGCTGCCATCTGTGTTCATCTTTAATTTCCTGGAGGAGGAAGAGACCAACTAATTAGCTCATTGTCCAAATTGTTGACAATAGACATATTAAAAGCATTTTAATATCAGTAGCATATCTATGTATCAGGTGAAGACTATGCTGCCAAGGCAAATCAATATTTTCAAAAATCTGAAGATTCCTATTTTTCCAAATCTGCCATAAAGAGGTAACAAAAAGTGTGGGATCAATAGCAGGATGAGATTTAGACTTTAAAGAAGATTCCACCCAAGATTTAAAAGATAAATTCCTGCAATTAAACAGCCAAGAAACACCATTCAAACCCCTCCAGATAGAAGTCGCTTTGGGACAGTTTCTGAATAAATGGTTTAAGTCTTCAACCTGCACACCACAACTAAAACACATAGCAGAATTTGATAATCCTCTAGAAACTCTTAGGCTGTTCGTTAGCAACTTCTCATGAAGTGCCAACCAAACAAAGCCTTTGAGTTTTTGGGGGAGTTTCATTTTCCATAACCATAGCCAATTTCCAGAGTCCACCCCCGAATCAGACACCAATTCATAGGCTGCAGCACTACTGAACTCGCCACACCTCGAACCTTTCCAATGTGGCATATCTGGGTAAGTTACAAACCTTGGAAGCTGAATCTTCAAAACAAGATCCCAAGCTTCCCTAGGTAACTTAACAGATATAACACCCATATCCCAATTACCCTCCTCATCCAGGAGAGTATTCACCTTCTCCAAGCTAATGAGGTGAGAGTCAGGAAATAAGGAGGCCAAACTGCACTCCCCACACCACCAATCAAACCAAATGGAGACTATATTACCATTGCCAATACACCATTTGCTACCCTTAACAAGGATGCCACGAGTTTTAAGAATGCCTCTCCACGTAAGTGAAGCCTTACGCTTACTAGAATAGTTGAGAAGTGAACCCCCTTGAAGGTACTTATCTTTAAGAACTCTAGCCCATAAACAAGACTCCCCGAAAAGGAGTTTCCAGCCCAGTTTAGAGAGTAAAGCGAGGTTACTAACCTTGGCCTTCCGAATGCCAAGACCACCAATTTCTTACTAGTGCACACCGTGGCCCAATTCACTAAATGAATCTTTTTGGAGGTGCCCACATCACCCCATAAAAAATTCCTGTTCAGACGATCCATATCCTTACACACGTTCACAGGTAAGTCCATAGTTTGCATCATGTATGCCGGGAGGGCAGAGGTAACCGAATTAATGAGGGTGGCCCTCCCTGCAATAGATAATAAATTAGCTTTCCAACCAGTCAATCTGTTCTGAAGTTTCTCAAAAATGGAATTGAAGTGAGCCCTGCTCACTCTGTTATGGAGCAGTGGGATGCCAAGGTACTTACCCAAATCATGAGTGAGGGGAATACCACAATTGCTACTAAAACTCCTGGCCTTGGAAATAGGCACATTTGGAGAAATGAACAACTTGGACTTAGCAAAATTAATAAGTAAACCCGAACAATTACTGAAATGATTTAAAACATCCATAATGGTATCACAATTTCTAGAATCTGCTTTGGCAAAGAGGAGAAGATCATCAGCAAAAAATAGATGTGAAATAGCAGGGCCCCGAGCAGAAGCCTTGGTACCCTTCCATTCTCCACTGCCAACTTTCAAAGTAATCAAATTAGACAATCTTTCCATACATAGAACAAACAGATAAGGGGATAATGGATCTCCTTGTCGAAGACCCTTCTTAAGATGAAACTCACGGACCGTTTCCCCATTCCATAACACAGATGAGTTAACCTTAGTAACACAATTCATGATAAGCTCAATCCAATGGGGATTCAGATTAAAATCAACTAATGTATCATGAAGAAAAGACCAAGAGACATTATCATAAGCTTTTTCAAGATCAATTTTGAAAATCATGTCACCTTGTTTACCTTTTCTGAAACGGAGAGTGTGGATAATCTCTTGGGCTATAATAATATTATCATTGGTAGTCCTCCCCGGGATAAAGCTACTCTGGTTTGGGCTAATCACATTCACAAGGAGGTGTCTAAGTCTACTCACCAAGGTTTTAGAAAGGGTTTTATAAAGGACATTGCACAAACTGATGGGCCTAAACTGTTTTATGGATTCGGGATTTTCTATTTTTGGGATGAGAGTGATAAGAGTTTTGTTAATATCTGGGGGGATATCTCTCGAGTTAAAACAAGATTTAACAAAATTACAAACAGAAGAACCCACAATATCCCAATAAGAATGATAGAAAAGAGATTGAATGCCATCGCAACCGGGGGCCTTAAAGGCTTTAATAGACTTCATGGCTGACCAAATTTCCAAGTTGGTAACAGGTCTACCCAACTCTGCATTATCATCCATAGTGAATTTCGATAGTAGTTCATGCTCCCATCTAATTCCATTGGCCTCAGGTAAGGCAGTGAACAACTCCTCAAAATAATTGCCCACATGAGTTTTCAAATCAGTAGGTTCAGAGATCCAGTTACCACTAATGTCTTTCAAAGTGATAACCCGAGAATGCCTTCTCTTAGCCAAAGTAGCAATATGAAAAAATCTAGTATTTCTTTCACCCAAAGAGATCCAGTTAGACCGAGATTTTTGGAACCAAAAAATTTCCTCTTGATACAGAATATTATTGTACTCTTTAATCAATTCTTTTTCTAAAACAAACAAGTTATGAGAGAATTTTTGGGATTGGGCCTTTTGAATGCCTTCAATTCTGCCCAGAAGCCAACGTTTGTTTCGAAAAATATTTCCAAAAACATTTTTATTCCAAAGGGAAGCTTTAGCAGTAACAGTGGTAATGGCTTCAAGGATAGAGTTGTTGGTTTCGTCCCAAGAATCTTTAACCAAATTTTTAAAATCAGGGTTTACAAACCAGGCAGCTTCCATTCTGAAAGGACGCCGCAAGGGAATAGAATGTTGCATACCTTCAGTGTAGATAATCATTGGAGCATGATCGGAGTAGGTTCTTGGAAGATTACGCACTGCCCCTTCTTGAAATTGCAATCTCCATTCCGTAGTACAAACAGCTCGGTCAAGTCTTTCAAGAGTATTAGCCAAACCCTGCCTCCCGTTGGACCAAGTCAGACGGGGACCTGAACATCCCAAGTCCATGAGCTTACATCTATTTAGCCTGGCCTGGAATTTACGGGTTCTCGCTTGATCCTGGTTAGTAGAGAAGCTGCGTTTTTCATTCAGGTTCGCGAAGTCATTGAAGTCACCCGCCACAAGCCAAGGTTCAGAGATATTATCAGCCATGGACTCCAAATTGTTCCAAAGAGCATCTCGGGATCTCGGGTTAGGGCTTGCGTAAACTGCCGAAAGGATCCAATCTTGAAAGTTATCTCGTTTGACCTTAGCGTGAATCACCTGCGGGTTAGCATCTAAGGCCATAACAGTAGCTTTGAAAGGGTCCCACAGCACCCAAATACCACCACACTTACCCACCGGGTCAACATGTGTTGAGGCTGTGAATCCCAGCTTGTTGAAGAAGAGCCCCATCGAACTAAGTTGGACTTTAGTTTCCATGAGAACCACAATAGAGGGTTTATGGTTTGAGATAATCTCTCGCAAATTGCGTTTAAACACCTTGTTCCCAGCACCTCTACAGTTCCATACAAGTAACTTCATGGATGATGATTTTGGAAAATTAGGTAAAGGGCAAAAATCAGGAGTCCCCAAGATTTTCCTAACCCGAATGCGATCGCTCACCATGGCTCTTGTTGAGCCGATCTTGAGGCTGTGGGTTTGGGATCCGTAACTCTCCATGTTCAGCTCTATCATGACTCGGGCTTCCTCTATCCACCACTCTGCTGCGATTAGGTGAATAGCTTCTATCTCGGGATCTAATGCTATGTACATCTGATTGCAGGTGATCCTGTGGTGAAGCACTTCTGGAATCTCCATTTACTAAAAGTTGAACTGAGTGAGGAGGGGGTGTGGTTTGCTCCACGGAATGGGGAGGGGATGAAGGAGATATAATGGATGCCGAGTTTGCAAGAGGAGGGGGGCGCTCCTTCTGAAGATTAACACAACTCTGCAGGTTTGGGAACTCACCTGCCTTGTAAACATCGACCTTAGACCGGTCTATCCTCATCTCTTGGGTTCCACAATATTCTCTCGGAGTAGGTGTAGTGGCCGCGTCCTCGGAGTTATTTACAGAAGTCTGTAAGCAGCCAAATGGGTTTAATGTAATTAAACTAGGGGAATCAGAGGTTGAATGGGGGACATCACGTGGGCTGCTAGCTGTAAAGTTCTTCTTTTGGCCAATGGTTTTAAAAGGTGTTTTATAATGGGGGTTATGTAAATTCTTATAGGGTTGAGGTGAGGATGATGGATTTTTCCAATGGGCTAGATGGGACTGTGGGCTAGTGTATCTATTCGACCCTGCGTTATTGGCCTTGAAACCGGGACCACTCTTGTTTCCTTGGTGATTAATCCTCTTCCCCTTTCGATCAACAAGCATCCATGGCCCATAGCTGCTGTTGCCTGTGTCAACAAGCCCATGTGGATCAGAATTAAACTGAGGTGTGCCATTGTGGCCTACTACCTCATCTCCAACGGTCGGAATTACATTGGTAGCAACACCAGTGGAGGGCCCTCTGCAACCATGATCGGTTTCTCGCTGCACCATTCCCGCCGATGGCCTACCCTGCCACAATTAAAACAGAAAGCATGCAAGTGTTCGTATCAATCGAGTAGTTATATTTACCAATAGCAAAACATGCGAGCAGAGGCTTGTTGAGGTCCATCTCAATACAACACGCGCATATTTGCCCCTATCGAAGTAGCTGTATCAGTCGATCTTCAGAGGTTTAGCCCAAGGCCTTGGCAATATGAAAAATTACTTTCCGTTGTAGTATTCTATCGGCAACTGGGGAAATCTAACCCACAGGGCCTGTTTTGACCTCTACAGCCGCCGCCGGTTTAAAATCGTGTTGCCATTTACGAACTGTGAGATAGTGGCAAGAATGAATCCACGGGCCCCCTGTATAAACATACGCACAGTCCTCTTTCATTTGAATTTAATGAGGAAAAAACCCGAGTCAAGATCAATGGCTTCGAAGTCACCTTGGAGGTCCCATAGTTCCGAATCTTTGTCATTAGAGTCTATAACCCACCTTCTTCCCAATAACTTGATAATTAAGCAATCCTTCCATGGCCTCCTAATTTTAGCCAACAACTTCTTAGGCAGTGAGATCCTGGGGATGCCCTGTACTTCGGTTACCGATGCCTCCGTTTCTTCGATCTCGTCACCATCATCTTCGAACTCATCATCTGTGGAAAGGTCATCCAGATTATCATCAAAGGGTCTCTCGTTCGGACTTCGAGCAGTGAGAGCATCCTTGAAGGATTTGGGTGAGGAATCTCGTACTACTTTCCCAGCTGGACTGGGTGTCTCTGTTAGAGCTTTATCGAGTTCAACCTGTGCCAACGCCGACGGGGTATCAAGCATGGTGTCATCGTCTTCGACGTTTGCACCCTTAATCTTCTTAGTGCTCCGGATTAGGTGATCAGTTTCCTCAGAGGATTTGCCTCCATTATTACCGTTGGTCTTGTCTAAACTCAGAATGTTCGAAGACATTCCTAGAGAGAGAAATCCACACATCAGCAGCAGCAACTACTTATGACAATACCCAAAATGCACTTAAGTCAAAGGTTCATTTCTGAAATTGGTGGGCCAATACACTCAACTTAAATATTTTTGGGCGAAAAGTACATTATTTATCCAAAAGGACACATATCTATTCAAAGTTTAGTTATATATCTATTTGTTTAAATGTCGCCTATTTGTTCAAAATTTGTCACCTATATGTCCAAATGTACATATATTTGTACATTTGTTGTCTATTTGTTTAAATATCTAACTATTTGTTCAAATATACACTTATCGGTACATGTGCCACCTATCTATTTACCTATATGTTACCTATCTGTCCACTTCACTATTACCAACCGTCACTATTGGCCACCGCAGACCACCACTTGCCGATAACTTTCCGGTGAATATTCTTGTGGCTTTTTTAGCCAATTTTTTAATGAATTTTTCGTCGCGAATAACTTTTTTGATGACTTTTTAACGTGTATTCTTATCACCAAAAAGGATTAAATCTTGAACTAAATAACATATGACTCCATAGGTAGGGGCGATGGCAGCTTAATGTTGATGGGGTCCCATCCCCCATCAAGCAAACAAAAACTCTTGAATTTTTTATTTGTATTGATAATATTTTATTTTATATAGTTTAATTCTTTTTAAAAATTAAAAAATCCCATCAAATAAGAAAAAAAAAAGTGTTCAATACAATGGCGATATATCATATCATTAGTATCACCGTCTAATTACATCTTGCCATTGTCCTCTTGGCAAGGTAGTTAGTTATATTATGAAAGTGGGGTTCGCTCTCCATATATAGGTTTGTTGTTGGTAGGTTATCCTATAGGTCAATGGTCACATGGTATCACTGTGACACTAAATTGTTAGTGACGCTGACATTGAATTTTTAATCTCATTTGATGTTTGATTTTATCATCAATAAAAATTTCTTTTTTTTTTTGCTGATAAAAATAAATAAATAAATTGGAGATCTACTATTTGAAAATTTTAATTCACTCTATTTAGTAAATAGTTTTCAAAAATAATTTGAATTTTTTATTTTTCTGTGTTGATTGTCTTTGGTGAGTTTTTTAAATATTCTAATTTTTTTTTTACTTTTTAAATTCAATTAATCTAAATACACGTAAAGAGTAAAATATTTGTGTGTTTTTTAAATTTACTAAATATAAAAAATATAAAAATTCATTATATATTTTTAAATATTTTATTTTTTAAATGCATCTAAAACAATCACTAAAATATAAATTATTTTTACTAAAGTGAACAAAACACAAAAAATAAAAATATAAAAGTCAAACTATTTTTAGAAATTCAAAACCAAACAAAATAAATGTTGTTTAGATTCAAAAAAATTATTTTTGACATTCGTAGAACTTAAGCTTATAAGGTGATTCCATCTGTAAAAATTCCTGGAGTTGCCACTCTCTATAGGACTGGACTTTTCATCAATTAACCCATACCCAAACCTCCAGTTGCCAGCAATCACTTTCGGCGACCTCTCTCATTTGCTTTCAAAATAAATTATTTGAAAACAAATGTATATATCAAACATGTTTTCTAGTTTTCATTTTTACAAAAAATTAAATATAAACAACAAATTCATATTTTCTTTTAAAGAAAAATCACAAAATTGTAAACTGTAAAATTTATTAAATGTCTAGTATTCCAATCAAAATTACATACTGTTAAGTTTTTGTAATTGGTAATTCCGTTTGACAAAATGTCTTTCAGTTGTAATTTTATTTACTCTTTTGTTTCAGTGAGATTGTGAGTGTTTAGATGTTAATCCAACCCGAATTATGCATTTGTAGAGGAGTTTGTGTTGATATTTCGTATCTCGAGAGTGGTCATTTGTGCGCTCAAGTGGTGAAGTGAATCATCCAGTATTTTAGCTTGCATTCAAAACTTCTAGAAAAATTATTTTACTGCTCCAGTGGTGAAACATGCGCTCGAGCGGTTGGCCTATATGTTTTGAACCGCCTTTACTCACACCGCTCAAGCAGTGAAATGTGCACTCGAGTGGTCTTCGCGATTCTATTTTCTATAAAGTGTGTCCTCTTTTTTTAGGGATTAACACATCCAGATTTTCAGAGAGAAGAAAAATACAAAGTGTTTCACATTGAAGGGTGTTTTTATATGACTTTCCTTGACGTATAAAAGGTGATCGATTGATCAACGAACAACAAAGTGTCAAACATCAATAGTTGATTTTGTTTGTTTATTCACATAAAGAGAGAGGTGTTTCTTCGGTGGATTTCAGAAAATTTAGGTATGAAACTTTGGTGAATTTCGGAATGGCTTATTGTCGTGGATTTGACATTGGTGTTGTGGATTTAACATGGGGCATGACAATTCTGAGGTGAATGCGGCGGTAGAAGATGTACATCGAGTTTGATTTAATTCAGGCTTGGATTCGCTTGGTAATTTAGAGTACTTTTGTGTAATTCCTACTTTTGTCTTCTTAGTAGATTATTTTGTTATTTTGGCCTGTGATTTTTTTATCACAATTAAAGATGTTTCAATTATGATTTTTTTCATATTAAATAGTTGTGCCAATTTATCTTAATTATTTGATTAAAATTATTATTCACTATTTTAAATTAAAGTATAATTACAAATCAATATACCGTGTTTTTTAGATTTTCACATACAAACTCTAGTTTTCGAATATAAACTTCTACTTTTAGTAACATGAGAAAACAATTTTTTTTTTCAAAAATTAAATCTTGCGTAACAAATTAACACTGTTGATTGTTGTAATAACTAAAGCTTCCAAATTCTCTCTCCCTCTCTCTCTCTCTCTCTCTCCTCTCTCTCTCTAATCTGATGTATTGCTCTGTGGATTCCTTTCCTATGCTATCATTCCAAAGACTTGAAAAAGACAGAATCCACCGTGAATGTATCTTTCTTTCCACTATTGCCAATTCACCACCCTTGCCAGCTCTGCTAAATTTAGCAGCAAAAATGCATTCAAATTGTGTATATATCATCCATATTCACAGCCACGTCATCTGACCCCCTTATTAATCTCATCTTATCGTCACACTGTGCTGGCTCCACCCATGCAGATTATGGTGGTGGTGGTGGTGGTGAACCAGCTCATGACACCTTCGAAAACCATCTCCACCGCCACTTTTCACCGGAAATACCCACTTCCCACTCATCTCTTCTTCTTCTTCTTCTTCTTCTTCTTCAATAGTTTCTTCAATCTCCTCCTCCTCCTCCTCCTCCTCTACTTGTTCTTCTTCTTCTTCTTCAATAACTTCTTCAATCTTTTCCTCTTCCTCTACTTGTTCTTCTTCTTGAACATCTACATCTCTAATGAGATGTAATCTCAACCGTCCATCTTCGCGGGAGGCACGTAAAACCTCAAGCCGTTCAATCTTCACCTCCATGAGCTCTAACCTCCCGTCTCTCCTCACCGGCCGGAGATAGAAAATCGGCTTTCCGTTCTGATTCATCGACGATAATGGTGGCGGAAAATTCTTCACCTCACTCCTCCATCCCATTCTATTCCTTTTTGGCCGAATCGTCGTCGTCGTCATCGAATTCACCACATCCTCGCTAATATTCTCAATCTTGTCATCAACCCTCCACTCATCGGAGCTTTCAAACCCTAAACTCTCGGTACACAACATCAGCCCGTCCACGCTTCCTCCCACCTCATCAAGAAACCCTATCTTCACCGCAGCGGCAGTGGTAGCAGTGGAAGAGGAAGGTGGTGATGGTGGTGATTTGACGGCGGAGGACTCGACGACATTGGTGGGTCGGTGGATGTTGTCGGCGGAGAGAGTGACGAAACTGAGGCCGCCGGCGACCGGAGATGCGAGATTCTGGCAGTGGTGGTTAAGGGGGGTTTCAACTACTGTTCCATTGTTGTTGTCCTTGGAGTTAGCGAAATTGAGCAAAGAGTGTACGCTTTTGACGCAAAAGTTGATCATGATTTTAATTGTTGTGAGTAGAAAAGTTATAGAAAGTGAGGGAAGAAAGGACATCTGGGTTGGGGTGAGTTGGGGTTAAAGGGATGATAGTAGGGGATGAGGGTATTAATAACATACTCAAACCAAAGATAGATATAGATGGATAGAAGGATAGGGGAGAGGAGAGAGAAAGAGTGGGTAGAGAGAGAGAGAGAGAGAGAGAGAGAGATATGGTGGACAGAGTGCCAACGTGCCGAAGAGAGCTGGAGGGTGATGAGGAGAGGAATTGGTGCCGGGTCCCACGTAAAGATGGCAGACTATGACCTCGCAACACCCAAGATCTACCTGCTCCCTACCTCTACTCTTCCACTCTCTTTTCCTATCCTCTTCTTTTTTTGCTTTTTTTCTTTTTTACATTTATTTTTTTTTTATTTGTTTTTGTGTTTTGGTTGGGAGGAGATAATTAACTTGTGGAAGTACGATAATATATGATGCATTTTGCAAGACACACATGAATCGAATCTATACGTGGAAAGATTAGCATCGAATTGTTAGGCCACATGTTAGTTAGACTTGGACAAGGTTTGAAGTTGATTTATATTGGGTAATATCACTCTAATTTATAAGTTAAATTTATTTTTTAAATTTCATGATATAATAATATATTAAAATATTTACAGCAATTCATTTTTTTTTATTTATTGTCTAATTATCAGTTAATTACATATAATTAAGTTTTAAAAAGCGGTTGGATTCTCTCACATTGGTTATCTAATTTAATAGAAATTATTCAGTACTCTTGGCGCATTGCTGAGTTGTGTTCTAAAGTAATAATTATTGGTTTAAAGTGTGGAACCTACCACTTTTGTATTAGAATTATAAGAGACAACTGATGATGTATCTAACGTGTAAGTGGAAGGGAGCAATGCTCTAGAAGTATTGAATAATTTCTAAGTGTTTGAACTTGGTGGACTCATTTTAGAGCCGACCTCATAATCCGAAGTATTCATTTTTTATGTTTGAATTACATTATTTTAAAAAAAGATGGACAACAATTATAATTTCAATAATAGTTATTCATTGTTTGTAATACAAATATGTTTGATTTCAATTTTCTGAATTTAATTTTCTACAAATTAAGTTTTTTTATTTTGAATAATGTTATATGCACCAATTAGTGTACTAACTAGTGTACTAATTGATGATTTGGTATAATTTAAGACGTTTTTGGTATTTATAATTTGTATAATGAGTAAAATCAATAATAATGTCTTGTTTTTTATATTTGTAATTTGTATAATGAGTGGGGTAAATAATAATGTCATAATTAGTGTTGGTACACTAATTAGTACACTAATTGGTGCATGTAGAACCACCATTCTATTTTTCGTGTTTTTTTTAATTATTTTTAGTGAATGTTTTTAAAATTTTAAGTAATTTTTTAACTTTTTTAGAAACACCACTTAGATGTATCTAAAAAGAAAAATATTTATAAAAAATCAATAAATACACAAGAATACAAAAAATGTATTGAATTCTTGTATTATTATTATTATTTTATATTTTTGGTATTTGAATTTTCTAAAAAAAAAAAATCCACAAATATTATATTTTTTAAGTGTATTTCTGTTAGGTGTATCTAAATTTTTTTTTAAAAAAAAACCTTAGAATATTTAAAAAATTCAGTGAAAACAAAAAAAAAAGAAAAAAAAATAATTTAATTTTCTAAAAAGTAAATCCTGAAAAACCAAACCAAACAAGATTTAAACATATGTTTATCGATATCTGATCAATCATCTTAATTTTTTTGATGAATATTTTATCCAACGAATACTAAAAAATAAACAATTTAGATTACTGAGATCGGACCCAAAATAGGCCTAGCAAGCCCAAAGACTCTCTCAAATTGAAATGATCTACTTAAAAGAATCCAAATCTTTTTTAAAAACGATTCTAAAAAGTTAACTTTTATATCATTTTTCTAACCATTTATATTTTGTAAAAGTGTTGGAATATTATTTGTCCTCGTCATTGTAAAGGTGAAATATACAAAATAATATTTTGAAAAGTTTAGCTATTTAATTTTGTACAGAAAAAATGATTGCCCGTCCAAATATATTTTCAAAAATTTTCCAAACAAATTTAACAAATCAAAGTTTGTTTGTTTGTTTGTTTGTTTTTTTTTTTTTTCAGATGGAGATATATCAAAGTTAAAGTGAGGTTTTTAGGAATAATACATCTAGACAAATACTATAGAGTGGTAACTATCAATATTTCAAAAAAGATGGTTTAAGTATTGTTGGGGCTCATGGGACTCGTAAGATGTCCTATTCTGATCATTAGAATTGTTTATTTTCTAAAATAAGTGTAAATTCAAGGGGTTATAAAGAAATAAAAATTTTAAAATAAAATTTAGTGTTTCGAGTTTGAATCACGCAAGAGGCGATGGAAAGTTTGTCCAATCCTTAATTTTAGGGTTTTGGGCTTGATTATCACCGGAAAACAAAAAGAAGAACACGATAATGTGTAAGTCATTTATTAAAAAAATAAAAATAGATTAATATGTTGAATAAAATTATGTAATTATAAATATCAAATCATTTTTTCATACTTCTTTTTTATTTAATTCATATATTTTTTATTCATGTAAGATAATAAATGAAATTTAATGAATTACAATTATAATGATGAAGATCAAATACAACGTCAATAAGTCTAAGGTTCCAGAAAAGAAGACCAAATTCTAACCAAAAAATCTGCTATGTGGTTTGAGATTAAAATGATAGGCATAGATAAATCTTAACTATACATCGATTTTTTTGACAAAATTCTAGATAAAATTTTTGAATTTATATCATTATTTACAACATACAATCAAGAAACTCTCAAAATGGGAGATATCCCAATAAACACACCAGAATAAAACCCACATTTAAATATAAAAAACTAGCCTATCACCCGTACTACGCACGGGATAATTATAGATTTTATATTTATTTTAATTTTTTTTAATATATAAATTATATTTTTAAAGATTTTTTATAAAAATAATTTAACAATCTTATCACTAACCATAGTGTACATGAGAAATTAAAAAGGCTACTGCAGTAACTATGCATGGGCTGTATCTATAATTATTTGTATGAGGGGGTTTTAATATATACATTAAATACATGGGGTTTGACCGAGGAGTTTGAAAGAATTTAATAAGTGTTTATTTATTTATTTAAGAGGCATTTACACAATAATTACATAAGATATAAATTAAATACATGGGGTTTGACCGAGGAGTTTGAAAGAATTTAATAAGTGTTTATTTATTTATTTAAGAGGCATTTACACAATAATTACATGGGTTCTTGGGGATGCAAAAGTAAGGAAATTAGGATTTCATTTATTGCGTTATTCATTTAATAAATGTAATTATTATAAATTAAGTGTTTATTGTAATCAATAGTGTAATTATAGGATTTTTTAATATAAATTAAATACATGGGATTTGACCGAGGAGTTTGAAAGAATTTAATAAGTGTTTATTTATTTATTTAAGAGGCATTTACACAATAATTACATGGGTCTCTTGGGGATGCAAAAAGTAAGGAAATTAGGATTTCATTTATTGCGTTATTCATTTAATAAGTGTAATTATTATAAATTAAGTGTTTATTGTAATCAATAGTGTAATTATTACAATCTTTGAACCAATCACCAATCACCAAGTCAATTTTTTTTAAAAAAATATTAAAAAATCAAGAAATTAGGATTGGCATGTTGGAGCTTCCACAAGCCTTGGGTTTTAAAAGACCCTTTTGCTTAATATATAGACTAGCTTATCACCCGTGCTATGCACGGGATAATTATAGATATTTATATTTGTTTTAAAATTTTTTTAATATATAAATTATGTTTTTTAAGATTTTTTATAAAAATAATTTAACAATTTTATTACTATAGTGTATGGAAGAAGTTGAAAAGAGTACTGCAGTAACTATACACGGATTGTATCTATAATTATTTGTATGAGGGGATTTTGACCAAATCAATAAATGTAATCATGTGGAAAGACATGTGGATTGAAAAAAGTTAATTAAATGCTGATCAGTGGATTTTGACCAAATCAATAAATGTTGAGTTTTTTTTTTAAAGTAAAAAATAAAAAATTTAAAAAATTCAGATGGGGATATTGAAACTCTCACAGGTCTTGAGGGTTAAAAATCTCCTTTTGTTTAATATATAGTATAGATAGATTATTTAGAGTTATTGAACAAATTACAATCACATTTTTCTTTTTGTGAGTTAACTTCAATCATATTAAAAAATCAAATTATAAACAAAAGGAGATAACTTCAATCATACAAATTACAATTTTTTTAATGCTATCTAACTACAATGACATTTTTCTCATAATAAAAAAAATAATTGAAAAAAATAACCATTAAAATAGTAAATAAAAAAGATTATTTAGAACCATTGAACAAACTACAATCACATTTTTCTTTTTGTGAGTGTTTATGTTTATCTAACTTCAATCATATTAAAAAATAAAATTATAAAACAAAAGGAGATAACTTCAATCATACAAATCACAATTTTTTTAATGCTATCTAATCATCATCAATAATTAAAAAAATCAATCACAAATTAAGTCAATTGATAATTAAAAAACACAATAATTTTTTTTCAAAAACATAGTGAGTTAAAAAGATCAATTACAATTTTTTTTTTGTCAAAATACAATCTAATCATCATCATAATTGGTACATTATGTGACCCTAATGAGTACAATCCATTTTGTTTTTCAAAAATACAGTGAGTTAAAAATCAAATAACACATTAAGTGAATTGATAGTTAAAAAAATACAATAATTTTTTTTTCAAAAAACACAGTGAGTTAAAAAAATCAATTGCAATTTTTTTTTTCAAAATACAATCTAATCATTATCAATAATTGGTACTTTAAAAATCAAATCATAAAAAAATCAAATCAAATCACAAATATTTTTATGCTATCTAACTACAATAATATTTTTTTCATAAATAATTGTAAAGAAAAACCATTAAAAGAGTAAATAAAAGATTAAATCATATTAAAAAAAAAGAACCATTGAATAAACTACAATCACATCATATTTTTTCCATAATAAAATGAATAAATAAATAATTGAAAAAAAGAACCATTGACTTACTACAATCACATTAAAAAAAAGAACCATTGAACTAACTACAATCACATTTTTTTCTTTATGAGTGTTTATGTTTATCTAATTTCAGTCATATTAAAAATAAAATTAAAATAGTAAATAAAAAGCTTAAATAACATTAAAAAAAACCATTGAACTAACTAACAATCATATTAAAAAAAAGAGCCATTGAACAAACTACAATCACATCACATTACAATCACATTTTTTTTTTGTGAGTGTTTATGTTTAGGTTTAGGGTTTATTGTGTATTGGAGAAGTTAAAATACTTGGAAGAATTTAATAAGTGCTAAGTTTTTTTTTATAAAAAAAATCAAAAAAATCAAGAAATTAAGGTTCAGATATTGGAACTCCCATAAAACTTGTGGTTTAGAGACAGATATAAATAAATAGGTAGATATAGATATAGATATTTATATTTGTTTTAAATTTTTTTTAATATATAATTTGTTTTGGAAAAGGTACTGCAGTAATTATGAGAGAAGTCAAAAAGTCTTGTGGGTTGAGAGAAGTTAATAAATGCTGAGGTTAATTTTTTTTTTTTAAATAAAAAATTAGAAAATTAGAATTGACATATTGGAGCTCCCACAGGCCTTGAGGGTTAGAAACTCCGTTTTGCTTAATATATAGTATAGACTAACATATCACCCGTGCTATGCACGGATTGTGTATACAATTATCTATATATGTGAATTGTGATTTTTAAATTTTTTTTTTAAATGCCTTCTTTTTTTCCTTTTTTATATTATATTAAAGTTTAATATTTTGATAATAATCAAATGTGTTGGACTTTTTAAGGAATTAAATGTCTTTTTTTATTATTACATTTCTAGCATATCACCCGTGCTATGCACGGATTGTATTTATAATTATCTATATATCTGAATTGTGATTTTTAATTTTTTTTTTAAATGTCTTCTTTTTTTTATATGTTAAAGTTTAATATTTTAATAATATCATATGTGTTAGACTTTTCAAGAAATTAAATGCCTTCTTTTTTTATATTATATTAAAGTTTAATATTTTGATAATAATTAATGCTATCTAACTACAATCATATTTTTCTCATAATAAAAAAATTAATTGAAAAAAAGAACCATTAAAATAGTAAATAAAAAGATTATTTAGAAGTATTGAACAAACTACAATTACGTTTTTTTTTTTGTGAGTGCTTATATTTATCTAACTTCAATCATATTAAAAAATGAAATTATAAACAAAGGGAGATAACTTCAATCATACAAATCACATTTTTTTAATGATATCTAACTACAATCACATTTTTCTCATAATAAAAAAAAATAATTGAAAAAAAGAACCATTAAAATAGTTAATAAAAAGATTATTTAGAAGTATTGAACAAACCACAATCATATTTTTCTTTTTATGAGTGTTTATATTTATCTAACTTCAATCATATTAAAAAAATCAAATTATAAACAATAGGAGATAACTTCAATCATACAAATCACAATTTTTTTAATGATATCTAATTACAATCATATTTTTCTCATAATAAATAAAAATAATTGAAAAAAAACCATTAAAATAGTAAATAAAAATATTATTTAGACCTGTTGAACAAACAACAATCACATTTTTCTTTTTGTGAGTTAACTTCAATCATATTAAAGTGAGTTAAAAATCAAATGACAAATTAAATGAATTGATAGTTAAAAAAACACAATAATTTTTTTTTCAAAACACACAGTGAGTTAAAAAAATCAATTACAATTTTTTTTTCAAAATACAATCTAATCATTATCGATAATTTGTACTTTAAAAATCAAATCAGAAAAAAATCAAATCAAATCACAAATATTTTTATGCTATCTAACTACAATCATATTTTTTTCATAAATAATTGTAAAGAAAAACCATTAAAACAGTAAATAAAAGATTAAATCACATTAAAAAAAATAACCATTGAACAAACTACAATCACATCACATTTTTTTCCATAATAAAAAAAATAAATAAATGAAAAAAAGAACTATTGAACTAACTACAATCACATTTTTTTCTTCGTGAGTATTTGTGTTTATCTAACTTCAATCATATTAAAAATAAAATTAAAATAGTAAATAAAAAGATTAAATAATATTAAAAAAAAATCATTGAACTAACTACAACAATCATATTAAAAAAAAAGAGCCATTGAACAAACTACAATCACGTCACATTTTTTCCATAATAAAATGAATAAATAAAAAAAAAGAACTATTAAACTAACTACAATCACATTAAAAAAAAGAATCATTCAACTAATTATAATCACATTTTTCTTTGTGAGGGTTTATATTTATCTAACTTCAATCATATTAAAAAATCAAAAATAAAATTAAAATAGTAAATAAAAAGATTAAATAACATTAAAAAAAAAACCATTGAACTAACTATAACAATCATATTAAAAAAAAGAGCCATTAAACAAACTACAATCACATCACATTTTTCACATAATAAAATAAATAAATGAAAAAAAAGAACTATTAAACTAACTACAATCACATTAAAAAAAAAAAATCATTCAACTAATTATAATCACATTTTTCTCTTTATGAGGGTCTATATTTATCTAACTTCAATCATATTAAAAAATCAAATTATAATTTTTCATTCGCTATACAAATCACAAATATTTTTATGCGCTATCTAAGTACAATATTAAAACAGTAAACAAAAGGAAAAGTCAATAAGGAGAAAACAAAAAGAAGACTTACTGTTTATCAAATTATAATTTTTTATTCGCTAGACAAATCACAAATATTTTTATGCGCTATCTAACTACAATATTAAAACAATAAACAAAAGGAAAAATTAAGAAGGAGAAAATAAAAAGAAGACTTACTGTTTGCATACGTGGTCACTGAAGTTGAAAGTGTAGAAGTGAGAAGTCAAGAAGGAGAAAACAAAAAGGAGACTCATTGTTTGCAATAGGTATGTGAAAAGTTAAAAAGAGTGTGTGTATTGGAGAAGTTAAAAAGACTTGGAAGAATTTAATAAGTGCTAAGTTTTTTTTTTTTTCAAAAAAAATAAAAAAAATTAAGAAATTAAGGTTCAAATATTGGAACTCCCACAAACTTGTGGGTTAGAGACAGATATAAATAAATAGATAGATATAGATATAGATATAGATATAGATATTTATATTTATTTAAATTTTTTTTAATATACAAATTATTTGTTTTGGAAAATGTATTGCAGTAATTATGAGATAAGTCAAAAAGTCTTGTGGGTTGAGATAAGTTAATAAATGCTGAGATTAATTTTTCTTTTAAAAAAAAACAAAAAAGTAGAAAATTAGGATTGGCATATTGAAACTCCCACAGGCCTTGGGGGTTAAAAACCCCCTTTTGTTTAATATATAGTATAGATTTGAAGAGATGCAAGAATTTTAACCAATCAAACCAGTCCATTGCTTTAGGAATCCACATTGAACTGGGAAAAACATACTCCCTGTTAAATTACAAAATAATTACCTATATATGAAAAATTTTATGATTTTAATAATTAAAATTTATAGACTTTATCATCATTTTGATTTTTTTTTTTCCAACCCTTACACTGATATACTATTTTTCCTTTAATTTTTAAGGATCAGTGGATTGGACCGTACTGTTCGGACCTGTAAGGGGTTCCGTCTCGATAATCCAAATTATTCATTTTTTAAACCACAAAATGTAGATTATTCATAAAAAAAAAATAAGTTGATCTGATAACTATATAACCACGTTAGTTTATTACATTTGTCTCCCAAAAACTGAATGGTCTGGTTGTCAAATAATATTTGTCGTTCATTTTTTGCAAATAAATGTCATAGACTAACGTAGCTATGGTTATCAGATCGACATGATTATTTTCAAGAATAATTTATACATTGTGGTCTAAAAAATGAACAGTTCGCACAATCCAGTTCACAAAGTGGGTTGGAGACGATGTACTGCCTAATTTTTAAAAGGGGAAATTTCAAAAAAGTAGAGGATAAAAAATAATTTCAAAATGATGATAGTACAAGTCTTTATTGCATAAATTTATGTATGAACCACTTGTACTTCTATCATTTTAAAATTATTTTGTCTACCCTTCACTTTTTGGAAATTCGCCCTTTTTAAAATACAAAAATATGACTATGCATGATTGTATACTGCACTTACGGGTGTAAATTTGGAATTGTCGAGTTGTGCATGCTCCTGCCAAAATTCGGTTAAGACTAGCCCACATGGAAAAAATTTAGCCCCAAGCCCAAGCATGCTCAAAATAGGGCCGCGCGCCTAGGCTCGAGCTCGGGTCGCAAGCCGGGCCTGGTGGGCTTCTTTTTTTTTGCAAAAAATAATTTATAGATATATTACATATATAAATTATAAATTATTTTTGAGGGATACAAAATAAAAGAAAATTTGTACTATAGTATTTTAGTTAAGATTAATAAAATGTTTGATTATAATTCTTTTTTTTTTTTGATCAGCAAACAAAACTTTATTGATGAAAGAGGCATAATACATACAAAATTACATCAACAAAGCAAGGGAGTACGGAAAGCATTGTAGCTAAACTTAACAATCCCAACTAGGCTGGCATCGCAAAGAAATCGCAATCATATGCTAAGCACTCGCCCCAGGATTGGTGACGAACCAATCAAAAACACCCAAAGAAAAGAACAACCAAAGGCTAATAATCAAAAGAAATACACCCAAAGAGGAGAATAACCAAAGGCTAATACAAAAGATTCACCCTATTGTTGGACTAATGAACCAAAAAGCTCATATGGATAGGTAGAGAACTAGCAACAGAGCATTCAGCTCCATTACTAGCAGACAGCATACAGCAGCAGAGGCAAAAGCATACTCCAACAGACAGCATGCAACAGACAACAGCAGAAGCATACTCCAGCAACCAGCAGTAGAAGCATAAGGATAGGCAGGGTACTTGTTCCAGATCATTCAACCTCTATTTCTAGTACAGAGCTTCACCAACAGATAGCAGCAGAAGCATACTCCAACAGCATACACACTAGCAGATGTAGTAGAAGCATATTCCAGCAGCATACACACTTTACAGTGACAGTCCCAACAGCCAAAAACAAAACACCCCATGTATTATGGATTCACCCAGCAAGCGATAGCAACAGCATAGACAAGAGCAGCATAATGGATTCAACACTGCAACCCTGCTAATATAACCAACCAGATAGCCACCTTCACTTTAATCAAATTAGCATCATCAATCAATTCTATAACTACTAATACTCAAAAAACCGTAGCAGTATCAAACTTTCAACAACAAAAAAAAACCCAGCAGCAACACCAAACTTTCAACAAGACAGAACTCCTGATCTGCTTTGCCTCCACTCAGCATTATCACAAGCAAAGTAATATATCAACAGCAACGATAACAACCTCAAGAAACCCTTTACTGGAGCATCCACTTACCCTTAGAACTACACCTTATCAGTTCATAACCCCTCTGCAGCCTACCAAACTTTTAGTAGCTTCTTCTCACTTGTTGAATATTGGAGACAATATCATTAATAGAATAAAAGCATCCAGGATCATATGATCTCAACCAAAGAGCTAACCTTGTTTTAATGAGATCGCATAATTCCCCCAGATATAGTTGTAAACCAGAAAAAATGCATTTATTCCTGCATCTCCAGATTGACCAGATCACAGCTGAAGAGATAGCTTTCCAGATTTGTTTTTCCTTCTTTTTAAACTTCCAGTTCAGCCACCATTGGAGCAGACCCTCAACTAACCCTGGAGGTACCCAATGCAGCCCCCACCATTGAATCATACATGATCAGACTTGCCACACAAACGGACAGAACAATAAAATGTGGTTTAGAGCATCCACTACCTCTTTACAGAACACACAGTACAAATCTACATTACCCCTTAACACACCAATTCTATTCAAAAACTCAACTGTCTTTAATCTGCCTTTCCATGCTAGCCAGGTGATAAACTTGGCCTTAGGAGGAGAAAAATTATTCCAAATGAGACCAGTTGAATTGGATGTTTGGCCATTTAGCAATTCACACCATTTATATGCAACACTCACCTTGTATACACCTACATTCCCAGCCTTCCATCTCACAGAATCCCCTTTCTCCAACTGTAATCTTGGCCCATTACCTAACACTGCATTAAGCCTTAGAACCTCATTTTCTTCCCAAGCATAAAGAGTTCTTCTGAAACTGAAGAACCACTTATTTGACAAATCTCTTCTTGCTAGAATTTCACTCAATGAGCTTCCTTTCTCTATGCATAATTGATAGAGTCTAGGGAATTGAGTCCTAAGACTAGATTCCGAAAACCAATTGTCATCCCAGAACCTGATCCTCCTCCCATCACCAATTGTGATTTCCACATTCTCCACAAAGAAATTAAACAAGTTTGGACTAGACTGGGCTATATCAACAATGTCCCTCCAGATTTTTGAAACAAGACTTAAATCTGTTGTTGAGGGCTACCACTTCCCTCCCGAGTAACCATATTTACTACACACCACTGTTTTCCATAATAAACCCTCTTCGATCGCAAACCTCCACCACCATTTGAGTAGCATACATTGGTTTACAAGTCTTAAATCTCTGATCCCCAATCCCCCTTTATTCTTGTCCATTGATTATAATTCATATGGTAGTATTTAATTATGTATGGCTTATTTTTTTTAGTTATGACTAAAAAAGTTAGAAGTTATGTAATTTTCTTCTTTTGTTATGACATTATTTTAGTTATTATAATTCATGAGAGCTATTTGGTTATGGCTCGTGTGGTGTTTAGTTATGCATTTTTTTTAATTTTTTTTTATTTATAGTTATGACTAAATACCAAGTTATGTCATTTTGTACTTTAGTTATAACTAATTTTCTTCTTAAATTATGATATTATTTTAGTTATGATTAATGAGATATTTGGTTATGTTATGTTTGTTGGAAAAAATTTTTTGGTGACTTTAATTAAATATTAAAGTGGGTCCCAACCATCTTTTGTGTTGGGTCCAAGTGGGTCTAGATACTTTGCATTGAGATCTTTACACCACAGATAGAATGGCCAAAAACCATTGAGATTTGAATGAGAAATTGCCTCATGAAGTTAGCTTCATGAAAGAGGTAATAAGGTTTGTAACTCCTGCCTTTATTACAGAGTTTAATAGAGCATTAATGGGGTTTGTAACTCCTGCCTTTATTGCAAAGGTTAATGGTGCATTTGACCAGCCATAAAGGCTGGAGGCTCTTCCTCTCTCCCCTATACATGTATAAATTGAGACCCTCCTGTCAAGTCTCATACACAGAAATTTTTGCTTCCATTTCACAAGTCAGTTTGCCTGAAAGTTCCTATAGTGAGAGAGTACTGCCACTGTTTTGTTCGCTAAGCTAGACAGAGAGTGCTTCTGCCGTAGCTGGTTTTGACCGTCGTATCCTGGGAGACAGACGCCGGGATTCCTCAAGCACTCGACCCGTGAGGCGGCGAAATCTGTTTTAAGGAAACTGCTTCCGTGCAGGCTTCGGTTTCGTCTCTTTACCCTTTTATTGTTTTGTGTATTTCTGTTGAAATTTAGTTGTAATTATCAGCATGTGTTCTTAGTATATATATAATTTGATTTCTTCATAAATCTATTTATTTAATTTCAAAATGAACAACAAGCTTAAAACAGATTTCCTATATATTTTTCTATGAAATTGATCGAATAGATTTATATAGACAATTGTATAATGTTACTAGGAACGGTTGCGGAATTGCTCCCTATTTCAATGATTGTAAATTATGCAATGTGATTCTCTAATTGCTTAGTTTAATTAGAATGCTCTATCATAATTTGTATACTTAATTGTATTACTCTGATCTTATTTTATGCGTATGGTTCATCATTCCCCTTCTATGATTTGCATGAATTTTAAGGTTTGACTTGAAGTGCTTGGTTATTAGTTTATTACATATAAACAATTCAAATTATTTACATAAACTGCATGCTACTTATTTGGTTTCATCCTATTTGACTAATGTTGCATATGTATATCTTGGTTTTGCATGCTTCTAGCTTTACTATCTAATTTGCATGTGAAATTGCTTCTAGTTTTCTAGAGTTATACACATAAGTTATTTCCATGTTTATTATTTAATAATTCTTATATAAATTTTAAGATTTGTAATGTGTGGTTTTATTTCCATGAATAGTGTGTGATTTAATTGGATGAATTAAAGTTTGAATTAAATGTAGTTCTTTGGAGTTATAAAATTTGTGTAACTTGCCTATATTTATTTACATGGTTATTGTGAATTAAATTCTTATATAATTTATGGCAATTAATTTTTAATTTAATATAGAAGTTATAAGGTTTTGTAACTGGTATAGTATCTTAATTCCTTAGTTATTTTGCTATTCTATGATTTGCTAGAAGGTTAAATAATATTTGATTGTATGTACAATTGCTTTAGATTAGTTGCTTTATATTATGTTGTCGTTTGCTACTAACTCTCTTTGTAGGTATACCTAAGCGTAGAAAGGAATTGTATGGACTACTTATAATCCTCAATTGGATTGGTTTATTTTCCTTTATATTTGAAGAAATTTTTTGCCAAAGGGCTACACTTCTACAAGAGCATTGAAGTTTTGGGTTATAAGTAAATATTCAGCCAGAAGGCTACCCATTGCCAGAGGGCACGAGTTTGAGTTAAGCCAGAGGGCTTCATTTTCTACTAGAGAGCATGAGAACATGTGAAGTTTGCAAAGAATGCATTAGACGGAGGGCTACAGTTTGCCAGATGGCTTCAGCTAAAGTGTCTTAAGGTTTGAGTTTGCTAGAGAGCAACAGCCAAGAGGGTTTCAGAGATTTAGTTGGTTTGTTTACTAATTTGAAGCAGCAAGTTTTATTTGCTTGTATTATTAGAAGCATTTTATATGCATGTATTTGATTGTAGCAATTTTTAAATTGCTTGTAAGTTTGGAACTTGGTTTGGTTTTCTGTAATCGAAACCAAAGTGTTTAGCCCTGGCTAAAGAGGAGTTCTTATTTGTTCAGAAATGACAACTAAGACGGATTTGATTTCAAACCTTTAGGGTTTGAGGAAGTCTTTGGGTTTAATCATTTTATTCCCAAAGTGTTGAAAAACCAAGTTTGGAGAAAGTCTTTGGTTATAATCTGATTATTTCCAATGTGTTTTGGTTTGAAAAAAGAAACCAAATTTTAGCATTAGCTAAAATATCTCTGATTTTTATTCAGAAATCATGAGCTCAGTTCCGGGAGTACCGGTTAACTTTCATGGGCTCAGTTCCGGGAGTACCGGTTAACTTTTATGAGTGGTGTAATTCTGGTAGCAAATTTTATTTGCTTGGAAATTGGTTTGTTATAACCTGGTTTATCCCCTGGAAATCTTAATTTTAAAATTGTTTCCTATGGACTAGGAGTCAACATGCTCTTTGATGTTTTGTCAAAAGGTTAACTGGGTTTTAAGTGGGACCGATGTGACCCCTCCAGTCTTCCTAGGAACATTCCTGACCATGTTCGATTCTAGGTTAAATGGTGAAACTAGTTTTGAATTAAATTTCCATCTGAGGGATTTTCTAAGGGTTAATTTTAATTTCTGGAATCACAGAAGTGAAATTCTGTTGTGATGCTTCAGAAATGGCTTTAAAAGGTGACAAAAAGAAATGTTGTTCCACCTGACAACCTTAGCCTTGCGAGATTCTTAAAGGAAGATCTTAAGAGATCAAGTATGATTAAAGGAAATCATAAGATTGCATGATAACATTTCTGAATTGATCAGAGGCAATTAGTATGGTATCCTTGTGTTATTTATAGCATTTATGATTGCTATGTGACTTTGCTTGAAAGCAAAGATGAGACAACCCGTTAGGGTGGGTGAATATAATTTTGAATTTTAAATTTAAATATATTCTTAAATTGGTGGCTCCTAGTGAGTACAAGATCACTAATCACAAAGATAGAAAACTGGTGGTTCCTAGGAGGTGTTAGACCACTGGCTACACAGTTATGAGATTGTGGTTCCTAGTAGTGAACAGATTACTGATCACATGTCAAGACATGATGATTCCTAGTAGTAGAGAGGCTACTGGTCATATGTCAAGACATGATGATTCCTAGTAATGAAAGAGTCTATTGATCCTATGTCAGGACGTTGTGATTCCTAGTAGTAAAGTGACTACTGATCACAGGTTAAGACATTGTGATTCCTAGTAGTAGAAAGTCTACTGACCACATGCTGAGAAATTAGTGATTTCTAGTGATAAGACTACTGGCCATGTTATGAAGTTCCGAATAGTAGACTATTGAACACTGGATTTGTGTTTCCTAATAGTAAGACTATTGGCTTCAGAGTGATAAGTTGGACCAAATATATTTGGGTGCCTAATTCGGTTGATGACATTCTGGGAATGTATTTACTGTGATATGATTTTGAGAGTTTCATAATCATTGTGACACAAGGATTTGTTTAAGACTTTGTATAAATTCTACAAAGAAGACTTAATTATTCAACTCCGAATTGAGAAGGATAATAGAAAGAAAGGAGGGAGTACCTCTTCAGTGAATGCCAATGTCATTGAGCATGGAAAATTTTCTGGAATGAGGGAGAAGCCCCCCTTAAACGAAGTCCTGTATGTTCCGGACTTTCGCATGGTTTTTGAGTCCGACAAGGTTGTTTTGACGAAACACAAGTGTGAAACTTGTGTTGAAGCGAAGTGGACAAGATCCCGTATGAGTTATGGAAAGGCGTTAAGCCTTCTTATAAATTCTTACAAATGTGGGGTGTCATGCAAAAGGTGGAATACCTAAACCCAAGAGGGTTAGGATAAGCCTAAAAATCCGTTGACTGTGTATTCAACGGTTGTGCACAATATAGCAGTGCATATGATTTCTTGTGGTTCAATCTGCTATTCCAGATATACACAAGAATACTATCATGGAATCAAGAAATGCATTTTCTTTGAAAATGTATTTCCGTGTCGTCTCCAAGAAGGGATTCAGAGTTCCATGAAAGAGGTTGAAGGTGACAATGATCACATAGCTAATCAAACAAATGATCACTTGCGTGATCAAGCTAAAGATGTAGATGAGCCAAGAAAGAGTAAGAGGGCAAGGACTACAAAGTCCTTTGGTCCGGACTTTTGACTTATATGTTAGAGGGAGAACCTCAAACTTTCCACGAAGCTATGACTTCTCCTGAGAGTCCTTGATGGAAAGAAGCGATCAAAAGTAAGATTGACTCCATCTTACAAAATCACACCTGGGTGGTAGATTTACCTCCAGGTTGTAAGCCTTTAGGCTGAAAATGGATTTTTAAAAGAAAGATGAAGGCCGATGGGTCAATTGACAAGTATAAGGCGAGGCTCGTTATCAAACGGTACAGGCAACGAGAAGGCTTGGATTACTTTGATACGTACTCACCTGTTACTAGGATAACATCCATTCGGATGGTGATTGCTATTGCTGCTTTGCGCAATCTAGAAATTTACCAGATGGATGTAACGACAGCTTTCTTAAATGGAGGATTTGAATGAAGAAATCTACATGGAGCAACCTGAAGGGTTTTCAGCTCCAGGACAAAGCAAGAAAGTTTGTAAACTTGTCAAATCTTTGTATGGTTTGAAGCAAGCGCCTAAACAATGGCATGAGAAGTTTGACAACGTAATGTTGTCAAGTGGGTTTAGAATCAACGAATGTGACATGTGTGTTTATGTCAAAGACACTGACAGAGGTTATGTCATTGTGTGTCTATATGTTGATGATATGCTCATTATAGGTAGTAACGATGAAATGATCAAAACTACCAAGAAGTTGTTAAACTCTAAGTTTGACATGAAAGATATGGGCATTGCAGATGTTATTCTGGGAATTAAGATTACCAGAATCTCTGACGGAATTGTACTATCTCAGTCTCATTATGTTGATAAGATACTTGAGAAGTTTAGTGGATCAGATACGAGTGTGTCATCGACACCTGTAGACTTAAGTCTACATTTTACCAAGAATAATAATGAAAGTGTCTCACAGTTAGAATATTCTCGGGTAATTGGAAGTTTAATGTATCTGATGACTTGTACTAGGCCGGATATAGCTTACTCGGTTAGCAGGCTTAGTAGATACACAAGTAATCCCGATGCTTCTCATTGGAAGGGCATTGTGCGGGTGTTAAGGTATTTACGCTATACTCGGGATTATGGGCTGCATTATACTCGATATCCAGCGGTGCTTGAAGGCTATAGTGACGCAAATTGGATATCAGATATAAAAGACTCAAAGTCCACTAGTGGATATGTGTTCACTCTTGGTGGAGCAGCCGTGTCTTGGAAATCTTCCAAGCAAACGTGTATATCTAGATCAACGATGGAATCAGAGTTTATTGCTTTGGATAAAGCAATGGAAGAAGCTGAATGGCTTTGCCATTTCCTTGAAGATATTCCACGTTGGTCTAAACCTGTGCCTGCTATTTGTATTCATTGTGATAGTCAATCTGCAATTGGTAGGGCACAGAGTAATATGTATAATGGAAAGTCTAGACATATCCGTCGTAGACATAATTCCATACGACAACTACTCTCGAATGGAGTTGTCTCTATAGACTATGTAAAGTCTAAGGACAACATTGCGGATCCGCTAACCAAAGGGTTAAATCGAGTGTTAGTCGAAACGTCGTCAAAAGGAATGGGGTTGAGGCCTTTGGAAGTTACCGGAATGGAAACCCAACCTAGTTGACTGGAGATCCCAAGATCTAGGTTCAATGGGACAACCTAATTGCGTGTAACGGTGGTATGTCACTGAGGAGGTTAAACCTCCAGCCATTCCTTCTATCAGTGATACCTGCAAGTGTAGAGGTTAAGCTGAGCTTTTAATGACTCTAGTGTGTTAAGCTGTTGAGCTGAGTATAGCAGGATACTCAAGTAGAGTCACCTATGTGAGTGTGAAGTGGGGCCGCTTCTAGAAGAATTGGGAGGCCAAGATTCTTTGAAACCACTCGCTGAACCAGGCTAGTGTCCAGGGCCACACAGGGCACACCAGTGAGAACAGAATGGTGGTAGGAGTAATTCCCGTGTGAGATCTATTGTCTCAGTTTACATAAACGGCAGAGCAGTTCAAGATGTCATATTCACTGATCAGCCAGTAAACTCGATAGTTTTCACTGGGAGAGGTTCAAAGCCAAAAGCTACCTTCTCTGATGTCGGGGTTAGTCGTTGTACTCTCTCTCCGAGTCATTATTGTTGAACGGTGTCCGTTTGTTGAGTCATTCGGTCAATTTTTATTCATGTGGGGGATTGTTGGAAAAAATGGTTTTTTGGTGACTTTAATTAAATATTAAAGTGGGTCCCAACCATCTTTTGTGTTGGGTCCAAGTGGGTCTAGATACTTTGCATTGAGATCTTTACACCACAGATAGAATGGCCAAAAACCATTGAGATTTGAATGAGAAATTGCCTCATGAAGTTAGCTTCATGAAAGAGGTAATGAGGTTTGTAACTCCTGCCTTTATTACAGAGTTTAATAGAGCATTAATGGGTTTGTAACTCCTGCCTTTATTGCAAAGGTTAATGGTGCATTATGACCAGCCATAAAGGCTGGAGGCTCTTCCTCTCTCCCCTATACATGTATAAATTGAGACCCTCCTGTCAAGTCTCAACACAGAAATTTTTGCTTCCATTTCACAAGTCAGTTTGCCTGAAAGTTCCTACAGTGAGAGAGTACTGCCACTGTTTTGTTCGCTAAGCTAGACAGAGAGTGCTTCTGCCGTAGCTGGTTTTGACCGTCGTATCCTGGGAGACAGACGCCGGGATTCCTCAAGCACTCGACCCGTGAGGCGGCGAAATCTGTTTTAAGGAAACTGCTTCCGTGCAGGCTTCGGTTTCGTCTCTTTACCCTTTTATTATTTTGTGTATTTCTGTTGAAATTTAGTTGTAATTATCAGCATGTGTTCTTAGTATATAAATTTGATTTCTTCATAAATCTATTTATTTAATTTCATAAAATGAACAACAATGTTTTGTAGTTATGACTCAAAAATTATAAAGTTATGCCATTTTCTTATTTAGTTATAAGGTGCGTACATAGTCTTTCTCTAAAAAAAAAATGAAATGAAATGAATAATTTTATATATATCAAAATGAAATGAAATATTACAATCATTAAACTAAATAGATAACATTTAATGAATAAATTTTATTTTAAAATGAAATAAAATATTAAAAAATTTTATATCATTAAATAAAATAGATGTAGTTTATTGATGATGGTAGAGAAATTGCATCACGATAGGTCAAGTACATCCTAACTAGGTTGGTACCTACTAGCCTATCAATCATTTATATTATATTCCACTTCAATAACCTAATAAAAACATTATGAAATTAAATAGTGAAAAAAAAAATTGTTAATCTATCATTGGAAGAACAGGACAATTTACTTGCGGTGCCCAATGATATATCATTTAAATCGCCTTGAATGCTCTCATTTTCACTGCAATCTTGTCTTCTTATAAGCACAAGCATATGATCTCTCGATATCATAAGTGCCCCAATCATTTGGGATGAAAATCTACTGCAGTACTCGCTCAACACCCATCCACTTGTACTAAAAGTTGTTTCAGAAGCCACTGTAGAAATAGAAACAGTTAGTATATCACGAGCCATTTGTGAAAGCACAAATCATATAGTTTTATTTTGTTTATACCAATTTAAAATATCAAAATTGAAGGGGCAGGGCCCAGGATGGCCCAATCCATGATTGCTATAGGTTTCCCAAACAATTATTTGATTAGTTATCATCATAAAGCCGATTAGAATATGCCCAACACCAAGCCCAACAGAGAACTCACAACAGTCAAGCCCAAGCACTAGCTGGACATGTGTCAAGCAAAAGCCTAGCCATGTGGTTGACAACGATTCTACAAAGATGTTGAAGCCACGCGCTAAGCATTAAATGCAATTGTCAAGGCATTAAATGTAATAAGACCTCTCACTTTGAAGCATAGTTAAATAGCCATGGCTGACGGCAAGCAAGTGGCAGACTTTCGGCCAATGGGACAGCATGAATAGACAAGGAAATGATTAATAAGAAATATAAGAAAGTTTCTGAGGAACGTTTAGTAAATAACTTGGTCGTCGGAGGGTCTGTAAGAAGGAACCACCCTCATTTTGGAATCTTTCTACTAGACTTGTTGCAGGTGCAATTAGAAAGACAAAGGACAATCAACCCATGGAGTGCTTGGATCAGTCCGACCCATCTCTTACCGACAAAACTGTAGTATCAAAAATAAAGATTCAATTTTTATATTTCATAAATAGCAAATATATTTACTAAATAAGAGTCATTTTTTTAACACACAAACCACAAAAATCATAACTTTATTTTCTTAAGAGTGTTGGCGGATTGGGTTGGATCGGGTGGCCTTTCATCCACCATCTATCCAAACTTAGGCAGATTGAAAGAAATACATCTGCATTCTTCTGCTCAGACCATTAAACTATCCATCCTATAGCATATTGATTTGGGCCATTCAATTTTAACAAATCCAATGGATTCTTGTCAACTGCTAACTTAAAGTATAACTAAAAATTTCTTTAATAATAATAACAAGCGAAGTATTTGGATGTGTAAGGTGTATACTACATACACTTGCGTAAATTCTCACAAATATACATAAATTACCTCACAAAATTGTGTAAATTCTCACAAATATACATAAGTTGTAATTTCTCAAATTTTATGAGTTAACTTATGTATATTTATGAAAGCTTACTCAATTTTGTAAAGTAATTTACGTATATTTATGAGAACTTATGCAAATACATATGGTATGTACTTGCATACTTAAGAATTGTCCCAATAATAATCACAATAAGTTATAATTAAATTATAACTAGCATCATAACAAGTTATAATAAAAAATCATAAAAATTGTAACTGTCACATGTATAGTACTCCCTCCGTTTCAAAATAATAGTTTCGATTTTTTTTTTGGTAATACAATTATTACACTTTAAAAATATTATTTTTTCAAAATTATCCTTTGATAGTATATTTTTTTAGAGAATATCAATTGTCATAATTGTACTTTTGTATTATTAGTGAATTTAAAAGAAGGGTAAAATAAAAAAATTCATATTATTTTAATTCTTAAATTTTGAAAATAAATTAATATTTTGAAATAATAAAAAAAAAATAAAAAAATTAGTATTTTAAAACGAACGGAGTAGATCTTTTTTAAATCTGTTGTCTCTATTGTTTTCTCTTTAAAAAAACAGAAGTGATTGAGACCCCACAAGGGGTCACTCCCACGACCCCCACACGCGTGTGATTGGTTAATTTTTTTTTTCTCCTTCTTCAATTACCAACTCTCACGTGTATGTGAGGATAGTGGGTGTGGGAGAGAGGAGCAAGGATCCTCGGCCGCCCTTTTCGGCAGCCGTTCCATCAGCCCCCAAAACGACGTCGTTTTGGGGTTTTTCTGATTTTTTTTGAATTTTTTTTCTTTCTTCTTCCTCGTCGAGCTCGACAGAACGGAGGGGAGGGGAGGGGAAGGAGAGAGAGGGGGAGGGGAGGGGAAGAGAGCCGCCGGTGGGCCGGACTGGAGGGGGCCATAATCATCGGGGAGGAGGAGGAGGAGGAGGAGGCGGCCGGAGGCGGAGGCGCGGCGGTGCGGCTGCTCGACGAGAAGGCTGGCGACGGCGAGCTCGACGAGCTGCGACGAGGGGCGACGAAGGCTGGCGAGCTCGACGAGCTGGCGACGGAGAGGCGCGAGCAGCCATGGCGTTGGAGACGGGCGAGCTCGGCAAGAACGAAGAAGAAGAAGGAAAAAAAAAAAAAAAAAAAAAAAAAAAACCCCCCAAAACGACGTCGTTTTGGGGGCTGATGGAACGGCTGCCCAAAAAGGGCTGCGATGATCCAAATTCGGGGGGAGGGATACGGATCATTTTTCTTAAAAAAAATGTGCATATAGAAAAATGAAATAAAATAGAGATGGGGCGGTTTTGATTTGATGTGGGGTGACGTGGGAAGTATATTCCTGGATGCTGGGGGAGGTGCAAACATTTAGAGAAGGAATCTGTCATTATATTTTTTTTCCTGTTAGGCGGGGGAGCTGGGGGTTGTCTTATCTTAATCTGTACATATCAGGGTAAGTTTGGGATATTTCAAAAAGATAAAAAGATAAAAAGTTATTTAAAAAGTTAAAAAGTTAACATTATTTACCAAAAGTCAATAATTACGGCTGCACAACTCCCAATTTAAATTTTTCTCTACAAATTAATTTTTATAATTTTTTATTACACATTTTTTCATAAAAAGTCAAAAAGTTAACCCAAATATCTATATTTCAACCTCAATTTTTAATCCAAAAAGACAAAAATACACTTATTTAAGACACCCCAAACAACCCTCAATGCAGTCCCATCCCTAATTTGGTATATATCACTCCTACAGCTGCACCCTTTGTCATTGGGTCGGATGTGTCCACCTATGTCAATGTCCTCTCTATGTTGACCTACCTATATTTATTTAACAAAAAAAATTCATTATTGATTTTTTTATTTACAAATAATAATCAAACATAATTAATAATATCTGGGTAAATTACGTTAATTTTTTTAAAATTTAGAGAAAATATAAGCTGCCTCACATTTTTTTGTATAATTATATTGCCCCTTATAAGATTTTAATATACATAATATTTATCTCATTTTTAGTCAGTAATTTGTTAATCATATGGATATAAAAATTATGTTGTTATCTATTTTATACTAAAATGTTTATCTTATCTTTTTGTTTTTTTAAATTTTTTTTATTTATATTATTTTCATTAGTTTCAATCCTTTTAGTTTTAAGATAAATTACAAATTACCCCTAAGATTTGTTTAAAGTACAAATTACTCTCTGTAATTTAAAAAGTTACAAATATCCCTACGTTAGATTTTTTTATTTAATAGAATTAACTAAAAAAATAAAATTCATAATTGTTTTTCTATACAATAATAAAATTATCTAAATTATTAATTGAAACATATTTCTAATATCATTAAAAACTGTTAATTGACTTGATGATTTATTAATAAGAGGGACGATTTATTATGAAATTAGAAATCTCAAGGGATGAAACGTAATTTTTAAAATCACAGAGGGTGATTCGTATGTTAATTAAATTTGAGGAATGTATTTGTAATTTATCCTTAGTTTTATTAAAAAGAGAGTCAATTTAATTTGTTAAAACTATGAGACTTGTTATATATTTTTCAAGCTTAAGGGGTGGTTGGTATAATTTTCCCTACCTTTATCTTTATCTTTATTTATCATGTATTTGATCAATATTATTCACATTTATTGTATTATATAAAAGAAATACTTGAGTTGAATTTGATGTTTTGGACTCAACGATAAGTTAAAAATTAATATGCATAGACCTAACCTAATCCTTCCAAGAGGATGAATAGTCCCTCTACAATTTGCGAATTGACATATTAAGAGCAACATTTGATCAAAAATTTAAACCACTAATTTAACTCTTTACACTTTTAATATTTAATTTTTTTTTACTTCTATAATTCCTTTATTGCCCTCATCCCTAACCTTTCACCTTCTTCTTACACCTAAAACCTAAAAAAAATCTAATCTTAATTGTCCATCACCATCACCTCTAACCGCCATCTTCATCGCAATAGCCACCAATGGCGTTGAACAACCATCTAATGTTTTCATCTAATGTAGCAGTTGGGTTTGATCCAATTCTTCCTTCTTGATATTATGTTTTGTTCAATTACGAGTTTTGATTGAAATTGATGAATGGGTCATCTAATATAGTAGTTGGGTTTGATCTAATTCTTCCTTCTTTATATTATGTTTTGTTCAATTACGAGTTTTGATTGATATTGAGAATGGGTCGAATTACATCTTTTATACAAACATGAGAATGTGATGACAATCATGGTAAATAAGAGGTGTAGTGAACTACTGGTTTTGCAATCCACGTAAGACGCAATGAAGAAATATGGCCAATTTGTTCTCTAATTTTGATTAATGAGGCATCTGCACTCCATTAGAAATACAAAAATGTTAGAGGTTCTAAAAATTCTATCAAAAGTTTTACTAAATGTCCCACATGGGTGTGAGACCTACATGAGACTGTGGGTTCCACACTTATGTGAGACATTTGATAAAACTTTTGGTAGAATATTTAGAGTCTCTAGCATTACTCTTAGAAATATGACCAATTTGTTCTCTGGTTTTGATTAATGAGCCATCTACACTCCATTTGGAGTTCGTTTCCTTTTCTGGGAAGGGAGTGGTGGCTGCGGCGGTGAAAATGGTGATTGGAGGTGATGGTGAAGGAGAATTAGGGTTAGGGTTCTTTTGGTTTTGGGTGTAAGGAGAAGGAGAAAGAGAAAGGTTAGGGATGAGGGTAATCAAGAAATTATAGAAATAAAAAAATAAAAAATACAATTAAATATTAAAGGTGTAAGGAGTTAAATTAGGTTGCAAGTAGAATTTCCTTTTTTGGACTAGTAGGAAGCTATTATATTGATTAATAAGATTAATAGTGAGAAAATTAATAATTTATAAAATTACATTATGATTTGAGATAAATAATTTTTTCGTGGTTACATCTATTATGCAATAAATATGAAAACATATGATCTTAATTATATGTTTGTTTTGCATTTTTAGTTATAGAATTAAAAATTTTATCAATTTTATTGGATAGAATTCTATCGAAATATAATCCTAATAACAAAAATTATAACAAATAATGAAATGTTAATTTCATAGATTAATATAATTTCAATCATATGATATATGCTTGGGATACAATTGGTCATTCCTTCCATCCTAAAATGTAATTATCCCATAAAAAATCAGAATGATTATGGAAGAAGTTTAAACGAGTACCCAAAGATCAAACGGAGCTTGTCTACCACCAGAATATTAGCAATACCATTATGCAATTCTTTTGTATTGTGTTTTTATTGATGTATTGAATCTTTCGAATATTTATTATTATCAAAAAAAAAGAATCTTCCAAATATTTAAATGGATCTCATTTTAATAATTTAAATTATTCGTTTTGTAAGATCATTTATGTTTATCATTTATAAAAAAAAAAATTAAATTTATTCAACTATCGTAGCATATTCAATTTATTGTATTTGTCAAAAAAAAATGTTGATCTATTTTAAGAAATACGCTTGCGGGATATTTTTTTGGAGACAAATATTATAAATTAGGAGAAGGGTCCCCTCTAGTCCAAATCTGGACTGGAGGGCGTTGTTTGAACTAATAAGGCCTACCACGAGTTCCGTTTTGATGATCCGTACCATTTATTTTGTCGGACAGTTCATGTATTTCATCCATAAAAAAAATTAGGTCGATATGATAATTATAACTTGTTTAATTTATTGCATTCATCACTAAAAAAAATGTGTGGTTTATTTTTAAAAACACAATTGTTATCTATTTTTTTAGTAAAAATTTGAACAAGTTATAATATTGAATCAATCTATTTTTTGTATGGATAAAATATACAAATTACCCGATAAAATGAATAGTTCGGATCATCGAAATGAGACCCATGGTGAACCCCACGTGCCCAAATAGCTCCCTCAAGTCCAAAATCTAGACGGCAAAGAATGCTTCTCCTATAAATTAAATATACTTTCCAGTATTAGATTTCGATGGACATTAAAAAATAGACTTGCTAATCGCCTTAATTTTTTGTATGAAAAATATATACAAAGTGTCTTACAAAATGAATAATTTAAATTATCAAAATATAATCGGTCATGGCCCCATAGTCCTAAACAACACCAGCCCAACCCTTTTTATAATATATTATTTTTACCATTTTATTTATCAACACAATACTATTGTAAGAGTCCCACCACTAAATTATTTCTTCAATATAGCGTTCACAATTCAATTGGCACATCAAATGATAAAGATAAAATGATAAAAATAGATAGACACGATACTATTATAATGAGTCCCACCACTAAATTATATCTTCGATATAGCGTTGACAATTCAATTGGCACATCAACTGATAACGGTAAAATGATAAAAATAGATTCTTATAACATTACTCGTAGTGGTTGGGTTAAAAATAAAAATTAGGAAACATTATAACAATAAAAAAAAAAAATTAAGATTTGACTATTGTAATAAAATAAAGGGAAAATTATTTAGAAGTCCTATTAGGGAGACTTGTGCTACATTTGGTCCCACAAAAAAACTTATGTTCCCATAAGTCCTATGGAAGTTTCTTGACACATTTACCCTCAATATTAGTTATTAATCATAAATAAGTAATAAAACCATATATAGAAAATTGATATAAACGTAACGTAACGTGACACCTACATAAACGTAACGTGACACCTTCATAAACGTAAGTGACACCTATATAAACGTAACGTGACATATCTACATAAACGTAACGTAACGTGACACCTATATAAACGTAACGTGACACCTACATAAACGTAACGTAACGTGACACCTATATAAACGTAATGTGACATTTACATAAACGTAGCGTAATGTGTCACGTTACGTTTCGCAAACTTAATAAATTTTTTTTTTTAATCCGTTTTTTTGAAATAGATATATAATCTTAATATATTTTTATTTTGTATTATTAATTGTAAAATTTAAAAAATTATCAATAATATATGGTGAGTTGACATTTTTATTGTCAATTTATGTGTGTTTCACTTTGGCATATCGTTGAACACATACTGTCTTCAGTACATGCATGACCTCAATCCACCTGTGCCACATTCCAATGTGAATTCGAATGCGATCTTTTTGACAGATATTATGCGGCTAAAGTAGGCTTCTTTCTTTATATCTTTTTGTACATGTGTGGTGTATATATATTTATATGTTTCCTTTGCTTCTCTCAGATTGGTGGAGATTGGTTTCTGGGCAGAAGCTTCTTCCAAGCATAAAAATTCAGGGGAAGGTGAATCGGAACATTCTGAACTGCCACCAAATTTCTGATCCTTTGTGTTTTGTCTCGTCGAGTTCGGCCTTTGCGAAGCAGCACATGGATTGATGTCAATTTGGTGGTTGGGAAAATAGGGGGTAAAAAGATTAGGATCTTATGGAATACATTCTTATGAAAATAGGACTTGAGACTCTATAAGAAATTACACAGGACTTAACCTAGCATAAGGTTCGAAAAAGGACTTATAAATAAGTCTCCCTAAAATAAATTTTAAATTTTTTAATTTAAATCCTAAATTTTGATTTATTTTTAATCTAATAATACAAATTTTTCCATCAATATTAGTTAACAAAAAATAAGCAGATGGTTTAGATTTTAAAAAAAAAAAATTAAAAGTTTATGGTTTAAATTGACAAAATAAAAAATTTAAGGTTTATTTTGTTAAAGGATCAAATTTTGATAATTGTTTTTAAAAAATTTATCAAAATCAAAATTGGTACATCTCATTATGGTGTTTGGTTTTTATTAAAGTAGTGTTATTTATATTTCATTGTGATGATTTTAATTATAATTAAAATGTCTATCTAAAAAAAATTATAATTATAATGATTTTTAGTTATTATATAAAATAATATTAATTACAACAACAGTACAAATCTATCTTTATCAATCTAAAATTTATTTAGAAAAAGAAATTAATTATTCAAATTTATTTTACTCATAGACTTATATTTTATTAATTTAATTTTTACTGTATAAATACATTCGAAATAAACAATGAATTTATAAGGATACATTCCTAACATTTTTCTATTCTATTAATTATGATCGAATATGACCCAATGACCATGATCAATCACTCACATTTACTTTTTCAGATCCAAAGGCTGAAAGTGACTTGTGTGTAGGTTGAAACTTGAAGACAGTCTCTGTCTTTTTTTTATTTATTATTAGGAAAATGTTTTTTTTAAGATAATAATATTAAAACTTTATAAGATAAAAGATTTATAATATTTTTATAGCTATTGAGATCTCTTAATATTTTTACAGAGAAAATTTCACAAAGAGAAATTTCACTCTGACACGGAGAAATTTCAAAAATTTCTCGGGTATGATCACAGAGAAATTTCATCAAGAGATCTTAGGTAATAAAAAAAAAACATATTAGACTTCTTCTACTATCCAAAATTAGAGAGGGATGTTTCACTATTTCTTTCTTACTATTATTCTAAGAGGATGTTCAACCATTCACTATTTTTTTTTTATTTAAGTTAATCTTGAAATTGAATAAAAAATTTATTTGATATGAATTACTCTAATCTTTTAATCAATTTTTTTATTAAAATATTTTAAAATATTTTTCTTTTTTCCTAAATTTCTTTTCATCAAATTTGATTAAAAGAAAATCATCTCTAATATTTTGGCCATATTTTGGTTTGTATTTGTGAAACAATTTTAAAAATAATTTTTTTGGAAAGAGTTTATAAAATTTGAAAATTTGTTTGGTTGTATGTTTTGAAAATAGTTTTGGAGTTTGGAATTATTTATTTATTTATTTTTTTAGTTGAGTAGATGGGCATGAGAGAAAAAATAATTAATTGATATGTAAAATATGAGAAAATAAGAGAGAAAAAGTGATTGATTGACATGTAGTAGAAAAAAAAAGTGATTTTGAATTTTTTTTTTACTAAAATTTTCAATAAAACAAAATTTTGAAATTTTTTTTTTCAAAAATTATCTCTCAAGAGACAAATCAAATAAGGCCTTTACCTTTTTAAATTTCATCAAATTTAAATTTAATAAATGATTTGTTGAATTCTTAATTTAGTGGGAAAAAAAATATTTTTCCTGTGATTTGATAGACATTAAAGGATTAGAAACGATTTTTAAATATTTTTTATCAAATTTAAATTTGATGAAAAAAAATAAAAAACCATGTTGACGATTGTAGGAACCCTTGAGTCGCAGTTAGTAAGTACATAGGAAAATTACTTATTTGGCTGGTTTTTTTGGTGAAAATTTTTACTTACACAACATTTTTAGCTTATTACACTTTCATTTTAATTTTTTTTTATTACATTTTTATCTCTTTATAAAATTATTATTCAGAACTAAAAATTCCAAACTTTTCATCACCCACCACCACCACCACCAACTACCGCCACCCTTTGTCACTTCTCTCAATCGCTCCATCCATCTACAAATTCAAATGCAACTACCTTGAAGAATATATAACAAACAACAAACACTTCCCATTTACTTACCAATTACCATACCAAAAATAAATAAATGAAACCAAAAATAAAAGTAAGAAAACAAAAGAAAAAGAAGGTTAATATATCATTTTTGGGTCAAATGGGAATCATTGAACCGAGTCTACAAGGGGAAATTATTTAATAATTTCAGAACATTACGTAGTCATATTTCAAATCAATCATTAATTACTTAACTTCCATGTTGTTCCCTATCCCTAATATAAATCGTAAGTCTTTACCCTTCTCTACCAGTTAAAATCTTATGAAATATCACGTGTTCTTCTTTTAAAAATACTGAATAATCACCCGTCCACAAGAATATTCTATACAGAGGTGAAGAAGTACTCAACCATGGGATGAAGGGTCCACCTGGTGGTTAGCGAGCCTGTGGTGTACAAGGCCAATATCTGGTAGACTTCCATTCATAACTTATCTTCCTTGGATTTGAACACGCTTACAATTTTCTAGTCTAACACAGGGCTCAACCCATGACACTTGCATGCTGAAAATATCATCATTTTTATCAATATTTTTTTGAGTACTTAATATTGTACTTACTCCTTCGGTTCCAAAATAATATTCCTTTTAAAGAATTTAACTTTTTTTTATAATACAATTATTACATTTTAAAAATATTAACTCTTCAAAATTACACTTTGATAGTATATTTTTTAAGGGTAAATTACACTGACAACTCTGAGGTTTATGTTTATTACAGTTCCCCCCTCAGCAATTTAATTTTTTTAAATACTAATTTTGCCCTCACTAGATAAATTACATTGACACCCCTCACATTTTAGAAATTACAATCCTCTCCCTAAGGTTTAAAGTAGCATTACCAATTGTCCCATCGGTTAGTATTAGTTGAAAAAAAAATTATTCGAAAAAAGAAATTAATTGGAAAAGAAATTATTTGAAAAAAAAATGAAAAAAAATTAATTGAAAAAAAATTTTGTTAGCAAATTTTTAAATTTCTGTTTAAAAACTAACATAAACTTATTTTTGAATTTACGTTTTTTTCCTCAAATTTACAAACTGAGACAACATTTTACAAACCAAAAAAATTATCAAACAAGTTTTTATGACAGTTTTTAAAATTTTTGTAAATATAAATTGAAAACTAAAAACGAAATGGTACCAACAGGCCTCAGATAGTAAAAATGTCATAAAATTAACAAATAATTAAATAAGTTACCACCTAAGAAATGGACTTTTCAAAGATTCGTAATCTATGGGTTTGATTTTTAGAATTTTTTTTTAAAAATTAAAAATTAATTTGGTTAATAAAAATAAAATAATTATCATTTAGGGTAAATAATTATCATTTTAACTTTTTGGACATGTTATATATATACGTATGGCTGTTTCAATTTAATTTGTAAACATTATTTCTAACTACTACTCGAAAAATAAAAATTATATAAAAATAATAATAATTTTTTATTTTTTTATTTCTTAACCAAATTAATTTTTAATTTTTTAAAAAAAAATCTAAAAATCAAAGCATACATAGCCTAAGAATCTTTTAATAAGTCATTTCTTACGATGGTAACTTATTTAATATTTGTCAATTTTACGATATTTTTACCATCTGAAACCTGTTTGATAACCATTTTGTTTTTAATTTTTAATTTTTATTTACAAAAATTTTAAAAACTGTCATAAAAACTTATTTGATAATTTTTTTGGTTTATAAATGGTAGTCTCAGTTTGTAAATTTGAGAAAAAACGTAAATTCAAAAAATGATTTACGTTGGTTTTTTAAACAGAAATTTTAAAAATTTTGCTAACAATTTTTTTTTCAATTAATTTTTTTTTCAAATAATTTTTTTCCCAATTAATTTTTTTTTCAATTAATTTTTTTCTAATTAATACTAACCGAGGAGGCAATTGGTAATGCTACTTTAAACCTTAAGGAGGGAATTGTAATTTTTAAAATGTGAGGGGTGTCAATGTAATTTACTTAGTGAGGGTAAAATTGGTATTTAAAAAAGTTAAAGGGATGAAGGGGGAATCTATAATAAAACTTTAAACCTCAGGGGGGAGATGTAATTTCCAAAACGTGAGGGGGGAACTATAATAAACATAACCTCAAGGGGTGTCAGTGTAATTTATCCATTTTTTTATGAATATCAATTATCATAATTGCACTTTTTGTATTATTAATGAATTTAAAAGAATGACAAAATAGTATATTCATATTATTTTATTTCTTAATTTTTAAAAATAAACTAATATTTTAAAATAATAAAAATAACATAAGAAAGTATATTTCGAGACAGAGAAAGTACAGGTCTTGTTTGGGAAGACTAAATAAGTGCACTTTTTGTCTTTTTTGACTAAAAAAGTGAGGTTGAAAATATGGATGTTTGGGTTAATTTTTTGACTTTTTATGGAAAAATGTGTAATAAAAAATTGTAAAAATTGGTTTTTAGAGGAAAATTTGAATTGGGAGTTGTGCAGCCGTAATTGTTGACTTTTGGTGAATAGTGTTAACTTTTTAACTTTTTGAGTAATTTTTTGACTTTTTGAATTATTTGGGATATCCCAAACTTAGCCTTAGTCATTTCACACATCTTCGTCTTCTTCATTTATTATTATTTTTTTTTTATTTTTTTATCAATGAAAAAAATCTTTATTAATGGAGCCCACCCAACAAGAAATCACAACTACATCATAGCAAATCTAATTCACCCCCAACTAAATTGGCACAACAAGAATCGCAAAATCATGGCATAAGAAGAATTGCAAGAAGGAAACACATCATTGAATATTGAAGTGAGTCTTATTTCAGTTTTCAAATTGCAAAAGTTTCATTATTGCATAATGCATTAGTTTGTAAGAAAAATTTATTTATGCAGTATTTTTAAGTTTTGTTTTGGAAAATTTACTCAGAAGTCCCTTATTAGGAAAGTATGTACTAGAAAGTCTTATAATTTTTTTTGTAGACTATTAAGTCCTATTAAATTTAAAAAGGTATACCGTGAAGTCCTTTCAGTATATGTTTTAGAGATAACAAATGTGGGGAATGCTTCATTTGTGCACTATTTGTCTTTAAACTTTTTCTAAATGTGTCATTCTTAAAATATGACAATGTGATATCATTCTAATGTGTGTATTATTCTCTGAGTAAACTTTTGTCAAATGTGACAATGGGACATCATTCTAATGTTTATACTAATGTCTTATTAAACTTGTGCTAAGTATATTATTTTTCATAAAATGTGACAATGAGACATTTATGCACTATAGTCTTATTACGTTTTCAAATGTGAGTATATTTCATTTGAGAGATTTTAATGTGAAATAAGATTTATGAGTTCATAAAATTATTTATGAGACTAAATAGTTCATAAATCATAATCTAATATCCTTTCTTTTTATTTTCTTTTTTACTTTTTTTTAACATAAACATATGGATTAATTGGTATAAAGTCAAACTTATAAAATAATGGGCCTCAACATTCATTAACACATGAAATCCGAGTCCGGATCCTCTCCAGCTTCAATTTCCGTCCGTTCCTCCGGGCGATGGATGAAGATTGAGCCACGTCTTAGATTTGTTTCAAGCCAAATCTCTCTCTTCTTCCACCTCTCTCTCCGTCCTTTTCTCACTGACACATACACTCCCTCACACTCACTCACACACCCGCACTCACTCACTCACACTCTCTCTCTCTCTCTCTCTCTCTCATTCTAACAAAAAAAAATTTAAATTACACATACTCTCTCTCTATCACATTTCTAATAAAAAAAAATTTATTTTAATCTTTTTCATTTTATTTTCATAATAATATATAAATTTTCATATAATTTTTTTATAAAATTAATATCATTAAAATATACTTTTAAAATAAGACTAATATTAAATATATTTAATAAAAATTCAAAATAATAAAAAGTAATTACTATATTTAGTTATGCTTTCAAAGTATTATTTTTAAAATATAAAATATAAAATTATTTTGATGAAAATAAACACACAAAATCATATATTTTGAAAATTCTCAAAATAATCTTCATTCCAAAAAATATATGAAAATAATGACTTTTGTGCATAGATGTAATTTTTTATTTTCTTTAAAACACAAATTCAATCTATGTTCTTTAAAACACAAATTCAATCTATGCATTGGTGTAAATCAAATATAGAATTTTTTTATTTCCTTCAAAAAAAATTATAAACCCGTTTGTTAATAAAATTAAATTCAAAGTCATTATTTTTATATGTTTTTTTTTTGGAATGAAGATTGTTTTTAAGAATTTCAAAAATATATGATTTTTGTGTGTTTATTTCATCAAATTAATTTTTATATTTAAAAAATAATAATTTGAAAACATAACTAAAATCATAATTAGTTTTTATTTATTTTAAATTTTTATTACATATATTTAATATTAATCTCATTTTAAAGGTACATTTTCAATGATATTAATGTTATAAAATTAAAATTTTATATTAAAAATTATATATATTATGAAAATAAAATGAAAAAGATTTAAAATATTTTTTTTTTTTTAGGAAAGAGAGAGAGAGAGAGAGAGAGAGAGAGAGAGAGAGAGTGAGTGTGTGTGTGTGTGGTGGGATGTGTGACCCACGTATGCGTGTGAGGAAGAGAGAGAAGGGTCATAGAAAAAGGGAATAATTCAGTGTGGCATGTTTTTGAAATTTTTTTGTTTAAAAAAGCAAATCTGAGCCATGCATTTCTGACAGGGTGACGTGGCTCAATCTCATCCATCGCCCGGAGGAACGGACGGAAATTGAAGCTGGAGAGGATCCGGACTCATGAAATCCCACCCACATTACTGTTTACGCCTTTTTTGTATTGCTATGTTTTTTTCATGATCCGTTGAATTAGAAGAGTCCGATGAGTTGCAATAAACCTTTAAACTTCAAAATATCATAATTTTAATTGTACATGTTGAAAAATACTCTGTTTGGTTTTAATTTTCGAAATTCATTTTTCCAAAAATTTTACTTTTTCTTTCCGTATTTTTTTGTTTTTACTGAATTTTTTTAATATTTTAAGCAATTTTTTTAATTTTTAGACATACCTAACATAAATACACTTAAAAAGTATAATATTTGTGAAAAAAATCTTTAAAAAATTTACCAAATACCAAAAAAAAAAAACCGAAAATTTAGTACATTTTCTTATTTTTGTGTATTTATTAATTTTTTAAAATATTTTTCACAAATATTTACTTTTTAGATACATCTAAGTAAATGCATATAAAAAAGTAAAAAAAAAATACTTAATTTTTAAGATATTCACTAAAGACAAAAAAACACGAAAAATAAAAAAAACTCAATTTTTAGAAAATTAAACACACTGATAGTTTTTTCGGTGACTTTAATTTGAAATTAAAGTAGGTCCAACCATCGGTTGAAGTGGATTCGAGTGGGCTTGTACTCTCTTAAGTGAGAAGATTATAATATAAAAATAATGAGCTGAAATCATTGAGTTGTGAATGAGAATTGTCACATAAAGTGGACATCAATAAAAGTTTAGCTTAGAATTGGACTTAGTTTTGGTTTGGACTGGACCTAGGCATGTGCTTGTGCTTGTGCATATCCTGGGTTTGGTCTTAGACTTGGACTTAATCTTGAACGCAGGTTGGCTGGGCTAAGTTGTGTTGGGCTTAATTTGTGCATGTGTTTGAAATTAGGTTTGGATCGAGTTGTGACCCACACCTGTATCCATTTTGTAACCCATCTAACTTAATTCTCAAAACTTATGCATTATATACACATTATGATTTATATAATATTTTTTGAATTTTGAACATTTGTAAGTCTAACCTTAATGGCTAGAGTTGATGACATTTGATGGCCTTGGTTAATGGCAATGGATGCCAAGCCTTCATGGCTATGCACTCCCCCTACTTGTATAAATAGAGACATTTTCCCTCCAACTTGATAGGATGATTTTGAAGAGATTTTTAATATGAAAAATGGAGATGTTTTAAGATAATAAAGTTGGAGATAGTTTTTACATCAAAGAGATTTTTCCTATCGTTTTTTGCTTGCAATTTCTTTGGTTCTCATTAGGAAAGAGTGTTGTCATTGTCAAGTTTGTTGAAACTATTCAGAAGATACTTCTGCATTAGCTGGTTTCAACCGTCGTATTTTGGAAAACAGACGCCAGCATTCCTCCAACACTCATTAGCAAGGTGTCGAATCTATTTTAAGGAAACTGTGTATACCACAGATTTCGGTTCGCTTCTTTTCTTGTCATTTGTTCTTTAATTTTTGAAAATTTATTTTATCTTGACGAGTTCTAATGTTTAGTTATCTATGTTAATAATTTGTTCTATTAGTGATTTTGTAATCTAATTTATTCTTATATTTTTAGTTCTGTAATTTATTCTGTATTTCATTCTTTAATAATAAAAAATTATTTTATCATTTCTGTTTAATTTTATTTTATATATTTTCGAGTATTATTATGGAAAAATACCAATAATACACATCTATGTTTTATAAAATTTACATTTTTGAAATATATTGTTCAAGATCTATAATAAATGTTCCCATATTTGATATGAAATTATGTGAAAAGAAAAACAATTTGATAAATTTCTCAGTTTTTAGAAAATGAAAATTTTCAAAGTTGAGAAATTTCCTAGCATTTCAAATTATGAAAATGTTGAATTTCTTAGTTTCAAATTGAGATTTTTCTCAGTTTTCAAAATCCCAAATGCTAATCCCAATTACTTGAAATAGAGATATTTCTCACTTTTGAAAATGAAATTGTGAAATTCCTCAATTAACACGTGAAGTCCCACATCCAACAAAATGCCCAAAATACCCAACAACAACGAAAACGAAAACGAAAGAACAATAATTGAATTGCTTTTATGGCACTGGTTTAACCTTTTTGAGCCCTCACTAAATGTTGTTGATCTGAAACCACAACAGATATCTCTTTGATTTCTTTGTTTCAAAACTAAGGAATTTCACAGTTTTAAGAAAATTATCAATTTTGAAATTTTTTGAAGGGTTGAAATTTTTTCATAATTTAGGAAATTAAGAAATCTCTCTCTCTCTCTCTCTCTCTCTCACACACACACACATACACACACAAATTTATGTTCAATACAAATTTTATTTGATAGATTTCAAAAATATAAATTTAATAAACAAATAAATATGTAAAACAAGAGTCATAATATTTTAAAAGTTGAAAAACTAAGATTAAATTATCAGTAGGTACTAATAATTGGACTTAATTCCCAATAAGTCCTATCAATTCGTCGCTAAAAGTTGGTTCTATTAGAATCATCGCTAAAAAAGACTTTTTGTGAATTTTTTTTCTAAAGTTGTCGTTAAAAACTAACAATTGATGATGTTTTGTGTGACGATCTTCTAAATTTGTCGCTAAAAACTGACTTTTTGTGATGAATTTTTCAAACTATCTCTAAAAACTAATAATTAGTGACATTTTTTTTTTATAAGAACGTCGTTAATTATCACAAGATCTATTGGACGATAGAAAAATGATTGATCCACCGAATTTAAACTCGCCCGAATTGCCCGAATTACATAAGCCGGACGACTTCTCGAACACCGCTAGGATGACCGGCGTCATTCTTGCCAACAACGGTTGTCACCCTTGTTAACTAGCATGTCAACTGGCATCCACTCGGATGACTGACCAAACATTCTCTTGGATAATTGGTGCGTCAACCAGCATGTACAAATTCGGGTAATTCAAGCGAGCCCAAAGTCAGTGGATGTAGTATTACTGTAAACAATAAATCTATCTATCGAGACCTGCACATAAATCCTCCAAAAACTAACAATGTGACGCATTGTTGAGTGTCACACACCCTTGAGGGTAGGACTTAATGGGTTTAAAAACATTACATAGAACTTTATGTGTTAATGTGTTATAAATATATAGAATGAGACCCAGACAAATCTTCATAAATAATAATGTTATTTTTTTTTGGGTACATCGAAAAGTGAAGCAGTACAAGAACAAACTAAGGTGGATGAGGCGTGGCTAGATCCTCCAATACGTCGTACCCACCACATCTGCTACAATCAAGCTTCTAACTTCCAGAGGAGGTTCCTCCATAACAAACAAGTGTTCAACTTGATCTGCACCTATATTGGTGAGCTTGTCTACGCATTGGTTAGCTTCGTGCATAATGTGTTGGATGGAACAATTGCACTGCTGAAGTAAGTGACGTGTACCTTCCACAATGGCTTTATACGGGCAGTTTGGGGGTGGCATGTTGGTGATCAGCTCTTGGGCTATGATGGAGTCAGTTTCAATGACAACTTTGGCGAGTCCTTTCTCAAGCACTATGGTAAGGCCTCTGTAGATGCCCCACATTTCCGCTTCCAGGCTATAGCACGTCTTTGGCTTCCCAAACAATCGCACAACCAGATGCCAGCCTCATCCCGAAAGAGGCCTCCAAACCCTCATTTTCCTGGACCACCTTGAGCACAACCTTCTGTGTTTAATTTGATTTTACCTGCAAGATGAGGGTTCCATTTAATCTCATTAGTAAGCTGTTGAACATAGACAATAGAAGATAAGAAAGCTTGTTGTATCTCTCTAACATAATTAAAAATACAGTTACAAGCATTAAATAAAGTAGAGTCAATATTATCAAAAACTTTTTTATTCATATCTTTCGAGATTTGCCAAAGGGTCACAACAAAAACAAGGCACCAATGAGGATCACTCCTCTTATGAGACTTTGAGTTCTTCTTAATCCAATCAACCATGTTAAGATGGTTAATCGTTGACACCCATTGCATTCCAACAATATTATTCCAAATGTTTCTAAAGACAACGCATCCTCATAGAAGGTGTTCCATATCCTCAGTGTGACAATTGCATTTGGGACAATTAGCATTCAAAGCCATGCCTATATTTTTTCTCATAGCATTGGTTAGAAGTCTCCAATGACAAATTAGCCAAAGGAACCCTTTTAGTTTGTGAGGGATTTCAAGTTTGTACACCCACTCTAGATCCAAATTACTTTCAAGCTGCCCAAAGGCAACTTTATAAGCTGCTGCAGTAGAAAACCCTCCTGAAGCACCCTTCCAGTGAGGGCTATCAAGGAAGGTAACAAATTGAGGAAGTTTAGCTTTTAAAACACTGTCAATGGCGTTACTAGGAAGATGTGTCCAGATGTGATTCACATCTCGTTTGCCCTTCTTATCCACAAGAACATCCACAGTATCATGGTTTATAAGTTGGTGGTTTGGAAATTTTGTTGCAAGAGTTTCCTCTCCACACCACTAGTCAAACAAGACGGAAATGGTAGTGCCATTACCCACTCCCCATTGAGTACATTTCCTCAAGATATCTCTAGTTTTGAGAATACCTCTCCAAGTGTAAAAAGATCTTTTCTTTGAAGAATAATTCAGTAAAGTCTCCTTTCAGAGATATTTCTCTTTCAGAACTTGCCCCCAAAGGCTAGTATCATAACAATCTCCATCCCATTTTTGATAGAAGGGCCAGGTTTTGCGTTTTGGCTTTTTTCAGGCCAAGCCTTCCTATCTTCTTGCTTTTATAGACCATAACCTAATTCATAAGATGAACTTTTTTGCCGTGATCACTATCACCCCAAAGAAAATTGCGATTTAGTTTGTCAATGTCCTTGCATACAGGGATAACAAGAGTTTGCATAGTATAGGAAGAGAGGGCAGAGTTGACAGATTGGATTGAGGTGGCCCTTCTAGCCAAGGAAAGCATATTTTCTTTCTACCTAGACAATTTGTTTTGAATCCTCTTAGTTATATGCCTAAAATGATCATGGTTACATCTGTTATGTAGCAGAGGGATGCCCAAGTACTTACCCAAATCTTGAGTAAGGGAGATACCACAACAATTACTCAAAACTCTAGTTTTTTGGGGCCCCACATTGGGCGAGACAAAAAGTTTAGATTTATGAAGGCTCACCTTAAGGCCCGAGAACTTACTGAACTCATTCAACACCCCCATAATAGTGTTGCACATTTTTTCATCAACTCTCCCAAACAACAAAAGATCATCAGCAAAAAAAAGATAGGAAAACATAGGGACTCTTCTAGAGGCTTTAACCCTTTTCCAAACTTAATTGTGGACTTTCTGAAGGATCATATTTGAGAGTCTTTCCATGCATAACACAAAGAGATAAGGAGATAAGGGATCCCCTTGTCTCAATCCCTTCTCTAAACAAAATTCCTTAAGTTTTTCCCTATTCCACAAACGAAGGCAGAAACATTTGTGACACAATTTATGATGAGATCAACCCAATGGTCATTAAGGTCAAGATTTATTAAAGTTTGATAGAGAAAATTCCAAGACACATTGTTATAAGCTTTTTTCTAGATCAATTTTGAGAATCATGTCACCTTTACTGCCTTTCTTGCCTCTAAGAGTGTGAAGGATCTCCTGGGCAATGATAATATTATCACTAGTGGTAAGCCCAAGAATGAAGCTACTTTGGAAAGGTCCAACAATATTGGTCAACAAGGGTCTAAGTCTACTAACAAGTACTTTGGTGAGGGTTTTGTAGAGAACATTACAAAGGCTAATAGGGCAGAATTGGGTTATAGATTCAGGGTTATTAATTTTTGGTATAAGGGTGAGAATAGTTTTGTTCATGCTGTCAGGGATGTATTTATTAGCAAAGCAATTTTGAATAAACTTACAGACAGAAGTCCAATGATGTCCCAGTGCTAATGATAGAAGAGGGATGGAATACCGTCACTACTAAGGGCTTTAAAGACTTTAACACTTTTGATAGCTTCCCACACTTCCTTACCAGAAATAGGAGTACTGAGGGCCCTATTATCTTCCAAACTAATTTTGGGTTGCAAAGGATCATGGCCAAAACTCATAGAGTCACTAGTACCTCTCTTGAATATATTACAAAAATAATCATTAAGGTCAATGGGGTCAAAGATCCAACCACCATCATTATCGTGGAGTCAGTAACAAAGCTTTTAGAAGAACCATGAAGGAGCTTGAGAAAAATCATAAACCTTCTATTATTATTCTGACGGAAACCAAAATTGATTTGAGCTCAATGGGTTTATTTTTTAACGAATTGGGGTTCACTACCTCTTTCCATGTAGACCCTGTTGGTAGGAGTGGGGCATTTGGGTGCTTTGGGATCCTTTCGAGGCTATAGTGAAAGCCCTTGAGGTACATGCCCAAGTTATCCATGCCAAAATTCAATGTGACAACCATGCTGATTGGATTTTGTTAGCGGTTTATGCAAGCCCGAACCCTAGGAACCATGACCTTTTGTGGGACAACCTTGAATCAGTTGTTGATAACATGAACCTTCCCTAGCTTGTGGCTGGGGATTTTAATGACGTAGCTTCTCAAGGGGTTAAATAATAATGCTATGATGACTAAATTTAAATACTAAAAGTTTGCGTGATATGACATCAATAAATTGATTTAATGTCTATACATCATCAATAGATTGGTTTAACGCTTTCTATTTTTCATGTCTTTTATCAAGAGAGGCCAAACCCTTTTATCAATTCAGATGGTGTCCAATTTTTGGCTGGCACGCATATTTAATCACCTATTGCATTAATGCAATAAAAATGACTTCGTGTAATTCATTAAGAATTTGTCCAAATCAAAATTGGGTTCAGAGATTTCAAGGGCTTCAACATGGCTCATCTAGCCAAACAACATTGGAGGTTACTTTTATGAATCCATTCCTCTCTTTTTTTTTTTTTTTTCTTTTTTTGACAAAACAATGAAATGCATTATAATTTTTCCAATTTAGCGCTCTCTTTATTTTAGCCCAAATGTTTTTTAATAAAAAATTTTAAAAAAATTCTATAAAATATTTTGGGGCAATTAGGGTTCAGTGGCTGTTGAGAAAGTTAATTATGAGACAGTGGAAGATTTTCTAAAATTACATGAGAAGATTGGTTTAATAATTCATATAACTAAATTATATATTTAATATATACAAATATATTATGAAAATGTTTCAATGATTGCCCACCATTTTCAAAATATATAAAAATAATAACTTGGATAGATTAGGAAATTTATGCAAAAATAATGAAGGTATCTTACGATTTAAACCATGCATTTAGTGAAAACACATCGAAGTTAATTAAGATGACATTTTAGACTCATCTTTGAACTAGCTATCTTATACGACTAACCAGACATGTCTCACACATAAATTTTCTTCTTCTTAGCAATTCAAAAGGCCGATATGTGGATTGGTCTTGTGTATATATTCTGTTTCATAAGTACTCTAGAGTCAAGCCCTTGAGCTCATAAGAAACGACACCACCTCGTATACTCACATAAGTAAGTTTACTGAGAGTACCCCTCTAACTATAATACCCTAACTAACACCGATGGTTATAAAAATAAAATTCAAATGTATGCAATTATGACATATGATGTACTTGGGCTCAATTGAACTCAAGGACTAGATGTTTCAAGCATTGAGTCGAGTTTTCGTTATGAGTGATTATGTTACTTGGGCTTAAGACTCATTCCCTTTGATGATCTCACATCAAATTCCTTGCAAGTATTTTTGATAATTTTACAGTCACGTGAACAATATTTTTACATAACTATGTGTTAATATAGTTTATAACGTGATCAACATGTCCAAACTAACAATCACTATCATAACTATCAACTCATACTGATGATGAGTTTGTATCTTGAAAAAATTAAGAAAAACTTGTGACAAAAATAACACGTCACTCAATCTCTTTTCTTGCAAGAGACTAACAAATTGAAAAAATTATCCCTTCAATTCTAAGAGACAAACCCCCACAAAGAGTAATTTTTTATTTACTCTTAAGCCATAATTTTCATGCTAAGTGTTCAAACAAGCACTTTTTTGTCCTTTCAAATAACTAGATATCCACTTTAACAAATAAACTAACCATTTCATTAATTTTAAGAAATTAAATTATAAGACTTAAACAATCAAATACTTCAGATTTGAAGAACTAATTCTTTCTCGTATCTTACTTTTTATGATTTGTGCTTGTATTTGTCTTGAGTCATAAACTGACCAACCAATATGAAACTTTCATTCAAATACAAGTTACATAAAATAGAAATTCTAATTTAATTACATTCAAAAAATATACCAAATCTATAATATATATACTCTATCTTTTCTCAAGCTTCAAGAAATCACAATCCAAAAATCATACTCAGATTTTAATAATTAAAATCATAACTTGATACGTTCTTGAAATTTTCACAATACTTGTTGGTTTTTCCTTAAATCCAGAACAAGAATTTAAAGCTCCTCATTCAGAATAGTATTTGGGCTATATAAATAAGTCCAATGAAGTGAAGTCTTATTACAAACTATCAGATTTGATATTTGGATCACTGGATGACCCAAATTTAATTCAACATTTAAGGGCCCAACTTTAAGTTTCAAACAGTTTGGATCATAGCCATTGTTAAATGAAGCGACACCTTTGTACGGAACACCATAATGATGCTGGTAGTTTTTTCTGGCCTAGAACCCCTTATCCCCAAATATTCTTGTCTCCTTATCTTAAATTACTCATAATCATTGGATATGTTTTGAGATTCTCAAATCTTCAAATAGTTGTGAGTGATTTGGGACAGGAGGACAGAAATATTTGGAGACAGGGAATCCTTACTTCTTTTTTCTTATTCCAACGACCATATCAACGGCATCAGCACATCACTGGCCAAACGGTGCGTCATTTTCATTAGATACACTGACCCCCTTGAAATTTAATTTGGATCCTTACAAAAAATTGGTTCTGCCCCTGTTTGTGAAGAAATCAAATTCAAACGAATCAATCAAACAATATCCTAAAATTCTTACAAAACTTAAAGTTTTATGTAAATTGAGAATATATTCAAACAAAATCATATTTTTTGCAAAACATGCAACAATTAATGTTCAATTATATGTTCTGTTCATGGACTTATATTTAGAAGTCAATGAATTCTTCATAAAAGGGTCCTACCAAAATGCAGACATCATTTTCTAAGCAAAGGGAAGGATTTGATGTGGCAAAAATTATAGTTAGACCCGTATTTTGGTCACTGAACACTAAGGCCTTATTTGGGAATAAGTTATTTTAGTAATTTTTTAATTTTTTAGTTAAAATATGAGGTAAAAAAAATTTAGTATGAATGATTTTTTGATTTTTTTACAAAAAGATATGCAAAAAGTAGAGAAAAAAAAATATTTGACTTTTTGGTATAGGTTATAAATTTCATAATTTTTTTAATAATTTCTTGACTTTTAGACTAAAACAAGCATCTGTCAAGCGAGGCTTAAATGCCGCAAAGATTCTACTTTATAAATTACACCTCATTAATTGCAAACACATATCAAGAAAAGGCTATATTCATGATGCAATAGAGAAAGCAAAACTTGAAATAATAATCAAATGTAACAATTATAATTAAACAAGACAGAATCTGTTGATAACAGTTTCTTGGTGTTTGGGAAGTTTGTGTGTTGGGTTTTTTTTGATTTTTTCTACTAGAAGATAAACTTTTTGCAAAATAAAAAAAAATAAATCCAAACAAAACATCATATCTAACCCTATAATCATTTCACTTTTTCTCTCACAAACATCATATCTAACCACAAAAAAACCTCAATTATCTTCCCAAACACCAAAAAAATTTTATCTAATAATATCCTACAACTAAAAAAAACCTACATAAAAACCTACTTCCCAAACACCCACAGTGTCACACACTTTCTTATCCAAGAAACAATAGATATATAGTCATAAATTCAAAGTTGATATATATAGAAAATGCATATCTCATGTTGATCAGATTTTAATGATTTTATATTAAAACATCGATCAATCACCATAGGCATTTCAAAATTGCCCAATATGCAAATCAAATTCCTTTCTACATGATAAATTATATTTCCCATGAATTGGAATAAATAAATATATAAACTTCAACAAATATGACTTTGATAACAACAGTGAAGTATATATATTATGTCAAGCATCACAAGAATATTAACTATATGAACAAAGAAGTTATGACATACCTTTCTCCATAATTATAGACAATCAAATTTAATCACCTTTGACAGTTTATGCAGCCTCATATATTCAAAGACGTTCATCTGGTAAACGAATCAACTTTTGATTACTTCATTAGGACTACTGTTCATCAAATTGGAATTGAATTCCTCCCTTCATTATTTTGTATTTTATCTTCTATTTAATCTGCTTCTATCTCTTGTAATATCGTCTTAAGATTGTTGATGCAAAATTGGTAAAAGTAATGGAAAAAGATAAAATATAAAATAATTAGGATTGTTTCAAGGAGTGTTATAACGTCATTTTCTTTAAGACGATATTTGTCCTCACCAATCCTATTGTATATAGTGTGCACCGGGTTATCCGTGTATTCACTCCCAGAATACAATAAAGCCTAGTCTAAAGACACCAATGTCTGATTGTGTTGTACACAAACGAAATCAGATCCTAAATACTTTTTAATTTTCTAATCTACCAAGTAGAATAGGAAAATAACAATATGAATCCTTAGAGAGAAAATTCATGAAAATTATGATCAGCAAAAATGAATAAATCACAAGTTTGAAAAATGTACAATTCATTACTAGAAAAGACAGATACAAAACATAGATTGAAAACTTGGATTGAAGCAAAAATAAATATCAATTAAAGCAATGGCATGGCAGTCAAAACCTACAAGCAAAAATAAAAAACTCTATTTCTATATACAAAGCACTATTTTTATGAATTTAAATATTAATTTTAAATTCTTAAAAAATAAGACTGAAACCCCTCCCTAATTCTTTATTATTAGGCCTTTTACTTAACAATCATTTTCTGTTTGTTTTTTAAGGGAAGGGGAGGGGATTGTGGGCCATTGTTTGTCCCATTGTCATATGCTCTGATGGTCCTACAGAAAACAAGAGAAAACTAGAAGAAAAAGAATTAGAAAAACATATTGATAAACCAATGTCAAGTAAAAGATTGTTATAGGAGTGAGATGTGATTGATTTAGTTTGATTAGTTTAAGGGATTGAATACGACCATTTTCAATCTGTTTATCAATTCCTACCCATTTTCCAAACAAGTAACTAAAAGCCAAGAAGCTACATTAGAAATTAAAGCAAATTAACACCCATAAATTAAGTTCCTAAATACGTAAAACAAGGTATGAAATTTATATTAACAATTTCACCTTCAAATGTATAAAACCCCAACCTTCTAGATACCTAAATCCCACCCATCTTCCCATCTTGTGTACATGATTGATGGCCATAACAAATTAGGTAAGTGAACAAACTTCAAATAATTTAAATTTATTTGCCAAAATTTAAGGAAATTAGAGAAGAAACAAATTCATATAAAAGCCAAGTTCAAGAGTTGCAAGAAAGCTTGAAAGAGTTCTAGAACTTCAATTTTGACTAAAATCTATTTGTTTATTATTAAGGGAATCTCTTTTGCTAAGTTCATTTCTGCCCTGTTTGTTTACTGAGAAATTTTTTTTAAAAAAAAAAAAAACCAAATAAATCAGTTTTTGTCACATAATTTCCCATTACTTTGGAACCCAAAAACTTATTGTACTCAACTTGATAAAAGTATTTGCTTAGTGGATTTTTTTTTTCCAAATTTTCTTTGTTTTTCACTTTTTCTTAGGACAACATAAAGCATAAGATCCAGATTCCGAAGTTACATTCCCTCATCTGTTCCGCCATTTTTCTAGCTACCAAACAGATTTTAATCACTTCAACACCAGAAATTTCAAGTACCATTAACTAGATTCGATAAAAACTTCAAAATTACGAACAAATTTCCTGAGAAACACAGTTTTCTTGGATCCCAAACAACAAATATCATCAACCATAAGAATTGATAAAATTCAAAATCAATCAATAACAAATCCCAATCAAACCGCAACTGAATTCACAAAATAAAATATAAGTTGAAATAACAGTTCGTACACAGAGCTGAAAAAACACATTCAAGACTCAAAAGTTAAAAAAAAAAAAAACATTTCACTCAAAAAACAAACTAATAAAACAACAATCAAAACGTATTTCAAAGCACAAACAGAGTTTCGGGATAAACTCGGTGAGATTCATTGTGTGTCACTCTCATGAAGGCTTGATTATTATATTTCATCATATACTCATCATCTCTATAGTCCAAAAGATTACCGTTCAATCCACAATCATTCCTCAACCAACCCAAATGCATATATGGCAAAACAAACAACACCCAAGAAACAAAAAAAAGAGATGCATTGCACATTTTGGGGAAAATGAAAGGGAGAGAAGATAAGATAAGAGATTGTAGAAAGCGATCAAATATATATATATATATATAGAGAGAGAGAGAGAGAGAGAGGAGAGAAGAGAAGAGAAGAGAAGAGGGCAGCGACCATTGCCAGTGCAGCCGCGATCAGCGTTAATCAGAGCATCAAAGCTATAGCTAAAACCACACAAATGAATACAGAAATCTCACATATACTAATTCATGAAAAGAGTGACTTTGAAGAATCAAAATCAAACCTTGGAAGATGATAATGATCATCATCATCGACAACCTTCAAGAGAACTTCAACAGTTCAGACGAAGAAACAGAAGAGAGGGAGATGAATGGGCAACGCCACTGCCAGTGCAATCAGCCACACGAGAGAGAGAGAGAGAGAGAGAGAGAGAAGACGAAGAAGAAGAAGAAGAAGAAGAAGAAGAAGAAGAAGAAGAAGAAGAAGAGAAGACATACCTGTGCCATTCGAGGTCGCGAGAGTGAGAGAATGAGAGAATGGAGCTTCAACCATGCTACTTGCAATGCAATGGTAGAGTTGTATCTCGAGTTAATCGATCGGTTTAGATTTGGGTGGAAAAAGAAATTTTGAATTTGTTTTATTGTTTTTATTATTTTTAAATAGCTAAATATGAATTGTTGATCTCCACCATTACAAGTAAAGAGCATACGGAGAGAATCTCAATTCTTCTTAGAGAGTCAAATCATAAAAATAACATGACTACGGGAGATTCTTATAATCCATTAATGGAAAAAATAAAAAAAATAACTCATTTGTCAATGAATAGTGAAAATTATTCAGCCAAAAAACCTGTTCTAAAATCAAACAGTTCAGAATGCACTAATATTTTTGGCAACTATTTTTGGCAATAGAATATAAATTGGTCGCCAAATATACATATAATTGGCAACCATATATTGATTGGTCTCCAAAAAGTAACCTATTGGCGACTAGTTAACATGGTTGATTGCGACTGGATTTGGCGTAAGCCTAAATTTCTGCGTGAGAGCGAGGAAAAGTTTCTGCAACAAAATTAATACATGGTGACTAAAATTTGTCACCAAATGTAACTTTTTGGAGACAACAATTATTTAGTTAGGGAAAATGTGGGCTATATTTATGGCAACCTAATTAATTTAGTCGCTAATAATTTATTTGTCAATACTACACCATTTTGAATGAAGCCCTAATTTTTTATTACCCAGAAATAGTTGACCCACGCATGACTTAGAGTTGAGATTCTCTCATTGTCTCCGTGCTTGCAATGGTGGAGTTGCACTTTGAATTGATCTAACGGTTCAGATTTAGCTATTTAAAAATTAAAAAAAAAAATAAGAAAACAAATTCAAATTTGCTTTTCCCGCCCAAATCTGGACTGTTAGATCAACTCAAGGTGCATCTCCACCATTGCAAGTAGGAAGGGAAGGAGAGAGCTGAAGGATAGGATTCCAACTCCTCTAAGAATGGATTTTTCGACCCCCTAAGCCATATGAAGGAGGATTCCCTCCAATCCAAAATCTGAATTGGAGGGGACTGTTTGAGCATGTAGGGCCTACCATGAGTCCCATTTTGATTATTCGAATCATTCATTTTATTGGGTATTTCATGCATTTCATCCTTAAAAAAACTTAGGTCAATCCGATAGTTTGTTCAATTTACCGTATTTTTTACTAAAAAAAAGACAATATATGTGTTTTTAAAAAATAATCCACACAGTTTTTTGATGAGAAAAATAATAAATTGAACAAATTGCAATTATCGAATCAGCTTAATTTTTTTGGGATGAAATACATGTAGTGCTTGACAAAATGAACGGTTCAGCTCATCGAAACGGGACCCGTGGTGGGCCTACGAGCCCAAACAGCCCCTTCCAGTCCATGTGGAATATCATGGAAGGAATCCTCCTCCTATATGGAATATCATTCCTAACCATGTTTGGCTCCACAACATTCTCTTTGGTCATCTTATTTTTGTAACTTGGCTTCTTAAGAATATATTTTTCGACTCCGAACCATTGATAAAGTCAACTCTTTGCCAATTTCAACATTAATGACTTGAAATTTTTTTGAAAAATTCCACCAATTTTAGTCTTTAAAGACTTGGTAGTGAGAGTGAATCCCTCCGTTGGCGAATTTCTATTTTAAATTGATGAATTACTCCAATTAAATGGTGTCTTTTTTTTCAACCAAATAATATAGTAGTGAAGAATCAACTTGAACATTTTTTTTCATAAAGAAAATAGATCTCTTATTGAAGATCTAAAATTTTTCGTTCACACCAATATAATTCATATTGACTAATTTGAATGAAAAAAATCCAATTTGTTTTTCATTTCTTACACTTGACGTCCTACTAGGCATGCCACAAAACTAGGGGTGCAACTCGGGCGGGCTCAACCCGAGCAACCCGAGCCCAGCCCGAGTTTTTTTAGGGCTTGGGCAATTATATCTTGTAATCTGGACGGGCCTGGGCAGATTTTTGATGCCCGAATTGTAATTTGGGCCGGGCTTGGGCAGAATCAATGGCCAACCCGAGCAACTCGAACCCGAACCAGAACCCGAATTGAATTTATATTATATAAATTATATAATATATATAAATTAAATAAAAGAGTTATTCTCAATTGTCTGGTGGACACAAGCAGAGAGTTTCAACCAATTCTTGAGTAAACTTGTACAAATAATTTTCATACATGATTGCTTCTTGCTTTTTTATCCTTGCAGAGGAGCATCATTGTTGTTTTCTCTTGGTTTCAAAAGATTGATTTTAATACAAAACTATGTTTGTGTCTTGCTTTTGGTGGACAAAGCATACACAGGCTACATTTCAACTACTATACCTAGAAAGAATGATGCAAAAATTGAAATACAAGATGGGTACAAGAGCAACTGTTGTATCTTGTTTGACTATTTAAACTAGCAGCCAGTTATGATTTTTTAAATTCTTGGGCCCCTTTCAAATGGAAATTATTTTAAGTGAGGTTATTAAATAGTAAAAAATAACAGGAAAAAGAAAACTGGAAGTACCGTATACCAGATTCTTAAGCAAGAAGTGAAAAATGTTGTTGATAATTGGTCTACCTACAGGCTTTTGGACTTGTGAATTTCGGGCAATTCGGGCTAACCTAAGTTCAAAATACAAAGCTTGGTTCGGGCTTGGGCAGCAGTGCTCAGGTTCATGGTCGGGCTTGGGCGGGCTTGGGCACTGCCAAATACAATTCGGGCTGGGCTTGGACAAACCCCCAATCCGACCGAACCCGCCCGAGTTGCACCCCTACACAAAACTGTTTGGCTTGTTTTTCTTACGAAAGAAAATATCATAAGTACGAGCGTGCTGGTAAAGATTAAAAAATCCATACAGATTAAATTCAAGTTAGTAGTCAAGCAAATATGAAAGGTTCTTTTCCCTCAATGAAGAGAACTTCCAAAATTACCAAGTGTAGAGAAAATAAAACTAAAAGAAAAATCTAAGGAAATGAAGAAGATGAAGTGAATAATCAAAGTAACCATTAATTTACCTCTACTCTTATACTTTGAAAAAGAAGTGCAAAAAATAAAACCAAGTTGGGTTTACTCCTAAGATAAGAGAAATGACAAAAAAATATAAAGAATAATGCTATACAAACAAAAGATTCATACATAATTTTCATATTTAATGATGTGGAGTTTTTTTTGTATAAATTTTATGTAAAAATAGAATTTTCCAAATATAAATCAATGTCTTTGATTTTTTCTGGAAAGCTTACATTATAGCCATGAATGACTATTTATAGAAAAACGAAGTGTAGAAAATAATCTATTTATACTATTATGACCCTGTTTGGTAGGGCTTATTTCCAGCTTATTTTAGCTTTTAGCTTAATTTAAACTATTTTGATGTGTTTGGTTTAGCTTAACAATACAGCTTATAACTTTTTGTAAGTCAAAAATCAACTTATTCTTTGAGTGGGAGAGGAGAAGCTTAATATATAAGTCAAAAATCAGCTTATGTTCACAGCTATAAGCTATAAACTGTTAGGCTATAAGTTATAATCACTTTCCCACTATATTAAGTGAACTTCTATCTTGATTTCTTGAAACTTTTGTCATGTGACATTTACATAATTAAAAAATATAAAAATAAGAATAAATATAATAACTATTCTACAATAACTTCCCACTCAACCACATTCACCAAATAAATACTCTACAATAACTTTTTCTCTTCTCCAATAAGTTATTTTTATCCACAAAAAAAAAAAAAAAATTAACTTCTTGCTTTCTTCCTCTATTTTTACAATGTTTTTTCTCTTTTAAAGAAAATACAAAAGTGTTTGATTCAATCATGACAAAGAAAGTACAAACCAATAGAAGACTATCTTTTGTTTCTCTTTTATGGTAAGTGATTTAAGAGTCAATTTTTATATTTTCAATGGCTGAACTTTTGTTTATTTGTTTTGTTTTGTTTATTTCTTTTCTTCTTCCCCTTTTACAAGCATTCTATTACATGATTTTATTTTTAGTTTTAACTTTTTGATTTTTCAAAAAATGTGATTGAGTCTACTGAAGATGTCCAAATGGATCCAAAAAAAAATGAGAAATTGAGGAAGAACGAGATATAATAGAAGAAGAACAATTATTAAGTTTAGAAATTGAGAGAAAGGTCTTTTGGGGCCAAAATTCAGAGGTTTTGATGGGTTTGCAAAGGAAGTACAAAAGTAAAGTGCAGACCCATATAAGAGTTGGTCATTTGATGAGTCATTATGCAAAATTTACATTTATAAAATTCGTATTCCTATTTTTTTTCCAGGTTGTTTTACACAAATTTATACAATTTTTTTTTCAAAGGTTATTTTTCAACTTATATACAGAATTTTGTGTTGTCTTCCAACTTATATACAATTTTTTTTTCCCCCCAGATTGTGTTTGCGACTTTGTATTGTTCAAAAGAAATAACTTTTCAAGTAATTACTTATCAATATTTATCTTTTGCTTTTTTTTTTTGGATGGGTAATTTATCTATCTATCTATCTATCTATCTATCTATATTCTTTTGCTTCTCTTTCACTGTAAGTGATCTAGAAGTGTTGGACTGTTTTTTTTTTTTTTTTGGTATAAATTCTGTAATTCTTTAATAGTTTTTATTGCTTCAAAAATAAATAAATAAAAAAACTTCATTTTCATTTTCTTTATTATGTTGATTAAAAAAATACAAAAATAAAAATAACTGTACATATTTTGTGTATATATTATCTTTGTGAGCATATTTTTATTTAATTTGTTTATAGATTTTGTGCAAATATACGTTCGATGCTTTATACATAGCATAGATAGATGTGGATTTTATAATACAAATTTTTTAAATTATATAGATTATCATTCTAAGTATAATTTTTTTTTTTTTTTTTTTTTTTTGTGCACATTGTTTTAAGAAAAATTTGCTTATAAATCCCATCTTGAGAAATGATGATCCAATTAGTCCCAAGAGTTTTTCTTATAGACCAATTGGTCCCATTAATTTTAGAAAGGTAGAATTAATATATAATTTAAAAATTAGATTTACAGTTATACCCTTATTTTTATTTTTTATTTTTTCCTTTGTGCTAGAAAGGTAAGATACATAACTTATGGAAATCAAATTTGAAATGAATTTATATATAAGAATCTTTTATTTGGAATGATTTGAAATGTAAGATTTTTCAAATATTTCAAAAAGAGTATAAAAATGATTAAAAATATGGGATTCTTCAAACATTCCAAAAATATGTGGGATTCTTCAAGAGCCAGGCTTCTCTCCAATCTGAGATCAAACTGAAGCGTACTGTTGGGCCTGTGTAGGCCCACCATAGGTCTTATTTTGATGATCTGAACCGTTCAATATATAGAACTCATCGAGTACTTTATCCATTTAAGAAAATCACGTTGATCGGATATCAATAATTACTTGATCGGATTGGATTTCTGTCAACGACAAATATAATTTTCAAAATAAATTGTTGACAAAAATTTATCCGATCAACGTGATTTTTTCAAGAATAAAGTATTCGATGAGATCTTCACATTGAACGATTCGGATTATCGAAATAGGATCTGTGGTGGGCTCCACAGGCCCAATAGTACCGTCTAGTCCACAAAGTGGACTGGAGACAAGCTTGACCCATTCTTAAAATATTTCAAAAGGAGTACAAAAACTCCTTAGTAAGTTTTGAGCAAATGTATAATTTCAATCTATAACCCTCCAATATAACACTCAAAGGTAACACTCCAATACAATACTTAGAAAAAATCTTTATTATATTTTTTTTAAACGTAGCACTCCAATATAACACTTAAAAATAACTTTTTATTATACTTTTTCCAAACGTAACACTTCAATAAAAACTCCACACTCCAAAAAAAATTCTTAGTGTAACACTCCAATGTAACACAAAAAAATTCCTTAGTATATTTTTTCCAAACATAATATTCCAATGTAACACTCCAAAAAAATGATGTGACATTCTTCAAACTATTTTAGAAGGGTGTGGAATTCTTCAAACCATTTCAAAAAGAGTATAAAAATTCCTTAGTAAATTTTGGGTAAATATATAATTCAAACTGTGAATATTACGTTTGAAAAAAGTGCACTAAGTAATTTTTTAGTGTTTTATGTGTGTTACATTGGAGTGTTATGTTTGAAATTACATTAATTGGAATGTTATGTTTGAGATTACATTGATTGGAGTGTTATGTTTGAAAAATGTATTGGAGTTTGGAGTGTTATGTTTGAGAAATGTATTGGAGTGTGTTACGTTTGGAATATTACATTTGAAAAAAGTTTAGAGTGTTTTTTAGTGTGTTATATTAAAGTGTTACATTTGAAAAAAGTTTAGAGTGTTTTTTAGTGTGCTATATTAGAATGTTACGTTTTTATTCGTAATGTGGAATTTATTTTAGAAGGGGAAACCAAAACCTTTATAGCGTGGATTGTCTAAATGTGTAATTTCACGTTTGGAGAAACTCACTTTTATCTCTCAAAAATTAAACCCAAACCAAACGTATAAATGACTAACATTTTATGTAATCTTCACTTTAATAGAACTTTTGAGTTCCTAAGAAGAAAAAAATGACTAAATAGTTGACAATACCATATTTTGATATTTATTGGTGCTTCACCTTTTCTTTTTTTCTTTTTGAGTTTTTAATTAATTAATTAATTAATTTTTTCATATTTATTAAATCTCTTTGATTGCAAATGTTTATAAGTCTTTAAATTTGTGTTTAATTATTTATATATTCAATTTTTTTTTAAAAAAATTATATTTAGTTAGGAGTATTGAGTTCAAGCAAAATTATTTTTATATCAATCTTTCTTTTTCTTTTTTTAATTTATATATTTAATTTTTAATGCACTATTTCAAAATTATATTTATTTTACAAGTTGCCCGGCCACTAGTACCCTATTAACTATCCTATTCTCCCATCTTTATTGTTGACATGTGTGTTTCCATTTTCTCTATTTTACATTCCATGCTCTTCCACTTCATATTTTCCACACATGCTCTTAACTTCCTTCAATCACCAAAGCGCTGTGTGTAATTATATAAGTAATAAATATTATTATTATTATTTATTTATGGTACCAACATTACCTGCAAGAATGAAACTTAACAATCCTTCATAATCTAGGGAATTTTTTTTTTTTTAAAAAGGCAATTCATTTCAGTTCAGATAATAATCAACATGTTACTTGTCACTTTGGATCATTTGATGAACACGGTAGAATCAGTCCCCAAGAGAAACTTGAAATGAACTCAGTTAACAAAAACATACATATAGTTACTAAATGAAAATAAAGATGGAATCAAATTTTAAATTCAGCAACTCAAGGTGCTGCATCTGTTTTCAATTTGTGCTTCGTCGGCACTACCAAGACCCTTCAGCACCCACAGTTGGATTCTGAAAAGCAGCGAAATTCCAGAAAGTCTTCAATGCATAGGGCTGAGAAATCGTCACGCCCTCTTCAGTGATTTTTGCTATCTGCAATTTCCAAATATCAATTCTGTTTAGATATAATGTTCAAAAACTGCCACATCTATAGCTCATTTTCCAGTAAAAAAAAAAATTTCTAGCAGTATAAAAGTAAGAATTAATGCTTGCAATAAAAAAACCTTGTCGTGGAAAAGAACATTCTTCCAATAGATTGAGCACAGTAATTCACATAAATATGACAAGGGAACTAATAACTAAGTTGGCTCAGGTGAACTACTTCCAAGTACAACCAATTCTGCAATGAAAAGCCTCTATATAGATCCTCATTCTAGCAAGGAAACAAATTTCACAGTCCCATCTCTAGATTAGACCAAAGTAACTGGCTTTTCCTTGTATTATTAGAACATCAGAAAAGATGCATAAAACTCTAGGAGGATTTGGCACTACATAACACAAATCAAATTTGGCATTATCTAATCTCAATGATATCAGAGAATTGAAAAAAAAATTACCACAATGGGCGCTTAGAAACATTCAAATGATTTGTTTAATTTCATTAATTCATGATAGTCACCTGATAAGTTCCTAAACTACAGCATCTGCTACTGCAGGTCCAGTTGTCATGCACCAACATAAAAGTCGCCACAAATCAGTGAGGGGCCTAATAACCCACGGCCTCTATGTCACATGGACTCTTCAAAATAGATCAAACTACCCATATCGAACACTTTGGAAAAGGCTACGAGGTATGATGTGCCTGACACTTACCATTGGATATTGGTTCAACAACCATATCCATCAATTCAAATTTCCATATACCTGTACTGAAATGTCATTACATGTATTTTTTGTTGCATAATTGCTACAAAAGTTCAGTGTCTTTTTTGACACTATATGTTACATGAAATATCATTTCAAAATATTTTTTTTTCCCCTTTCTTTGCGGAGTCCACATATCCTTCAGTTAGAGGTTTGATGGGTCCAACCCTTAGATACACAATACTATAGCCACTGATACCTGTACCCAAGCCCACGTAATATGACCCATGCCGTAGCTTAGTGCTCAAGGCTTTAGAAGCAATTCATCCCATGCCAAAAGGAGAATCTATTCTCATAGCAGGCTAAATTAGAATAGCAACATGAAGTTCAAAACTTGAATTTAGGCCAGAGAGACATAAAGAAAGAAAGTATCGCTGAGACACAGTGTTCGCAAAATTTCCTCAATGTTTCTTGAAGATTTACAGATGTCTAGAAGAAAAAAAGTGTGTATATGTTTTTAAACTAGAACACAATAGTTGGATCAAACTTTCATAGGAACCAGATGGAAAAAAAATATATATATATGTTTCTTCAATTCACAACTCCCTCAGATCTTCATGAATGCAATAAAATTTAAAGATTTTGACATAATTAGAATCAACGAAAAAACATACTGTAACTTATCCCGATTATAACAAGAGCATTGATAGAGACCCCCTCCAATCACCATCCCCACCACCCCCACACACACGTGGCGGGTGGTGATTGGAGGAGAAGGAAAAGAAAAAAAATAAAAAAGAAAAACTGGCCAATGAGAGGGAAAGGGGGTCAAAGGGGGTGGGAGGGAAAGGGGGTCTCAAACATTTTTGTTATAACAATGGTATAAATAGACAAGACAAATAGCAGTTAATACAAAATAAAAATTTCTGAAGTTCCGCAAGACAAGAAATGCAATCTGAAAAACTTCTTTAAGTCAACATCTCAAAAGTCTATCAAGGCTCAAGCATATAATTGCAAAAAAAAAAAAGAAAAAAAAAGAAAAAAAAAGAACATGATAAATGGCACCATAAGAAGAAGCCATCAATTAAATTTCATGAGTTAAAAATATACCTGAAGTTTGTTCACCGCAGACCTATCACGATAGAGAAGTACACGCATGCATTTCTCCAGTAACTTAACACCATCTTCAAAACTCAAGTCCGCATGCCATTCATCACGGAGAATAGGCCTTGCAAGGTGATTTCCAAATCCAGTTGCCACATGATCGTCTTCAAAATGAACACCAATCATATTAACCTGGATCACATTTACTAAAACAAATTATTCATATTCCAGGTTACTGAAAGCTTATCCTTGAGCATCAAGAAAATGAACTAAGTTACTGACAGGATTACCGTTCCAAGATACTTCTGACCATTTTTCACTCCTCCGAGTACAAGTGAATTCCATAGTGGGTTGAACTTGTTGCGACGATTATACATCATCCTAGTCAAATAGTTGTGCACTTCCTTAGGCCCCAGTGAGTTCCCATCATCCCACATATTGTCGTACAAACTGCCCAAATTAAGCACTCACGAAAAAAAGAGTCAGCATGAATCTACAATGAACACTAGGAGTGCCACCATCCTCCATATAGTGATAGTAACAATAGAAAACAAATAAAAATTAATAAATACAAAAGCTTGTCAAGGTTGCAGGATCAGATGCTTACATGAGCTTGTCAAGGTTGCATAAAATCTCCTGGAAATCACTTATTTCACCACTTGCACCAAGGAGAGAGTGTTTCCCAACAGACTTCAATCGCTCCACACTCTTGTAACGCAGGGTAGACCCATAGGAACCTGTAAATGAAAGCATCAATCACTTGAAGTAGACGTAATTTTAGAATTTTGTCACAAGTACCCAGATAGAAGCATATGTGTAACATGAGGAATAAAGAAGAATCAATGCTATCTCTACTAGTATGAAAAACTAAAAAGTGCAAATAGCCAAATCTTCAGTGTTGACTTCCAGTAGATTATCCACTGTCTGCATCTAAACAATCATACTCTTCAAACAGATGTTGGTACCAAAGAATTGGATATTGAAAAATGAAAAAAAAAAATCAAATCAATTAAATCAATAAATAAGTACATGTCATGCTAATTCAAGTAAGACAAGTTAAGGAGCTACCTCCCATATCAGCAGCCATGAGAATACCATCCTTGAACTTGATGCCAATTACTGATGTACCGGTCACATATGGATAACTGTACCAAAATTCATCAAGTAATGATTTCATACTCAACATACACACACACACACAAAAAAAAAGAAAAAGAAGAGAAGCTAATCCATTACATACTACATACTCGTGAATGTGACCAATGTGCATATGCATGCATCTATATACGTATATACACGTGTTTGTTGATATATATTAGTATACATTCAGGTTCAGCGATTTAACCCTGGTTCAGAGTTTCAACTCCTAACTAAAGCCATGAGATACGAACATGACTAGTGACCCTCCAATAATCTACCACTCAATACATTCTTGTATTTCAGTAACGAGTACCCATCATGGAAAGGCCACATTTGGTTGCACAGATTCAGCCATTCCATTTAGAATTTAATAATTCCAATGAGCAATACTAAATTAGTTAATTCAAAAACTGGTATAGCCATAAGAGGAAAAATATATATATATTAAATCTCCCAATTATAGATTAGGTAATTGTTTAGTTTATAACAAATGATTGATTTTAAATTTTTATTACAAAAGCAAAATATAGTAGATTTGGGAATTATTTTACAACCAAACACATCTAATTATCTAATTCATAAATGGGGGAACAACACACAAAATCCAATCACTTCACCTACTTTATTGCCCCCAACTGTTTCTTGTTCCTCCATTGAAACATAATGGTTTCATGTTCTTTCATAAGTTGGTTATTCCCTCCAATTGTATCTCTTTCTCCAATTCTAATCTCATTTAATTCACAAGGCTGAATGGCCAGTTCTCCTTTGGACCTTTGATTCAATTGTTTACCAAGAATTTTGAGCCTGGTGCATAAGCATAATTCTGGGACGAACTTAAAAGGACTTTCAGTTCTTTGCACCCTGTTCTGGTTTGCAGCTTCTAAAATGGTCCAATTAACATTTTGAGACCACCAAACAGGTCCTGATGGAATACTTGTGCTTGTAGGGGAATAATAAAGGAGTGCCCTTGGCGCTTTTTTAGATATATCTTATTCCTCTCCCTTGTTGACTTCAACTACCACCATCGAGATGAAATATACTTCATTTATTTTATGTTTGTCACCAGATGCTTAGACCTTTGATTACTTAACGGTCTACAAGACCCTCCTTATCTGTTGAATGATGAGTTTATGGGATCTATGGGGTCAAGATAGGTCTCTTCTATTGAAACTAGTATTCAATAACTATCATGCAGAATGAAAGTAGTTGCAGGCACATAGGCAATTTGACAAAGGTTTATCTCCCTCAATGGGTATAGCTCACCTTATTGGCAACTAGCCAAATGAAATATGTCTCCAGCTTGCTCTATCCAGTCTTTCTCCTTGAGGTTTTCAATCTAAACATGAGATAGCCTAAATCAACTTGAAAGTGTCTCTCCCAGTTATAGAATCATATCATAACATCCCTCAACTAGTGGAGCCATGGATAGATTGGTTTTCATCCAAGTAGCACAAACACATGACACGAAACAATGACACGGCAATTTTCAAAAAAAATGAGGACACAATAAGCTTGAGACACATTAAATTTTATATTTTTATAAATTTATTATATGTCCAACATATGAATAGTTTATTCAAATGTACTAAAGGGAAAAAAAAAAAAAAAAGGAAAAAAAAAAAAAAACATTACACTAACTAAATTTAAAAAGTCATATATACCATAACTTAACATTAAGATATCATTCACATAACAATTGCTTTTAAAGAATGCAAAACAATTGTAGAACATTAAATTACACATAATGCATTTATCTGATAAATGTTTCAAAACATACTTAGTGCACATTGTTACTATGAAGAGATTCATCACATAAGTTGAGTTTGGAGGGTTCAAGAAGTGTTTGTGAAGTGTCCAATATTATGAATTTAAATTTCAATTAAGATAGGTTGAAGAAGCGTCGAACACGCTCTTGGGAGTGCCCGCAGAGTGTCGTGTTCGACATGGCACACCTCCTCCATAGTGTCCATGCTTTTTAGGTTTTCATCGGTCTCTAACAACCACACACACGCACACAAAACAGGGAGGAAAAAGCACGAAGAAGAAAAAAAGAAAAAAAATAGTACACCATTGTTCTTTTCTCGAACCTTAAAAAAGCAGTCTACCCTGTTTACAACAAAACCATAAACACTAAATTGCGCACAAATAATGGTACCTGCACTTACCTGCCCAAGTCCATGCACACAACTCCATGTAACATATGTCATTTGAAAACATATATCATCAAGATTTTTTTTAATTTTATTTATTATTATCATTTTTTTGGATCTTTGACTCATGAAGATCCAACAACTAAAACCTCAATATCAACGATCGTATAAGTACTTGAATTCATTTGATGAGTTCGGACATCGGAAAAAATCTCCGACAAATTCACATTCACGTATGCGTACAGGCCAATTAAATGACTAAACAGGTTTTCAGACAAAATATTGCAGATTGAGGCAGATAAAAATATTATGGAAAAATTTTCTTTTGCCAACATGCACAAAGAACACAACCAAATAAAACTTGAATTGATTAATGCTATAACAAAGCTCAACCTGTTCATATTTCCATCACAGCAATGAGTTGCAACAAGGAAACATATATTGAAAAACCACATATTAGGACTACATTAATTTCATCTTCTAAAAGCTAATTCCAAATGCTTGAACTCCCTAGATTAAAACTCTTAACAACTCATGGAATTGATTATGTGTCGATATCAAAATACAGGTATCATACATGTGTCATCATCAATATTTCAAACTTCAACACATGCTTTCTGCTTTTGTATGTATTAAAGTCATTGTGTATGCCATTCTATTAACTACTAAATTTCACCACTTCTAGAATGTTAATATCACTACTAAAGTTAACTACCACTGTCCTGCAATAATCAACATCAGCAAAGTCCCTATTTTTTTTGAACCTTGATATCACTACATTCATATTTTACTCCCAGAAACAGAAAGGGGCCCTAAATGAATGGAGGCATAACTTAAGTAGATTGGAACTTGGAAGTAGCGACTACACTACTATCCATTAGGAAATTTGGCAGCATAACTTAAAGGGCTATGATGCAATATTAAAGGATGTTCTTTGGGCAGTTAGGAGGACCAATAAACATTGGCAGCACTGTTGAAAAGGTGAAAAGAAAGGCATCTAAGTCATTCCAAAAGTTTGACATGCACAAGTGTGGTTAAAAAATTCACTATGCTTTCAACGTAAACATCCCAACAAGAGTCCAAATTTTCTAGTGGAACCATGGCAAAGGCACTCAATAAGCTTCATTAGTTGGATTTTGGAAAAATAGACAAGAAGATAATCCTTGCCACATGAACCCAAAGCTAGAATTACATAACTCCAGGTAATACATGGAATTTTACAACAACAGGGCATGAAACAAAATAAAATAAAGTAAACCAACACACAAATACTATAACCATCGGGAATCGCTTGCATGCTTTGGAAAATGTCTCAAATTATTTGACATTTCCCCAAAATTAGTGCAGCCAGGTGTTGTCAAAGAAAGAATTTCCTGATTAATGATAGCTCATTTTATTTTATTTTTTTGGGCACGAATTTTGTAAATACCCACTGTCCAAAATTGTGATAATTCCCTAAAAAATAAACCAATTCTTTAATCATCTTCCCATGGAAAAGAGATTTACAAAAAAATAAAAATAAAAATAACACTTATGATTTATGTTAATTTCAACCTAGCCATCTTACAAAAATCACTCCTAGGGCTGCAAATTTTCAATCCAAAACAAGTGAACTTATGGATACCCCTCTAGAGAAAAAGTTTCAAATCTCACTCCTACTGAGTACATACATACGCATATTGCCATGCTGCGTAACATCAAAGAAAGTACAATGTAATTAGGGTTAAAACTAATACCTTTTAACAATCCTCAAAAACAATAAGAAACCAATGATTCATACATATATAGCAGGCTATTTCTGCACATCAATAATAGAATTTGTTTGTGTATATATATAGAGAGAGAGAGAGAGAGAGACATACAGAGTTCTCTCTGATGCTGCTTGAGAGACCATGAAGTTGTTTTGAGGTTGATTAGAGTCCACCAACTGCATATATAACAGACAATAATACATCAGTAACAATATTTTCTGAGGATGATTACCAAAATCACAACAAAAACAAAAGAAAAAAAAAGACTTACATTCATTTTGAGATTTTGATTTTGATTTTGATTTTGATTTTGATGGGTACTTTTTGCAGCAAAATGCAGAGCAAAATTTGGTTTCGATCTTAAAGCTATATAATGAATGAACTTCGGGTGTCCCTTCTTTGAAGAAAGCCAGGGTTAACTTGGACCCACTCCAAACCGCTCAGCCCGTTAACTTTTGAGAGTATTGGGCTCGACTTGACTTGGGGCCCAAAGATACTCAATAATGGCCATCCAAATAACAATTAAAAGGCAACAGGACCTGATACACCAAAATGTCCATAGGACTTATTTGTGCACTCATCTTTCTAATAAGATTTTGGAGAATTTATCAGTAAATATACAAAATTTAAAATTTATCTAATTCTAGAAAAAAAGTATACTTACACTAATTAGTCCTACATATTTTCAATTGTTTTCAAAAAAATCTTTTTTATTTTTATTTTTTAAAAATTTATAGATGTTGCTACATCCTACCATCGTCAAATTTCTTTCAGACGATTATCGAAGACTCGCCGAAATGTTCAACATTACCAAGAATTTGCTAGAGTATCACCGGAAGTTCACTGAAATATCGTCAGAGTGTTTTGAACGTCACTCTAAGTCACCGGAATGTCTAGAACGTTTGTTGAACGTTAAGAATATCATCAGAGACTCACCAGAATGTCCAGAATATTACTTGAAAAAAAAAAAGAATAAATGAAAAATATAACAAAATGTGCTAAATATTGATAAAATGAAAGAAAAAAAAAAACAAACAAAGAAGTAACAGTAGCAATGAGAAAAAAAAATATATGTTATTTTTAATTTTTTGAGGGATTAAACAAATAATCTCAAATATTGATCAAATTGAAAAGTAAGTTCTGATATTGTAAAATGTTACAGTTTCAAAACAAAAATCTATTAAGCATTTATCTTTATTAATCAAATTGAAAAACAAAAATCTATTAAGCATTTATCTTTATTAATCAAATTGAAAAATATGTTATGAAATTGTAAAATTTTACAGTTCTAAAACATATTATGAAATTACAAAATTTTACAGTTCTAAACAATATTATGAAATTGCAAAATTTTTCAGTTTTAAAGCATGATTCATAACTCCGCCAGGGTTGTTAACAACTCCGTCGGTCCCAAGTCCAGGTAAAGGAGGAGGGTCATGTGTTAGGTAGTCGATAGCCAACACGTAAAAAAGCCGCTCGGATCCCTTATGATAATGAATCCTACTTTGAATCGTTTAAATGTCAGGTCATGCCCCTCAAGTGACGCGTTGTGCTTGCCTCCGGGTGTTTCAAAAAGTGAATGAGGGACGCCACATCGACGCTTGGGTATGGTGAAAAATGGGCAAAGGTTCCCACGTTTTTCTAAATAAACGCAAGTAAAGAAGCTAGTCCAAGACTATAGGTTTAGGGTAGCCACTTGGAATATAGGAACCTTAACTGGTAAGACGATGTAATTAGTAGATGTTATGATTAGAAAGAGAGTTAGTATAGCTTGTGCACAAGAAACTAAGTGGATGGGTGAGAAAGCTAGGGAAATTGAGGATACTGGTTTTAAACTATATTATAGTGGTAAGGATGGACGCAGGAATGTGGTAATCATAATTACTAAGGGTCTTGTAGAAAATGTAATGGCAATTATTAGGAAAGGGAATAGGATTATGTTAGTTAAACTAGTTATTTGAGGGAATATAATGAATGTTATTAGTGCATACGCCCCTCAAGTAGGATTAGATGATCGGACTAAGAGGGATTTTTGGGGCAAATGGATAAGATCTTACAGGAGATACCCGTAGGAGAAAACCTGGTTATAAGTGGAGATTTTAATAGCCATGTAGGCATAAATAAACTAGGCTATGAAAAGGTACATGGTGGATACAATTTTGGTGACATAAATGAGGCTGGAGAAAGTATCTTAGATTTTGAATTAGCTTCTAACCTGGTGGTGGCCAATACTATGTATAAGAAGAGGGAGGAGCATTTGATAACCTTTAAAAGTGGGTAAGTTAAGAGCCAAATAGATTACTTCTTAGTGAGAAAAGTGAACTGCCTAAAATGCAATGATTATAAAGTGATTCCTGGAGAGAGTCTGGCCTTTCAACATAGAATTTTGGTACTAGATTTATATTTTAAAGGGTAATACCAAGCTAGGAAGGATGGTGAGCATCGTAGGACGAGATGGCGGAACCTAAAAGGGGATAAACTATAAATATTTAAGAATAGAATGGATAAGAAAGGTACTTAGGACTTGGAAGATAATGCTAACACTATGTGGAACTCGATGGCCAATTGTATGAGGAGAATCTCAAGGATAGTGTTTGGAGAGTCGAAAGGAACGGGACCCAGCTTTAGGAAAACTTGATGGTAAAGGGAAGAGGTTCAAGCGGTAGTTAAGATAAAAAAAAAGTACTTTAAAAAAGTGGCAGAACGATAGAACTAAGGAAAACTTTAAGAGTTATAGATTGGCTAATAAGGAGATCAAAAAAGTAGTAAGTTGAAAGCATATGATGACCTATACATTAGACTAGATAATAAGGAGTGAGAGAAGAGGGTATACAAACTTGCTAAGATACGGGAGAGAAAAACAAGAGATTTTAATCAAGTTAAGTGCATCAAGAGTGAAGATTCTAAGGTATTAGTGAATGATGAAGAGAATAACGAAAATGGAAAAACTATTTTGAGAAACTATTAAATGAGGAATATAAAGGTACATCAATAGGGGAAGAAATAACCAGTAATACAATAAACCAAGACTATAGGTTCTATCGTATGATTAAAAACTTTGAAGTGGAGATTGTACTTAAGAAGATGAAATCAAATAAGGCTTTAAGACCCAATGTATCCCTATTGAAGCTTGGAAGTGTTTAGGTAAAAAGGGGATTGCTTGGTTAACTACGTTGTTTAGCAAAATTTTGTTGACTAAGAACATGCCAAATAAGTAGAGGAAGAGCATTTTAGTATCAATTTATAAGAATAAAGGAGATGTCTATAATTGCAACAACTAAAGAGGAATCAAACTAATATGTCATATAATGAAAGTGTAGGAAAGGGTGATGGAACGCCGATTGCGAGATATAACAGAGGTATCAAAGAATCAATTTGGGTTTATGCCTGGCAGGTCAACAATGGAAGCGATCTAGTTTTTGAGGAGAGTAATAAAAAGTATAGAGAAAAGAAAAGACATTCATATAGTGTTTATTGACCTTGAGAAATCATATGATAGAGTGCCTCGGAATATAATATGGTGGGTGTTAGAAAAAAGAAAAAAAGAAAAAAAAAAAAAGAAACAAAATGTTGCATTGATATGATTAGGGATATGTATGAAGGAGTAGTGACCACTATTAGATTGCCTGCTAGAAAGACAAATGAATTTTCTATCACTGTACGGTTACACCAAGGATCTACCTTAAGTCCTTATCTTTTTGCTTTAGTTATAGATGAGTTGACGAGAAATATTCAGGATGACGTGCCATGGTGTATGCTTTTTGCAGACAATATCGTGCTAATGGATGAGACTAGAGAATGAGTTAACACAAAGTTGAAGATTTGGAGAAAGCACTTGAATCTAAAAGATTCTGGATAAGCAAAACTAAGATAGAGTATATGGAGTGTAAATTTAGTAACAGTAACAATGAAAGCAGAGGAAAAGTGAAGATTGAGAACCAAGAACTGCCTTTGATAGAACCGCGTGGAGAAGAAGGATTCATGTAGCCAACCTTATTTGATGAGACTTAAGGCTTGGTTTGGTTTGGTTTGGTAAAGCATGATTCATTTCAGCACTAAAAAAATTGAAATTATAAAATTTTATAGTTTTCACTACATATAACTAAAACTGGAAAACAGTTTGTTTAGAATTTGAAAATTTTCTCCGTTACAATAGGAAAAGAGAAGTGTGTAGCAGAGAAAATATAGAAAAATTGAGAGATCGAATGAGAGAGACAGATATAGAATGAGAATTGTAGTAATCATTTTTTATTTAGATCTAACTGAATCTGATGTAGATTTTCTTCACCGAAAACTCATCTCCTTTGCCGTCGGTGAGGGTGAAGTAAGAAGTTGGTGGTCGGTGAACTCCAATCGATGGTAGTCGTCGGTCGCTGGTGATTATATATCAGGAAGAGAAAGATAAGAAGCAAAACGGTCGACGGTCACCGATTACTGGAAATGAAGAAGAGAAAGAGATAGAGAAGAAGAAAAACGTTACAAGACTTTTGAATATAAACAAAAGGTTATGGAACTAAATAGGCCCCGCTTTTTTCAAAGAGGACTTGTTAGTAATTTGCCCTAGGAGTTTTCAATCAATTCCCCAAAATTAAGTGGGTAGTTACATAAAATATGTACTTCAATTCTCAACCATAAATAGGCAGGGCCGACTTTGGCCTAAAGTAGGCAAAGCAAGGACTCCAAAAAATAAGTAAAAAATGGCCCTCAGAAATTTTTTAGCTATTATATAGTCCATTAAAAAAACCTATTTGAATCTGAAAGCCTTGATATAATGCCCGATAAAATTCTATAAAAATTCAAAATTAATATATGGTTGATGTGGGGAATTATTTAGAACTAAGAGATAATTATTTTTATCCAAAAAAATCAAAAAATCAATTAATATTGTGAGTTATTTGAAATTAATGGAGGGTTATTTTTAAGTACATTGATTGTATATAATACAATTAATTATACCATGTAAAGTTATTTATGGAAAAATAATTGAATTTAAATTTGATTAATATTACTTTCAATCAACTGTTTCACAAGAAAGATTTAATGAATTAGAAATTTTATCCATTGAAAGTGATTTTTTTGATAAGTTGGATTATGCAAGTTTGGTTATCAATATTGTAGTTAAAAATGTGAAAATGGTGATATTTTACTACAGTTTATTCACTTTTTATTTATTTCTTATGCTTAGATGATTTGATCATTTATTTTTTTATTATCGTAAACTTTGTTATATATTTAAGAAAATTTTAATTGTTATATATGGAAGTAACTTTTTTCTAAACCTTGTCAAATAAAAAAAAAATGGATACATAATCTTTTGATCACATTAGTTTTTTTTTTTTTTTAAATGTAAGAAATCCGTTTTCAAAAATGTCAAAGTCGACTCAGCAAAAAGTAAATTTGGGAATATAATTCTATAACACAAAAGTGTCAATACCAACTAGGCTTTTTCATGTAGGATGGACTAGTAGGTGTGTGCATACCCCATGAATGAGTTGTTAAGTCTAGAAAATATAAATTTAGATTTTGATTAAGTTGATCATATATGTTGTATATTGCTCAAGTGATAACGATGTTATTTCCTAAGCCATAAGTCTTGAGTTCAAGCCTCATCTATCTCATTGTATAGTTTTGTTTTTTAAATAGGCTATAAAGGTATTTTTGAAAATCAAAATGTCACATTGTGTCAACACCAATGCCTTCACTTTAATATAAAAGATAGATGGATAGACTTTGGTTTAAAAGCATATATGTTTTGTACCACTCAAGTGATAGAAAATGTTATTTCCTAAACGATAAATTTTTGAGTTCAAGCCTCATCCACCTCACTATATATTTTGTTTTTTTAAATAGGCTATGATGATATTTTTCCAAAAATCAAAATGTCATATTATGTCAACATCATGGGAAACCTTCCGGTGACTCTATTTACATCCCAAAAGATTGGTTGGACATCCCATTTTAAAATTTAAAATTTATTTTATTATTTGGGACAGCCTAAATAATGCCTATTATATCTTCAAAAACACTAGGGTGATACTTCATGTCCTAAACTAAATTTGTCTCAATTATCTCCAACTCAACTTCTCACATAGAGCAACACAACAAATCAAACCCCTCCCGTTGGAGCCTACCCTCATCGAAGCCCGTCGTCACCTACCCTGTCAGAGTCCACGAACAATGTTGAACATCACTCTAAAACATAGTAAGAGAAGTTAGAAAATTTAAAGGTATGGAAACATAGAGCCAAATATTTTTATTTTTTTTCAGATACTCAATATTGAACAAAATTAAACTTATTTGGAGATATAAACTTGGCTAGTTCTTATTGTTCAGAATTGAAATAAGAAGAAGTTATAAAATTAAATGTTTAGAAACGTAGAGCCAAACATAGACTATTTGTTCGAATATTAAATACTAAACAATGTCAAATAGTTCGGCAACATAGTGTCGAATAAAAGTAATTTGTTCGGTACTAAATTTCCGAACAAATTTCGAAAATCCACCGACTAATAACAATGAAGATAAACAAAAAAAACCTACCTTCTCTATAAAAAAATAGCTTGGGAACGTTTTCTCATTGTTCATTATTGACTTCAATATGAAATAGAATGCAAAAATGATAGATTCAAGTGAAATATTGTTGAGTATGAAGAAGAGAAGAGATAAGAGAAGATTAAGACTAATTATGAATGAGGCATCCAAAGCACTATGATTTACACTTTTTTTTAATATCAAGTACTTTTTGTCATTTTAAATAAAGATATTTTAGGGTGTCTAACCAATTTTTTTGGGTGCAAATAGAGCCACCCAAGTAATACTTGTTGACAAAGAATACATTTTGGTGACAAGCACAATCCTTGCTAAATGTTAAACATATTTGGTGACAATATCCTCACCACCATAGGTAGTCTTTCAAATTTGGAGAATATACTTTTAGCGAGGAAATGATCATTTTTAGTGGCAAAATATTTTACACTTTGGCCTCCAACAATGTTCGTTGCAAAACACTTTACATTTTGGAGTCAAGATTGGTTCCTTGCTAAAAGGTTGCTTTTGGTGTGGAATTGAAATTTCCTCGCAAATGAGTATCGAAGGCGACCCATTTGCAACGAATATGACGAGTCAAATTTCCTCGCAAAAAAGTTTTTGGTGAGAAATTTTCAAACTTTGTGACATATTTTCCCACGGTTAATGTCAAAATGCTTGTAGTGACATTCATTCTCATCACCCTCGCCACTTCCCCACCCACCTACACTACCCACACCCAACCCAATACCTAGTCAATCCAACCCTAGCTACAATAATCATAGGATGCAACTCTAAACTATGCCTTTTGCAACATCGAATGGAAGAGGTGTGCGGTGGCAACAGGGAAGAGAAGGGGTCGAGGGGTTTGGGTGGGTGCTATTAGCTAGGTTTTGGGTCAACTAGGGTGTTGGGTTGGGTGGGTATAGTCGGGTGTGGCGAAGATGGTGGGAAAGTTTAGGGGTTTAATAGAATGGGTAGAAGAGCGATGGAGGTGGTTAGAAAATGGACGGGGGTCGTTGGAATTTGTAGAAGAGAGTGGAGAGTGAATGAAAGTCACGGTGATGAGGGAGGGTGGAGGAAGTGGCGGCAGTGGCGGAGGAGGGCAAAGAAAGTGGTTAGGGTTATTTTTGGAGAGAACAAAAAGAGATGAGGGCAATTTCTTAATCTTGCCAATAGATTCCATGCTTTGGTAATTATTTTTTGTTCCTTCACTACTACAATAATTTCCAAAAACTTTTTCACTAACTAGTAATGAAAAAAACTTCATTTCTCACTGGAATGTCATTTCTCTAAATAATAATAACTCATATGTATTGAGTTAAGTAAATAAATTTGTATTTTAATAATTTTTAAAAGTGAACTTGGATGATTAGGTTAGGGTTAATGTGGGCCAACCTCTGAACTTGAGAAGAATCAATCTTGAAGATCATTCAATTTTCATTTTTATTCATGTGTATCCGTTTTAAATTGACAAGATTATATTGTAGGTCTTCAATTACAATAAGGATTAAATGTGACATTTATAACTAATTAGTGGTGCAAATGGAGAGGTAGAAATGTAAAGAAAGTGGTGATTTATGAAAAAGTAAAAGTGACGATCATGGTGATTTATGATAGGGGAGTAGTGGTGATCATGGTGTAATGGTTATCCACTAACTCACTTATTTGCACACAAAAAAGGGTAAAAGAAAAAAGAAAAATCTCAGTTTTTAGAAACTGAAAATTTTCAAAGTTGAGAAATTTCCTAGCATTTCAAATTATGAAAATGTTGAATTTCTTAGTTTCAAATTGAGATTTTTCTCAGTTTTCAAAATCCCAAATGCTAATCCCAATTACTTGAAATAGAGATATTTCTCACTTTTGAAAATGAAATTGTGAAATTCCTCAATTAACACGTGAAGTCCCACATCCAACAAAATGCCCAAAATACCCAACAACAACGAAAACGAAAACGAAAGAACAATAATTGAATTGCTTTTATGGCACTGGTTTAACCTTTTTGAGCCCTCACTAAATGTTGTTGATCTGAAACAACAACAGATATCTCTTTGATTTCTTTGTTTCAAAACTAAGGAATTTCACAGTTTTAAGAAAATTATCAATTTTGAAATTTTTTGAAGGGTTGAAATTTTTTCATAATTGAGGAATTAAGAAATCTCTCTCTCTCTGTCTTACAGACACACACATACACACACAAATTTATGTTCAATACAAATTTTATTTGATAGATTTCAAAAATATAAATTTAATAAACAAATAAATATGTAAAACAAGAGTCATAATATTTTAAAAGTTGAAAAACTAAGATTAAATTATCAGTAGGTACTAATAATTAGACTTAATTCCCAATAAGTCCTATCAATTCTTCGCTAAAAGTTGGTTCTATTAGAATCATCGCTAAAAAAGACTTTTTGTGAATTTTTTTTCTAAAGTTGTCGTTAAAAACTAACAATTGATGATGTTTTGTGTGACGATCTTCTAAATTTGTCGCTAAAAACTGACTTTTTGTGATGAATTTTTCAAACTATCTCTAAAAACTAATAATTAGTGACATTTTTTTTTTATAAGAACGTCGTTAATTATCACAAGACCTATTGGACGATAGAAAAATGACTGATCCACCGAATTTGAACTCGCCCAAATTGCCCGAATTACATAAGCCGGACAACTTCTCGAACACCGCTAGGATGACCGGCGTCATTCTTGCCAACAACGGTTGTCACCCTTGTTAACTAGCATGTCAACTGGCATCCACTCAGATGACTGACCAAACATTCTCTTGGATAATTGATGCGTCAACCAGCATGTACAAATTCGGGTAATTCAAGCGAGCCCAAAGTTAGTGGATGTAGTATTACTGTAAACAATAAATCTATCTATCGAGACCTGCACATAAATCCTCCAAAAACTAACAATGTGACGCATTGTTGAGTGTTACACACCCTTGAGGGTAGGACTTAATGGGTTTAAAAACATTACATAGAACTTTATGTGTTAATGTGTTATAAATATATAGAATGAGACCCAAACAAATCTTCATAAATAATAATGTTATTTTTTTTTGGGTACATCGAAAAGTGAAGCAGTACAAGAACAAACTAAGGTGGATAAGGCGTGGCTAGATCCTCCGATATGTCGTACCCACCACATCTGCTACAATCAAGCTTCTAACTTCCAGAGGAGGTTCCTCCATAACAAACAAGTGTTCAACTTGATCTGCACCTATATTGGTGAGCTTGTCTACGCATTGGTTAGCTTCGCGCATAATGTGTTGGATGGAACAATTGCACTGCTGAAGTAAGTGACATGTACCTTCCACAATGGCTTTATACGGGCAGTTTGGGGTGGCATGTTGGTGATCAGCTCTTGGGCTATGATGGAGTCAATTTCAATGACAACTTTGGCGAGTCCTTTCTTAAGCACTATGGTAAGGCCTCTGTAGATGCCCCACATTTCCGCTTCCAGGCTATGGCATGTCTTTGGCTTCCCAAAAAATCGCACAACCAGATGCCAGCCTCATCCCGAAAGAGGCCTCCAAACCCTCATTTTCCTGGATCACCTTGAGTACAACCTTCTGTGTTTAATTTGATTTTACCTGCAAGATGAGGGTTCCATTTAATCTCATTAGTAAACTGTTGAACATAAACAATAGAAGATAAGAAAGCTTGTTGTATCTCTCTAACATAATTAAAAATACAGTTACAAGCATTAAATAAAGTAGAGTCAATATTATCAAAAACTTTTTTATTCATATCTTTCGAGATTTGCCAAAGGGTCACAACAAAAACAAGGCACCAATGAGGATCACTCCTCTTATGAGACTTTGAGTTCTTCTTAATCCAATCAACCATGTTAAGATGGTTAATCATTAACACCCATTGCGTTCCAACAATATTATTCCAAATGTTTCTAAAGACAACGCATCCTCATAGAAGGTGTTCCATATCCTCAGTGTGACAATTGCATTTGGGACAATTAGCATTCAAAGCCATGCCTATATTTTTTCTCATAGCATTGGTTAGAAGTTGTAGGAAATTTATGTATTGATAATATTGATTGATTCCTTGATGTTACAATGGAGAGAATGAACTCTCTTTTATAGAGAGAATGGGATACAATGAAGTAATCAAATTAGTGGAGCACTAAACTAAATTAATGGAGCATTAACCTAAATGGAGTAGGTATAATGGTAATGGAGCATTAACCTAAATGGAGTAAGTATAATGGTAATGGAGCACTAACTATGGTGCACTAACTATAGTGGAGTAGATGTAGGAATTGTTACATTCAACAGCCCCCCTCAAACTCAAGTGGGTTAGGAACTAACCAACTTGAGTTTGGAGAGAGTAACAAAACAGAAAAAATAATCTGACAAATAAAAGTAGATAGGAGACACTGTATGGTCGTGTCAGACTGTTGTAGAAGACAGTTTATGGGGTCATGTCGGACCGTTGTAGAAGATAGTTTATGGGGTCATATCGGACCGATATAGAAAACAGTTTATGGGGTCATGTTGGACCGTTGTAGAAAACAGTTTACGAGGTCATGTCGGACCGTTGTAGAAAACAGTTTACTGGGTCATGTCGGACCGTTGTAGAAAACAGTTTACTGGGTCATGTCGGACCGTTGTAGAAGACAGTTTATGGGGTCATGTTGGACCGTTGTAGAAAACAGTTTATGGGGTCATGTCGGACCGTTGTAGAAAACAGTTTACTGGGTCATGTCGGACCGTTGTAGAAAACAGTTTACTGGGTCATGTCGGACCGTTGTAGAAAACAGTTTATGGGGTCATGTCGGACCGTTGTAGAAAACAGTTTACTAGGTCATGTCGGACCGTTGTAGAAAACAGTTTACTGGGTCATGTCGGACCGTTGTAGAAAACAGTTTATGAGGTCATGTCGGACCGTTATAAGAGCTAACCGGAATCAATGTCGGGACAGTTTACAGAGTCTTGTCGGACCCATATAGGAGCTAACCGGAATCAAAGTCGGGACAGTTTACAAAGTCTTGTCGGACCCATATAGAAGCTAACCGGAATCAAAGTCGGGACAGTTTACCGAGTCTTGTCGGACCCTCAAAAGTCGCACCCTCAAAAGGTGTGCCAATTCTTATCAAAAGGCGTGCCATCAAAAGGTGTGCCCGACAGCCATCAAAAGGCGTGCCATCAAAAGACGTGCCCGACAGCCATCAAAAGTCGAGCCATCAAAAGGCGCGCCGATTTGTCGTCTAGTGCTGAGCGGCGCGCGATACGCGTGGCTGTTGTGGCTATTTAACGAAGACGGAGGCTGAGGCTTAGACAGAACAAAACACTTGCTGAAAAACCTCTGAAAACCTCTTCGTTTTTGCTGAGAGAGATTATCCCTGAAACACTCTACAACCAACCCTGAATATGGCCTCTTCTTCCCGTTCAGCTACCCAGAACATAGCCTCTTCGTCCCGTGGTCTGACTCTCTTTCCCGACCTCAACGAGGCCACAACCCAGAATATAGCCATTGAACCTCAACCAAGTCCCCCTGGTTTTGCGCCATTGAACTATCCGATGGTGGCAGTTGAGCAGATAATGGCTGCTCAATCTGATATTGAGGCCAATTATTATACATTAAGGTCATGTGTTGAGACCATGACTGCGATCAACAACCTGTCGCACCGGCTTCAGAGTAGAACAACTGAGGTGCAGCAGGTGAAAGCCCAACTGGCTCTGCTCCAGCGCATGTATACGGATGCCCGAGCAGAGATATGTGTGCTTAAGGCAGAAAACAAGGAACTGAAGCGGAAGGCCACCGTGATGCTCAGATTTGGAGGACCGCCATATGTGACGGTTGAGGAGCAACGGGAAGTGAACGTGCTCGGCGGCGTGGGAATCACGGAGGCAGCACCGGCAAGGGACGCCCAAGACAAAGGCAAAAAGAAGAGAACAGCTGAAGAGGCGAAAAAGTAAGGCCGATTTTTGTGGTGGTTGGAGAATTTGTTTGTGGTTTTTTTTTTTTTTTTTTTTTTTTTTTTTTTGATCGGGTTTGATCCCGACAGAAATAAATAAAGAGGTTGTGATATGTGGAATGTTTGTGGTGGTGTTTTGGTGTGTTTAATAATAATAATAAAATAAAATAAAATAAAATAGAGAAAGAAAAGAGAGAATATTTTGTGGGTGGAGGATGTTGGAAAATGTTTGGAATGAGTGGGTGCAGAATGGTGGCACGGCAGTGATCAATCACTGCTGCTGTTAATGATGGAAGGCTGTTGATGATAGCATGTAGGAGCAAAATTCCACCATGTATGCCCATAACTACATATTTAGAAGCCATATCCGCCACCATTTTTTTCACCTGTGCTAAGGAGAATAATCACGTGAATCAGCTGTGCAAGTGAGAAATCTATACTTGATGTAACAGCCCACTGACCAACAATGTTGAACCAGCCAGTGAGCCATGAGGCAAAGGGTGTCCAACTAGGGCCAGCAAGCTTGGAACTCCAATAATAGAGTCCCCCAGAAGTAGGATAAGAAGAACAAATCTCAGCCATAGACAACCCAACAATCATAGTGAAAACACCAGCAATAAGCCACCCATAAACCAATACAACTGGTCCACCATAATTAAACCCAGTATTGTACAAAGTAGTTATACCCGTGAGCACCGATAGGATTGAGAATGAAAATGTAAAATTTGAGACTACCGAGAGATCACGCTTGAGTTCTTGTTTGTAGCCGAGCTCGTGTAGACGGGTATGGCCGGTATCGAGTGAGCTGTCACCGTTTTGGACGTGAGAAACCATAACTCCTTGGAAAGGTCGATCACCATCTAAAATGGTGGAAGGGTCTGGAAGATTGCAAATACAGTGGCCAGTGCTGTTTCATGATCCAGTTTTGCATCTGTCGTCATCACACGGTAGAGCAGCAGCAGCTTTCACAATATTGGTTGATCCAAGAAACAGAGATAGTATATCTAGATACACAACTTCCATGCCAGTTGACATTTCAAGAATATGAGAGAGAGAGAGAGAGAGAGCGAAGTGAATTGTGTGTGGGTCTCTTCCCTCTCACCACAAAACTACAGAGGCTGAAATGAGGGGTAAGAGCTCAACTATGGAAGAAGGTATGTGTAGAAACACAAGCGGAATAGGTTGAGGTCCGGCGGGCGGCCAAGGAAAGGTTGCCGCCCGCCAGAAGGCGAAGAACACTAGGAGCTTAACCTATAGCTCTGATACCATGTAGAAAATTTATGTATTGATAATATTGATTGATTCCTTGATGTTACAATGGAGAGAATGAACTCTCTTTTATAGAGAGAATGGGATACAATGGAGTAATCAAATTAGTGGAGCACTAAACTAAATTAATGGAGCATTAACCTAAATGGAGCATTAACCTAAATGGAGTAGGTATAATGGTAATGGAGCATTAACCTAAATGGAGTAGGTATAATGGTAATGGAGCACTAACTATGGTGCACTAACTATAGTGGAGTAGATGTAGGAATTGTTACATTCAACAGAAGTCTCCAATGACAAATTAGCCAAAGGAACCCTTTTAGTTTGTGAGGGATTTCAAGTTTCCACACCCACTCTAGATCCAAATTACTCTCAAGCTGCCCAAAGGCAACTTTATAAGCTGCTGCAGCAGAAAACCCTCCTAAAGCACCCTTCTAGTGAGGGCTGTCAAGGAAGGTAACAAATTGAGGAAGTTTAGCTTTTAAAACACTGTCAATGGCGTTACTAAGAAGATGTGTCCAGATGTGATTCACATCTCGTTTGCCCTTCTTATCCACAAGAACATCCATAGTATCATGGTTTATAAGCTGGTGGTTTGGAAATTTTGTTACAAGAGTTTCCTCTCCACACCACTAGTCAAACAAGATGGAAATGGTAGTGCCATTACCCACTCCCCATTGAGTACATTTCCTCAAGATATCTCTAGTTTTGAGAATACCTCTCCAAGTGTGAAAAGATCTTTTCTTTGAAGAATAATTCAGTAAAGTCTCCTTTCAGAGATATTTCTCTTTCAGAACTTGCCCCCAAAGGCTAGTGTCATTGCATAACAATCTCCATCCCATTTTTGATAGAAGGGCCAGGTTTTGCGTTTTGGCTTTTTTCAGGCCAAGCCTTCCCATCTTCTTGCTTTTACAGACCATAACCTAATTCATAAGATGAACTTTTTTGCCGTGATCACTATCACCCCAAAGAAAATTGCGATTAAGTTTGTCAATGTCACTGCATATACTCATAGGGATAACAAGAGTTTGCATAGTATATGAAGAGAGGGCAGAAGTGACAGATTGGATTAAGGTGGCCTTTCCAGCCAAGGAAAGCTTATTAGCTTTCTACCTAGACAATTTGTTTTGAATCCTCTTAGTTATATGCCTAAAATGATCATGGTTACATCTGTTATGTAGCAGAGGGATGCCCAAGTACTTACCCAAATCTTGAGTAAGGGAGATACCACAACAATTACTCAAAACTCTAGCTTTTTGGGGCCCCACATTGGGCGAGACAAAAAGTTTAGATTTATGAAGGCTCACCTTAAGGCCCGAGAACTTACTGAACTCATTCAACACCCCCATAACAGTGTTGCACATTTTTTCATCAGCTCTCCCAAACAACAAAAGATCATCAGCAAAAAAAAGATAGGAAAACATAGAGACTCTTCCAGAGGCTTTAACCCTTTTCCAAACTTAATTGTGGACTTTCTGAAGGATCATATTTGAGAGTCTTTCCATACATAACACAAAGAGATAAGGAGATAAGGGATCCCCTTGTCTCAATCCCTTCTCTAAACAAAATTCCTTAAGTTTTTCCCTATTCCACAAACGAAGGCAGAAACATTTGTGACACAATTCATGATGAGATCAACCCAATGGTCATTAAGGTCAAGATTTATTAAAGTTTGATAGAGAAAATTCCAAGACACATTGTTATAAGCTTTTTTCTAGATCAATTTTGAGAATCATGTCACCTTTACTGCCTTTCTTGCCTCTAAGAGTGTGAAGGATCTCCTGGGCAATGATAACATTATCACTAGTGGTAAGCCCAAGAATGAAGCTACTATGGAAAGGTCCAACAATATCGGTCAACAAGGGTCTAAGTCTATTAACAAGTACTTTGGTGAGGGTTTTGTAGAGAACATTACAAAGGCTAATAGGGCAGAATTGGGTTATAGATTCAGGGTTATTAATTTTTGGTATAAGGGTGAGAATAGTTTTGTTCATGCTGTCAGGGATGTATTTATTAGCAAAGCAATTCTGAATAAACTTACAGACAGAAGTCCAATGATGTCCCAGTGCTAATGATAGAAGAGGGATGGAATACCGTCACTACTAAGGGCTTTAAAGACTTTAACACTTTTGATAGCTTCCCACACTTCCTTACCAGAAATAGGGGTACTGAGGGCCCTATTATCTTCCAAACTAATTTTAGGTTGCAAAGGATCATGCCAAAACTCATAGAGTTACTAGTACCTCTCTTGAATATATTACAAAAATAATCATTAAGGTCAATGGGGTCAAAGATCCAACCACCATCATTATCATGGAGTCGGTAACAAAGCTTTTAGAAGAACCATGAAGGAGCTTGAGAAAAATCATAAACCTTCTATTATTATTCTGACGGAAACCAAAATTGATTTGAGCTCAATGGGTTTATTTTTTAACGAATTGGGGTTCACTACCTCTTTCCATGTAGACCCTGTTGGTAGGAGTGGGGGCATTTGGGTGCTTTGGGATCCTTTCGAGACTACAGTGAAAGCCCTTGAGGTACATGGCCAAGTTATCCATGCCAAAATTCAATGTGACAACCATGCTGATTGGATTTTGTTAGCGGTTTATGCAAGCCCGAACCCTAGGAACCATGACCTTTTGTGGGACAACCTTGAATCAGTTGCTGATAACATGATCCTTCCCTGGCTTGTGGCTGGGGATTTTAATGACGTAGCTTCTCAAGGGGATAAATAATAATGTTATGATGACTAAATTTAAATACTAAAAGTTTGCGTGATATGACATCAATAAATTGATTTAATGTCTATATGTCATCAATAGATTGGTTTAACGCTTTCTATTTTTCATGTCTTTTATCAAGAGAAGCCAAACCCTTTTATCAATTCAGATGGTGTCCAATTTTTGGCTGGCATGCATATTTAATCACCTATTGCATTAATGCAATAAAAATGACTTCGTGTAATTCATTAAGAATTTGTCCAAATCAAAATTGGGTTCAGAGATTTCAAGGGCTTCAACATGGCTCATCTAGCCAAACAACATTGGAGGTTACTTTTATGAATCCATTCCTCTCTTCTTTTTTTTTCTTTTTTCTTTTTTTGACAAAACAATGAAATGCATTATAATTTTTCCAATTTAGCGCTCTCTTTATTTTAGCCCAAATGTTTTTTAATAAAAAATTTTTAAAAAATTCTATAAAATATTTTGGGGCAATTAGGGTTCAGTGGCTGTTGAGAAAGTTAATTATGAGACAGTGGAAGATTTTCTAAAATTACATGAGAAGATTGGTTTAATAATTCATATAACTAAATTATATATTTAATATATATAAATATATTATGAAAATGTTTCAACGATTGCCCACCATTTTCAAAATATATAAAAATAATAACTTGGATAGATTAGGAAATTTATGCAAAAATAATGAAGGTATCTTACGATTTAAACCATGCATTTAGTGAAAACACATCGAAGTTAATTAAGATGACATTTTAGACTTATCTTTGAACTAGCTATCTTATATGACTAACCAGACATGTCTCACACATAAATTTTCTTCTTCTTAGCAATTCAAAAGGCCGATATGTGGATTGGTCTTGTGTATATATTCTGTTTCATAAGCACTCTAGAGTCAAGCCCTTGAGCTCATAAGAAACGACACCACCTCGTACACTCACATAAGTAAGTTTACTGAGAGTACCCCTCTAACTATAAGTTTACTGAGAGTACCCCTCTAACTATAATACCTAACTAACACCGATGGTTATAAAAATAAAATTCAAATGTATGCAATTATGACATATGATGTACTTGGGCTCAATTGAACTCAAGGACTAGATGTTTCAAGCATTGAGTCGAGTTTTCGTTATGAGTGATTATGTTACTTGGGCTTAAGACTCATTCCCTTTGATGATCTCACATCAAATTCCTTGCAAGTATTTTTGATAATTTTACAGTCACGTAAACAATATTTTTACATAACTATGTGTTAATATAGTTTATAACGTGATCAACATGTCCAAACTAACAATCACTATCATAACTATCAACTCATACTGATGATGAGTTTGTATCTTGAAAAAATTAAGAAAAACTTGTGACAAAAATAACATGTCACTCAATCTCTTTTCTTGCAAGAGACTAACAAATTGAAAAAATTATCCCTTCAATTCTAAGAGATAAACCCCCACAAAGAGTAATTTTTTATTTACTCTTAAGCCATAATTTTCATGCTAAGTGTTCAAACAAGCACTTTTTTGTCCTTTCAAATAACTAGATATCCACTTTAACAAATAAACTAACCATTTCATTAATTTTAAGAAATTAAATTGTAAGACTTAAACAATCAAATACTTCAGATTTGAAGAACTAATTCTTTCTTGTATCTTACTTTTTATGATTTGTGCTTGTATTTGTCTTGAGTCATAAACTGACCAACCAATATGAAACTTTCATTCAAATACAAGTTACATAAAATAGAAATTCTAATTTAATTACATTCAAAAAATATACCAAATCTATAATATATATACTCTATCTTTTCTCAAGCTTCAAGAAATCACAATCCAAAAATCATACTCAGATTTTAATAATTAAAATCATAACTTGATACGTTCTTGAAATTTTCACAATACTTGTTGGTTTTTCCTTAAATCCAGAACAAGAATTTAAAGCTCCTCATTCAGAATAGTATTTGGGCTATATAAATAAGTCCAATGAAGTGAAGTCTTATTACAAACTATCAGATTTGATATTTGGATCACTGGATGACCCAAATTTAATTCAACATTTAAGGGCCCAACTTTAAGTTTCAAACAGTTTGGATCATAGCCATTGTTAAATGAAGCGACACCTTTGTACGGAACACCATAATGATGCTGGTAGTTTTTTCTGGCCTAGAACCCCTTATCCCCAAATATTCTTGTCTCCTTATCTTAAATTACTCATAATCATTGGATATGTTTTGAGATTCTCAAATCTTCAAATAGTTGTGAGTGATTTGGGACAGGAGGACAGAAATATTTGGAGACAGGGAATCCTTACTTCTTTTTTCTTATTCCAACGACCATATCAACGGCATCAGCACATCACTGGCCAAACGGTGCGTCATTTTCATTAGATACACTGACCCCCTTGAAATTTAATTTGGATCCTTACAAAAAATTGGTTCTGCCCCTGTTTGTGAAGAAATCAAATTCAAACGAATCAATCAAACAATATCCTAAAATTCTTACAAAACTTAAAGTTTTATGTAAATTGAGAATATATTCAAACAAAATCATATTTTTTGCAAAACATGCAACAATTAATGTTCAATTATATGTTCTGTTCATGGACTTATATTTAGAAGTCAATGAATTCTTCATAAAAGGGTCCTACCAAAATGCAGACATCATTTTCTAAGCAAAGGGAAGGATTTGATGTGGCAAAAATTATAGTTAGACCCGTATTTTGGTCACTGAACACTAAGGCCTTATTTGGGAATAAGTTATTTTAGTAATTTTTTAATTTTTTAGTTAAAATATGAGGTAAAAAAATTTAGTATGAATGATTTTTTGATTTTTTTACGAAAAGATATGCAAAAAGTAGAGAAAAAAAAATATTTGACTTTTTGGTATAGGTTATAAATTTCATAATTTTTTTAATAATTTCTTGACTTTTAGGCTAAAACAAGCATCTGTCAAACGAGGCTTAAATGCCGCAAAGATTCTACTTTATAAATTACACCTCATTAATTGCAAACACATATCAAGAAAAGGCTATATTCATGATGCAATAGAGAAAGCAAAACTTGAAATAATAATCAAATGTAACAATTATAATTAAACAAGACAGAATCTGTTGATAACAGTTTCTTGGTGTTTGGGAAGTTTGTGTGTTGGGTTTTTTTTGATTTTTTTTATTAAAAGATAAACTTTTTGCAAAATAAAAAAAAAGAACAAATCCAAACAAAACATCATAGCTAACCCTATAATCATTTCACTTTTTCTCTTACAAACATAACATCCAACCACAAAAAAACCTAATTATCTTTCCAAACACCAAAAAAATTTTATCTAATAATATCCTACAACTAAAAAAAACCTACATAAAAATCCACTTCCCAAACAACCACATAGTGTGACACACTTTCTTATCCAAGAAACAATAGATATATAGTCATAAATTCAAAGTTGATATATATAGAAAATGCATATCTCGTTCCATGTTGATCAGATTTTAATGATTTTATATTAAAACATCGATCAATCACCACAGGCATAATTAATGACCTTTGACAGTCTATGCAGCCTCATATATTCAAAGACGTTCATCTGGTAAACGAATCAACTTTTGATTACTTCATTAGGACTACTGTTCATCAAATTGGAATTGAATTCCTCCCTTCATTATTTTGTATTTTATCTTCTATTTAATCTGCTTCTATCTCTTGTAATATCGTCTTAAGATTGTTGATGCAAAATTGGTAAAAGTAATGGAAAAAGATAAAATATAAAATAATTAGGATTGTTTCAAGGAATGTTATAACGTCATTTTCCCTAAGACGATATTTGTCCTCACCAATCCTATTGTATATAATGTGCATCGGGTTATCCGCGAATTCACCTCCAGAATACAATGAAGCCTAGTCTAAAGACACCGATGTCTGATTGTGTTGTACACAAACGAAATCAGATCCTGAATACTTTTTAATTTTCTAAGCTACCAAGTAGAAGAGGAAAATAACAATATGAATCCTTAGAGAGAAAATTCATGAAAATTAGGATCAGCAAAAATGAATAAATCACAAGTTTGAAAAATTTACAATTCATTACTAGAAAAGACAAATACAAAACATAGATTGAAAACTTGGATTGAAGCAAAAATAAATATCAATTAAAGCAATGGCATGGCATGGCAGTCAAAACCTACAAGCAAAAATAAAAAACTCTATTTCCATATACAAAGCACTATTTTTATGAATTTAAATATTAATTTTAAATTCTTAAAAAATAAGACTGAAACCCCTCCCTAATTCTTCATTATTAGGCCTTTTACTTAACAATCATTTTCTGTTTGTTTTTTAAGGGAAGGGGAGGGGATAGTGAGCCATTGTTTGTCCCATTGTCATATGCTCTGATGGTCCTACAGAGAACAAGAGAAAACTAGAAGAAAGAGAATTAGAAAAACATATTGATAAACCAATGTCAAGTAAAAGATTGTTATAGGAGTGAGATGTGATTGATTTAGTTTGATTAGTTTAAGGGATTGAATACCACCATTTTCAATCTGTTTATCAATTCCTACCCATTTTCCAAACAAGTAACTAAAAACCAAGAAGCTAAATTAGAAATCAAAACCAATTAACACCCATAAATTAAGTTCCTAAATACATAAAACAAGGTATGAAATTCATATTAACAATTCCACCTTCAAATGTACAAAACCCAAACCTTCTAGATACCTAAATCCCACCCATCTTCCCATCTTGTGTACATGATTGATGGCCATAACAAATTAGGTAAGTGAACAAACTTCAAATAATTTAAATTTATTTGCCAAAATTTAAGGAAATTAGAGAAGAAACAAATTCATATAAAAGCCAAGTTCAAGAGTCGCAAGAAAGCTTGAAAGAGTTCTAGAACTTCAATTTTGACTAAAATCTATTTGTTTATTATTAAGGGAATCTCTTTTGCTAAGTTCATTTCTGCCTTGTTTGTTTACTGAGAAAAAAAAAAGCCAAATAAATCAGTTTTTGTCACATAATTTCCCGTTACTTTGGAACCCAAAACTTCTTGTACTCAACTTAAAAAAAGTATTTGCTTAGTGGATTTTTTTTTTCCAAATTTTCTTTGTTTTTCTCTTTTTCTTAGGACAACATAAAGCATAAGATCCAGATTCCAAAGTTATATTCCCTCATCTTTTCCGCCATTTTTCTAGCTACCAAACAGATTTTAATCACTTCAACACCACAAAGTTCAAGTACCATTAACTAGATTCGATAAAAACTTCAAAATTACGAACAAATTTCCTGAAAAATACAGTTCTCTTGGATCCCAAACAACAAATATCATCAACCATAAGAATTTGATAAAATTCAAAATCAAGCAATAACAAATCCCAATCAAACCGCAACTGAATTCACAAAATAAAATATAAGTTGAAATAACAGTTCGTACACAGAGCTGAAAAAACACATTCAAGACTCAATAGTTAGGGGGGGAAACAAGACATTTCACTCAAAAAACAAACTAATAAAACAACAATCAAAACGTATTAAAGCACAAACAGAGTTTCGGGATCAACTCGGTGAGATTCATTGTGTGTCACTCTCATGAAGGCTTGATCATTATATTTCATAATATACTCATCATCTTTATAGCCCAAAAGATTACCGTTCAGTCCACAATCATTCCTCAACCAACCTAAATGCATATATGGCAAAACAAACAACACCCAACAATCAAAATGAAGAGATGCATTGCACATTTTGGGGAAAATAAAAGGGAGAGCAGATAAGAGAAGAGACTGTAGAAAGCGATCAAATATATATATATATATATATAGAGAGAGAGAGAGAGAGAGAGAAAGAAGAGAAGAGAAGAGGGCAGCGACCATTGCCAGTGCAGTCGCGATCAGCGTTAATCAGAGCATCAAAGCTATAGCTAAAACCACGCAAATGAATACAGAAATCTCACATATACTAATTCATGAAAAGAGTGACTTTGAAGAATCAAAATCAAACCTTCGAAGATGATAATGATCATCATCATCGACAACCTTCAAGAGAATCTTCAACAGTTCAGACGAAGAACAGAAGAGAGGGAGATGAATGGGCAACGCCACTGCCAGTGCAGTCAGCGACACGAGAGAGAGAGAGAGAGAGAGAGAGAGAGAAGAAGAAGAAGAAGAAGAGCAGACATACCTGTGCCGTTCGAGGTCGCGAGAGTGAGAGAATGGAGCTTCAACCATGCTACTTGCAAGGTTGGAAATGTCACTTGAGTTGATCCAACAGTTAAGATTTGAGCGGGAAAAGAAAATTTGAATTTGTTTTATTATTTTTTTATTTTTAAAAAGTTAAATTTGAACCGTTGGATCAACTCAAAATATATCTCTACCGTTGCAAGTAGGGAGACAAGAAGAGAGCATAATGAGATAATCTCAACTCGTTGGGACCCTCTCCTTCAGCTCTCTTCTTCCCTCCCTACTTGCAATGGTGGAGATACATATTGAGTTGATCTAACAGTCCAGATTTGGACGGAAAAAGCAAATTTGAATTTGTTTTCTTATTTTTTTTATTTTTAAATAGCTAAATCTAAATCATTGGATCAACTCAGAGTGCATTTTCACCATTGCAAGTAGATAGATAAGGAGAGAGCATAAGGAGAGAATCTTAACTCGGTCCCAACTCCTCTAAGAATGGGTTTTTCGACCCCCTAAGCCATATATGGATGAAAGAGGATTCCCTCCAGTCCAAAATCTGAATTGGAGGGGACTGTTTGAGCCTATAGAGCCTACCATGGGTCCCATTTTGATGATTCGAATCATTCATTTTGTTAGGTACTTCATGCATTTCATCCTTAAAAAAACTTAGGTCGATCCGACAGTTTGTTCAATTATACTGTGTTTTTTACTATAAAAAAAAAAAAGACGATATATGTGTTTTTAAAAAATAATTCATACAGTTTTTTGATGACAAAAATAATAAATTGAACAAATTGCAGTTATCGGATTAACCTAATTTTTTTTGGGATGAAATACATGAAGTGCTTGACAAAATGAACGATTCAGCTCATCGAAACGGAGCCCGTGGTGGGCCCTACGAGCCCAAACAGCCCCTTCCAGTCCATATTTTGGACTGGAATAGATCCTCCTCCTATATGGAATATCATTCCTAACCATGTTTGGCTCCACAACATTCTCGTTGGTCATGTTATTTTTGTAACTTGGCTTCTTAGGAATATATTTTTTGACTCCGAACCATTGATGAAGTCAACTCTTTGCCAATTTCAACATTAATGACTTGAAATTTTTTTGAAAAATTCCACCAATTTTAGTCTTTAAAGACTTGGTAGTGAGAGTGAATCCCTCCATTGGCAAATTTCTATTTTAAATTGATGAATTACTCCAATTAAATGGTGTCTTTTTTTTCAACCAAATAATATGGTAGGGAAGAATCAACTTGAACATTTTTTTCATAAAGAAAATGGATTGCTTATTGAAGATCTAAAATTTTTCGTTCGCACCAATATATTTCATATTGACTAATTTGAATGAAAAAAATCCAATTTGTTTTTTATTTCTTACACTTGAAATCCTCATAAGTACGAAGATTAAAAAATCCATACAGATTAAATTCAAGTTAGTTGTCAAGCAAATATGAAAGGTTCTTTTGCCTCAACGAAAAGAACTTCCAAAATTACCAAGTGTAGAGAAAATAAAACTAAAAGAAAAATATAAGAAAATGAATAAGATGAGTGAATAATCAAAGTAACCATTAATTTACCTCTACTCCAATACTTCAAAAAAGAAGTGCAAAAAATAAAACTAAGTTGGCTTTACTCCTAAGAAAAGAGAAATGACAAAAAATATAAAGAATAATGCTATACAAACAAAAAATTCATACATAATTTTCATATTTAATGATGTGGTTTATTGTGAACATTTTACTTCAAAACAAAATACCGTTAAAGATGAGTTTATTTACAATAATGGCATTGTCACATCATTTATGTTGAGTTTTTTTTGTAGAAACTTTATGTAAAAATAGAATTTTCCAAATATAAATCAATGTCTTTGATTTTTTTTGGAAAACTTACATTGTAACCATGAATGACTATTTATAGAAAAACGAAGTGTAGGAAATAATCTATCTATACTATTATATTAAGTGAACCCCTATCTTGATTTCTTGAAACTTTTGTCATGTGACATTTACATAATTAAAAAAAAATAAAAAATAAATATAAATATAATAACTATTCTATAATAACTTCTCACTCAACCACAATCTCTAAATAAATACTCTACAATAACTTCTTCTCTTCTTCAATAAGTTACTTTTATCAATTTTTTCTCTTTTTTTTTTTTTTAACTTTTTGCTTTCTTCCTCTATTTTTACAATGTTTTTCTCTTTTAAAGAAAGTACAAAAGTGTTTGATTCAATCATGACAAAGGAAGTATAAACCAATAGAAGACTATCTTTTGTTTCTCTTTTATGGTAAGTGATTTAAGAGTCAATTTTTATATTCTCAATGACTAAAACTTTTGTTTATTTGTTTTGTTCTGTTTATTTTTTTTCTTCTTCCCCTTTTACAATTGTGGGGACATAATTTTTGAATGACAACACGTGGCCGAGATGACACCGAAGTGTCAGCTGAGGTGTCACGTGTCTTGGTCATGACATCGAGATGATCTTGGCTAGGCCGAGGTTATCTGCGAAGATATCGAAATCTGGGATAAGCAGATAAAGGACAAGAGTCCTAGAATGAGAGAGGACTTCAGTTTGGGTAAAGATAAGACTCTTAGAGAGTTTATCCCAATCCTACTGGGAGTCCAAGATTAGCAGTAATCCTAAGTCCATTGAAGCTAGGCTTCTATTGGGACTAGGTTTGTGTTGGCTATAAAAGAGAGGCACCCTCATAGGTCTAAGGTATGTTTTTTATGCTCTGAATAGTGAGTTAAGCACTTTTGCTATCTTTGAGAGATAACTGACTTGATCGTCGGAGTGCCCCCGGGTGGACGAACCACTGCCGGAATCTTTTCTTTTTGTGACAAGTCGTTCGAGCTTAATCTATTCTTCCAGTGTTCTCCAGCTAAGTGCTTGATTGGCAGTGTGGTCGGAAATTGACACACACAATTTGGCGCCGTTTGTGGGAAAGAAAGGAGAATAAATGGCCAACGACGGACAGAAAGAGAATGTTGGGGACGACACCCCTACTGGGAGCGAGAAACACATTGACCTTGATATCGAAGAAGACAACTGCAACGAAGAGACTCATGATAAGAATCACGGAGAAAAGGACATCGGTGAGAAGGGCGATGTGCCAAAGAAATCAGACCGGAGCGGGGTATTATAACGAGGACGACCTCCAAGTATGGAAAGATAGATGCCTGCGAAGAGCCGACGAGATGAAGGGATTGGCGGACAAATTGGCGGACCTGCAAACGGTCGTCAATTTCATGAGGTAGAACAATGTCATGCAGCCACCGTTCCCGCTACAAGATATGCCGATTCCAGCGGCCAAGAAAGGTGCCCAGAAAGGGGGGCAGAAAACGGTTCCTGCAGTCCCTCCGCATGGCTAGACCAAGGGACATTCTCACCGGCCTTCGCAGGAGGTCGGTCATGGAGAATCCCAAAAGACACGTCGAACAAAAGAAACCTGCACCAAAGAATATCGGGATGTTCAGGAAAAGGAACTCTGTTTCGACACGACCAATGGAGGAAGGTCCAAAAGGACTCACAATGACACTATAAGTAGTTCACATTAGAGGGCTGGAGAATGATGCTTGGGAGTTAGAATTTTCAAGCCAAGATCGGTTTAACACTTGTTGAAATTTAAGAAAAATTTACAAGTTGAAGTTAAACTGAGATCATGTTTAACACTTGTTGAAATTTAAGAAAAATTTACAAGTTGAAGTTAAACTGAGGTCATGATTAACACTTGTTGAAATTTTTAAGAAAAATTTACAAGTTGAAGTTAAACCGATGCCATGTTTAACACTTGTTGAAATTTTAAAAAATTTACAAGCTGAAGTTAAACCGGGGTCATGATTAAATGAAAGGAATGATATAGGTTCCATCACCTCAGGATGCCGAGGTAATAGAACCTAGGGGGCAGTTGTGGGGACATAATTTTTGAATGACAATACGTGGCCGAGGTGTCACCGAAGTGTCAGCCGAGGTACCACGTGTCCTGATCATGAAGCCGAGATCATCTCGGCTAGGCCGAGGTTATCTGCGAAGATATCGGAATCCGGGATAAGCGGATAAGGGACAAGAGTCCTAGAATGAGAGAGGACTTCAGTTTGGGTAAAGATAAGACTCTTAGAGAGTTTATCCCAATCCTACTGGAAGTCCAAGATTAGCAGTAATCCTAAGTCCATTGAAGTTAGGCTTCTATTGGGACTAGGTTTGTGTTGGCTATAAAAGAGAGGCACCCTCATGGGTCTAAGGTATGCTTTTTATGCTCTGAATAGTGAGTTAAGCACTTTTGCTATCTTTGAGAGAAAACTGACTTGATCGTCGGAGTGCTCCCGAGTAGACGAACCACCGCCGGAATCTCTTCTTTTTGTGACAGGTCGTTCGGGCTTAATCTATTCTGCCAGTGTTCTCCAGCTGAGTGCTTGATTGGTAGTATGGTCGGAAATTGACACACACAATTTTATTTTTATTTTGATTGGCACACACAATTTTATTTTTATTTTGATTTCCATTCTATTACGTGATTTTATTTTTATTTTTAACTTTTTGATTTTTCAAAAAATGTGATTAAGTCTATTGAAAATACCCAAATGGATCGAAGAAAAATGAGAAATTAAGGAAGAAAGAGATGTAATAGAAGAAGAACAATTATTAAGTTTAGAAATTGAGAGAAAGGTCTTTTGGGGCCAAAATTCAGAGATTTTGATTGGATTTGCAAAGGAAGTACAAAAGTAAAGTGCAGATCCATATAAGAGTTGGCCATTTGATGAGTCATTATACAGAATTATATTTATAGAATTTGTATTCCTATTTTTTTCCAAGTTGTTTTACACAAATTCATACAATTTTTCTTTCAAAAGTTATTTTTCAACTTATATACAGAATTTTGTGTTGTCTTACAACTTATATACATTCCCCCCCTCCCAGATTGTGTTTACAACTTTGTATTGTTCAAAAGAAATAACTTTTCAAGTAATTACTTATCAATATTTATCTTTTGTTTCTCTTTCACTACAAGTGATCTAAGAGTGTTGGATTTTTTTTTTTTTTTTTTGTATAAATTCTGTAATTCTTTAATAGTTTTTATCGCTTCATTACGTTCATTGCAAAAATAAATAAATAAAAAAACTTCATTTTCATTTTCTTTATTATGTTGATTGAAAAAAATACAAAAAATAAAAATACCTGTACATATGTGTTGGCTACATATTTTTTATAAACCAATTACAATTCAACGCGTGGCAGAATAAGGGTAATACAGGAAGACTATTCAAGTCTTCGATCATGATCGTACACGTGGCGGTTAGTATTGGTTATTACAAGATCTGAGTAGCATTGGATCAGCAAAGAGATGCAAAGTGATGTGGCTTCAACGGTTACTCACATTCAAATTCAAAATTATGAGGGAAGCCTAACTGCAAGTGATGGCATAGTGGAGCTAATTATAAGGCAACATGATCAGCGATCATGGAGGAGCAGTTCGACGGTTGGAAATGCAGTTCGATGGTCATCCTTGAGAAGTGTAAATAGCAGAGAAGGCCCCAGAAAAGGCCCCAGACTCAGATCCAAAAAACCAGTCTTATTCTACTTTATTTCCTTTCCAGTTTTACATTTCCTATTCTTTACATTTCTGTACTTTAAAATTCCTGCACTGCACTTCGTTCATAGGAGTAGTTTCAAGTAGATTGTTGCTGTAAACCTCTACGAGGCTGAGTTTGGATCATTGTAAGTTTTTCATTTCAATGAAATGCTTCAATTGTTCTTGATTTAATTGTTATTTGCTTAATTCTCCTAAATCAAGCCACCAGTAAAAGTCCTCTTCATTGAGGCTGAAAGAACTAAAACACAATCGTCTGATAATTAGTTGGTAATTAATTTTCTGTAAGGGCTGATTGATCTTTGCTGGCTGTAGACACCCCATTTTTGACCGTTCTCAAGACTTGGACGTCACCGTTTGAACACTCGGTGATCATCCCTGTTCGTGTTCATCTCGAGTTCTCGGAGGTTTCGGCTACGCGCCTTGCCTCAAGACCTCTTGACTTGTGTTTTTGCTTCTGAGGGCAGAGAATGGCTTTTTGGCCACCCCAGCACCTCACCGGCCATGGCTTGAGGCCACCGGCCCTCTTTTCTTGCCACCGGCCATTGATGATGGCCGGTCGGCACTTTGTTTGGTCGGCCGACCATTAATTTGGCCGATCGTCTCCTTTTCTGGCCGAGACCTCTTCTTGGGGAGGCTTGACCCTTTTGAACCCCCTGTTTTAGCTTCTTGAGGAAGCTTGAACCTTTTGAACCCTTAGTTTTAGCTTCTTGAGGAAGCTTGAACCTTTCGAACCTTGGTTCTAGCTTCTCCAAGAAGCTTGAACCTTTTGAACCTTGGTTTTAGCTTCTCCAAGAAGCTTGACCCTTTTTAGCTTCTCTAAGAAGCTTGACCCTTTTAGCTTCTCCAAGAAGCTTGAACCTTGTTAGCTTCTTGGAGAAGCTTGCACCTTTCTAGCTTCCAAGAGAAGCTTGTACCTCTTGAACCTTTTGCCTAGCTTCTCCAAGAAGCTTGGCTCTTTTGTCTAGCTTTTCCAAGAAGCTTGGCCTTCTTGGCCCTTTTGCTCCAAGCTTCTAAGAGAAGCTTGACCCCCTTGACCCTTTTTGTGTTAGCTTCTCTAAGAAGCTTAGCACCTTGTCTTGCTCTATATATAGAAAGCCTCTCCTTCCATTCAAGAGGTTCGAAGAAATTTGTCTAAGGCAAAAACCATACACTTCCCTCCATATCTCTACATTCCAAGCTCCAAAGTCCATAGTTCTTGGCCCCTTTGCACACCACCTCTCAACCACACCTCTCCATCATCCATCTAAGCTTCTTGGAGGCCATTTTCAGAGGCTAAGGAACTGATTTTTGGGACCAAAGGCTGCTGTCCACGTTGGTCTACAAGGGTGAGCATCTAACCCTCTTTTATTCCCCGTTTTTGCACAAGCTTTTAGCCTATCTTGCTTGCTGTTTTGAGCTTTGTGTATAACATAAAAAAGTTCTGTTTTTTTGTGTTTAAGATACTTCATTAAGGTCACTTTTCTGTTTAGGGTCGTTTACCCCCTCTTAGGCCTTGTTTGGCCCCATTTTGTGCTATTTTTGGTGAACTTCGGGACCACCTTGTTTGGGCCTCCTCACCACTGAAATCTTGAGGGATTTCAGTAGTGAGGATGGTGGTTTAAGGTCCTAAGAAGGAGAGGGCCACCCCCCTCTCCTTGTTGTCTTCAAAAAGTCCCATTTTAGCCTCATGTGTGAGCACCATTTTTAAGTGCATGTTGGCCATGTCTTAAGTGTTATTTGGTAGTATTTTTCCATGTATTACCTTTGTTTTTACTTGGTTTAGACACCCCATGCATGCTTAGCATACTTGTCTTGTAATGCCATGAAATTGCCTTAACATGCTTTGTGCTTTGAGCCTTGTTTCTAGCATGATTTTGGCTTAGCTTTGTGAAGCTTTTATGCATATTTTGGCATGCTTAAGGTCTGTTTTTGGTTGCTTAGGCCATCTAGGGCTTGCTTTGTATAGCTACCATGCAACCTCTCTTGTATGCCTTGAGTATTGACCCCTCTAGTATGCTTTACTTGCTTCATTTCATTGGTTTGGAACCACTTATCATGTCATTTCAGTCCTCATGGTATGCTTGTATGCTTGCATTTGATGCTCCTTTAATAGTTTATAAGGTTGTCATCTTGTGCTCCATGTTTAGGCCCTTGTGCATGCATGCTTGTGTGTGTGTTTTCATGCTTTTGTTGCATCATTTTGGCCACTGATTTTGGCATGCTTGAGAGCTACCCAAATTAGTTTAAGTCCATGCTTGACATGTTGCTCAAATGTTGTTGCCTTGTTTCATGCCTTGCATGCTTGTTTGCTTAGGTTGTGTGCCTAGTATGCATTACTTGCTTGCATGTTCGTGTTGCATGTTTAGATTGTATGCTTAGGTTGTATTTGGCATGCATGCCTTGCCTCTTGAATCACCATGATTGAGGTTGGGTTCCTTATGTGTTTGTGTGCATTACATTTGACATTAAAATGCACAACTTAGCTTCTTGGGCCATCACGCATTGAAATACGCGATTGGTGGTCCGAGAATCGAGCACCATACCCCTTTGAGTCACAAACATGATAAGGGATGTAGTGGTGCACACATTTGCTTGAAATGCATTGCCATGCCATGTTTTGCCCTCTGCTGCTGTCAATTGCAGGTTCTGCAGGGAGTTTTGGCCGGTCGGCTAAATATAGTGCCGGCCGGCCATCAATTTTTGGCCGATAGACAAAAAGGTGGCCGATGATCATTCCCTTTGGCCGGTGGTGTTTCTACTTGGCCGGTGATGCTCCCCAGTGTCCAGAGAAGCATTCTTGGGACTTGTGCAAGTTTTCAGAGGGCAAGGCAGTGTAAACAGAGGCAACAGTGCCATGGCAATGGATTTCCGGGCGAGGCCAATCCGAGCATGCGTGCATCCCTCTTCCCGAGGCCTTTTACTGCTTTCCTTAGCTTAGTTAATTTGTTAATTAATTAAGTGGTCTGTAATCATTAATTAGCTTGTAGGTTAATTAATTTGTATATTCTTTTGGTCCCTCCGAGCGAGGGTAAATTTGTAATAAGTGTGGGTGAGTGTGTGCATGTCTTCCAACCCCCACTTCTTTCTCCCTTTTACTTACCTGCTTTCAATGGTTAGTACTAGGACATATTTATTTTAGCATCCTTATGCTATGCATGCGTGCATCATTCATCTGTACTACATGCACCGGGCTCGGCGCATCATACTAACTGCATTATACTTCAATTCCAAGTTGAATACGTGTTATTCGTAGCATTTCACATGTCATTATAGACTAGCCGAGCCTATTCTAGTGACATTCTGTATGTGATGCATTAGCCATTTTTAACATGAACTAGGATCATGCATGATTACTAACTAGTTTCTGTTTTGGCACGGAGTACTAGGTAAGCTTTTATTGCTTTAGCTTACCGCATGCGTGTGAGTGTTACCATAATAGCATGATTGCCATGAGGCTAGCTGCTTATGTGATATAACTGCTTAAATGCCTGTGGATGGAGGTTGAATTACCTAAATTGGAATAATGCATTAAAACTGTGAGTTTTAAGCCCACTAGATAGTGGCAAAACCACCTTTTCTAAAGCCCACTTAAGGGTGGCAAAATCTGCAGTTTAGCCTAGTTACGAGTAGCAAACCATTTTCAAAACAAACATGAAATGTTTTGTTCCAATTTGGGCGATTCGGTCTATACTTGTTTGCTGTGCGCATAACATAGTAATTCTAGGCTAATAACCGGAATAAGAACACATAACGTTTTCAAAATCGGATATCATGGTTAGTAGAGGCCGGTCTTCGGACCGGGCGAAAGGGGGTGCTCATAGCTGACCTTCCCCGATCGTACCCAAGCTCCCGAGCCAAGACAACTTTGGTGATGACGGACACGTGGCCTTTGGCACCGAGTCAGGGTTTCCTAAATTCCCCCATAAAAAATATTTAGGTGGCGACTCTGTATCTGGCAAAGCAGTCCATGTTTGGCACTTCTTTCAAAAATCTGTTTTCAAAACGATTTGCCGGATTTGGACTCTTTGGTTCAGATTTAGAACCGTGACACAAAGGGGAGTCCGAACTGTAGCCGAGGTCCCTCGCGGGCTTGTTACACTGGCACGCTCATAATTACAAAAGTAACCTTCGAAAGCCAAAAAGCCAACATATATTTTTGGCACGCCCGGTGGGACTAATTGAAATGGCTAGACGTAGGAGACAATGAGAAAATGAACGCTTGAAAGAAGGAGTGGAAGGAGAGGTAAAAATACCTAATCCAGAGGATAATGTGACAACACATCCTGTGGAGACACCTATTTTATCAGAACCTATGGTCGAACAGACTAGCACTTCGAAACAAGTACCACATGTTCAGAATATTGGACGAGGCCAAGGAATTGGACCATCCACTGTTCCATCTACTTAGTCAATGAATCCATAGGGTGGCCTAGTAGATGTCATGGGACAGCAGTTAATGAATACAATGGAAAGGTGGGCAACATCCTTTTTGGATCGAATGAATACCCCACCAACCAACAAACACAAGACACACGGAAGATATTCCAAATGTCTCTCAGCCAAGATTGGCTAGAGATAAACAGCCTATGCAAACCAATGGACATTCTAGTGGTCAAACTAGCAATCAAAACTATGAAAGAACATCACCTCAGTCTTGGTATGAACCTATTTCGAGGCCTATGGCAGGTCAAAATGCATTAGTACTTAACAGTGAAGCCATGCAAGTTGGCAGATTTGGCCCAGTACAAGAAAATGGCATAAGAATGGTCCCAAATCCCATGTTCGAAGCCATACCTGTCACGAGGGGGTTCACTAATCCCTTGTTCAAATTTATACCCGGGGGGTTGGAAGGTTTTCCTATAAATGGAAGAGACACAACACCAGTTCCAGCACCTTTCGCAGCTCCTTTCGCAGGACAGGCTCAAAGGGGTTACCCACACCCCCAACAACAACCGGCACCATAGGGATAACCAGTCCCAAATATACCACCTTATGGACCAAGAGGACCCTAGGCACAAGGTTGTCCACCAAACCTTGTGTTTGTCCCTCCAGTAGTGGTTCGGCAGGTACAAAATATGGTCCCTAGGAACCAAATTGCTAATATTGTTAGAGAGATGTGTAGACCGATGGCTCGAGGGGTCCAGACTCCTGTGTATAGGAAACCGTACCCAGAATGGGTAGATCGGGTACATGAATACCCAAGAGGTTTCAGGATACTAGATTTTGCCCTTTTTTATGGAAATGGAAACCAGTCAACAGTGGAGCATATTGCTAGGTTTGCTGCTCAATGCGGTGAATTTACTAATAATGACTCTATGAAGTTAAGATTATTCCCAAATTCTCTAACTTGGGGAGCATTTGTATGGTATATTAACCTTACACCTGGCTCTATCCAAACTTGGTAACAAATGGAAGAGGCATTTCATGCCCAATTCTTCCAATCGGAGCCAGAGGTTTCCATGGCAGACTTGGCAAGATTGAGTCAAAGGCCTGATGAGAAGGCTACTCAATTTATTGCTAGATTTAAAAGAGCACGAAACAAATGTAGGGTCATCCTACCAGAGCCAGAATTCGTGAGATTGGCTCAAAATGGCTTAGAGTTTAGGCTTCGAAAGAAGTTTGACTCAACTGAGTTCAGAGACTTGGTGGAACTAACTTATAAGGTGTCTAGGTATGAAGCATTACTAGAGGAGGAACAAGATCGAAATAATGCATCATACAAGACATATTATAGAGATCCTAATTATGAGATTGATGCAGTAGAGATTGTGGGGAAAGAACCTGTGATCTATGAGGCATTAATTCATAAGGACACAACAATTGACCAGCAGTTTAAAAAGAAAGACCTTCATAGGAAATACTCTTTCGATTTAACGAAGGCATATGACATTTTTGATCATTTGCTTGCGGAAAACTTCCTTAAGTTACCAAAAGGAGTCAAAATTCCATCTCCAGATGAACTTAAAGGAAAAGTGTA